>CM076584.1:1069183349-1069783349 GCA_034641835.2 Pinus albicaulis
AAAAACCTGCAACAGAGAAAAACGCTAATCATGTGAGGAGTGTGATATGTCCAAAATATAAAAATACCATCAGACCATATCAATAAACCAGCAACATAGACCAGCATCGCTAGTTTTGAAGGCAGAGTGATAAACATTAATCATTTTTTTTTCACAAGAGAAAAAACGTTGTTTTGAATATATTGTATGAAGTAAAATAGTCCATGAAGTCATTACATTTTCACATCTGAAGATTGGAACCCAAATATCCATCCAGAAAAGTGGAAGTCCCACCCCAGACAATGATAGAAAAATACCCCATGTCACATACAACGACTTGATATAAAACCCAGTAACGGTCCACATGGAGATTATCGACAATATGAGAAAGCATCCAAATATGCCCAAGGCATCTATAAGAAAGTGAAATAGCAGTATGTAGAATAGTAAAGCAACAGATAGAGTACGTACCGACGTCCATTGTTCCAAATACAAATTAAAGTAACCAAAATCCTTGAACAGAGAAAAACGCTAATCATGTGAGGAGTGTGATATGTCCAAAATATAAAAAGACCATCAGACCATATCAATAAACCAGCAACATAGACCAGCATCGCTAGTTTTGAAGGCAAAATGATAAACATTAATCATTTTTTTTTTCAGAAGAGAAAAAACGCTATTTTGAATATATTATATGAAGTAAAACAGTCCATGAAGTCATTACATTTTCACATCCGAAGATTGGAACCCAAATATCCATCCAGAAAAGTGGAAGACCCACCCCAGACAATGATAGAAAAATACCCCATGTCACATACAGGGACATGATATAAAATCCAGTAACGGTCCACATGGAGATTATCGACAATCTGAGAAAGCATTCAAATATGCCTGAGGCATCTATAAGAAAGTGAAATAGTAGTATGTAGAACAATAAAGCAACAGATAGAGTACCGACGTCCATTGTTCTAAATACAAATTAAAGTACCCAAAATCCTTGAACAGATCAAGAAAAACGCTAATCATGTGAGAATTCTAAGTAAAGTTAATCTATTAACATTGCGAATAAAATTACACCGAAGTCAAAAACATTGCCTAGCCATACTCATCGCAAATTTGTCATCAAAAAATCAAAAAATTAAGAAGACTTCCCTCATATGGGGAAACCAGTCTTGAACGTTTAATTTACAAAATTCAAAAATATTACAAAGGTCCAGCACAGTAAAATAAACTAAAAGCAGCCCAATTAAGTGGGCCTGGTAAGCAAGAAAAACAAATTAACCAAACTACTCCTCCGGTGGTTCCTCCACGATTCGGCACCATCCTTCGGAAGGTCTAGGATCGCTAGGTGCTACCTCTACATGCATGCCACGGCTCCCCTCCAGAAGGCCCGAATGCTGGCCGGCTTTTTCCGAGCTCAGACCCGCCGGACGGGTGCATTCTTCCTCCGTTTGGGCCTCCTCGCGGAAGACCACAGTGACTAAAGCCGTGATTCTTGGGCGGTTGAGAGAGAAATTAAAGGAAAATTGCGCAGTGTGCATCGTGGGAGAAGTTGAACTAACGGTGGGGAAGCCAGGAGCTGGGGAATCCATACGGTGGCCAGATGCTACAAGCCGACCCCGCCCACTCCTAGTATTTGGATATCGACCTAAGTAATAATCACTAGACTGGCCAAAAGTCGACTCTGTTGAGGAGCTGGAGGGAGCGCGCCGGGGTTGACGTCTAGTGCTCCCCCTGCGGCAACGCATCCTATGACGCACGCGAGGCATGGGTGAAATCTCAGGCGCAGTGGGCACAAGAGGAGACGAAGAAGCAGAATTGCAATTAACAGAGGAAGACAGACAGAGACAGAACCGAGAGAAATGCAAATATGCAGCAACGTCTAGGCAGAAGTTCAGCTGGCCACTTCTCCTTATCGTCACAGTTAGCAGGCAGTGTAATCCAGCAATCGGCTTGTCTGAAAAACCATGGCTAAACGCCATTTTGTCGACCCATCTGCAATGCAATCAAAGGACGCCCGTCATAATTAATCTCTGATCATTAATAATGAGAGCCGAAGGCCGGATCAAATTGGAGCGTGCGGAATCGCTAAGAGGAGTGGAGGTCCGATCTTGAACAATGTTAAAAATTAATTAATGCAGATTTGATGTGAAAATTTAATTGAACAGCGTTAAATGTTAGTGCGATTGATATGAAATCGCCATATCCATGTCCCATCACCTTAAACGCCATCGAATGCACCCGCAGCCGGGAGCAGGGCAAGTTTTTATTGAGGACACGTGGTAGAAATTGATTGGAGCGGATCTTTGTTTGGGCCGCTCGCGCAGTGGAAATCCGGACCCGTAAAATATTAGGGCGAATTTGATAAGAAATTCGCATCACAAAATTGGTCGACGTCAGCAGGCTATTTTGGAAAGCGAATTTGGTTTGAATTATGGTTTATCGCCGTTTGAAGTCCGGCGGGCTCGACTCAAGAACAATTTTGTTTGATCCCATCTTATAAAATTTGTGTTGGTTTTCTTTGATAATACACATATTTATAATAAATAATGGGAATACCACACTAAACATGTGGAAAAGTTATATAAATAATTATTGAGAACAATCATTTTTATGTAAAAATATCCAAGGCGAGGTCTGTGTAGAGAACCGGGGTCGTGAAAACTGCTCAAATATAAAAATCCCGCTTAATAAAGAGACAAAATTGTTGTGCTTTCGGAACCTGACCTGTGGATTGGACATGAGTTAACAAACAAAAGGATAGCGGAACCAGACTTGCACCCGTGGTCAAGCCCTCTACCAAAACCACGAGCGGAATCACAAAAGCGGGTTGCCCATATCGCACCGCTTTTGCGGAGTAGGCGGTATTTCCTATTCGCGAGTGATTCCATAGGGAATGCGACACATGGCGAAGTGACCCCGGAAAACAACCGTTTAACCCACGCCATCGCACGTTAAAGCCCGACGTTGGAAGCCGAGCGAAATTGCCAAGAGTCGTTGATTTGGAGAAGGGCCATCGGACGGTGGTCGCACGTTGAACTTGCCCGCAGGTTAACTAAGGTGTGCGGAGGATAGCCAGGTACGATACGAGTGTTTGATTGGTTATTGATATATATAGGTGGGGCCGGAGTATAATGAAATTGTTTAATTAAACGATTGGCGGATAATTAGCATAAGTCTGGAGCGTGATTGTTGTTAGGCTGGGTGGTGAAATATAGAGTCGAAAGTTCATTACAAGTTATTTATTTAAAAAGAAATGTGGAGTATAAATACAAAGTGTTGAAAGTTAAACATTGGTTATAAGGCTTGGAGATAATATAAAGTCGGGAATATAAATTAAAGTCCAACCATTGTGGATAGTATTTATTTATCAAATTCTACGAATTTGATAAATAAACCCGAAGAAAGAAGAAGTCAATTAAGACTCAGGCTGGAGGAAAAGAACGGGTACACCAAGGGAAAATGCTGACAGAGCGATTGTAGACACACCAGCTCTCCTTGGGGGTCCAATTTCAGTTTTGTTGCGTCACACGATGATCTCTCTTCTTTGGCATTTACTTGTATTGAAGATCACTATTCTAGGAATAAGGAGTTATTTTCTCCAAAATAACCCTAGCCAAACATTGACAATGCATCAAGGATATCTTTCTATGCTTCATAAGCACATTTGTTCTACTTCTAAATCATGTCTTGGAAGTGGTTGTTGTGCCGGAAATTATTCACCAGTTGGTTTCATACCAAAGTCTTTTTCACATTTTCAGCATCCAATACATGAAAAAGATAATGGTTTAAAACAACATAAATATTTGAAATTTTGCAAGAATTGTCCGGCACACTTTGAATATGAATTTTGAAGTCAAGTGCATGATGCTGTATAGGATCAAGTGTCATTTTGAATACCAAATGTTTCACAAGAAACTTCTCAACATGCTACCCTGCAGTAAGGATTAAATGACAATATTGCATCAACTATTTCCATAATAAAAGTGCACCTCGGCCATAAGACTAAACAACTACAAATGTTGTAGATCTAACAAGACCACAAAATAAAATGTATTCCACAAGGCCAATACTGTATGAAAAATGAAAAGGAGTTTGCAACCAAAAATACCTTAGGCAAATAATTCAATTAGATACACCAAACCATCAGCAAAAAGGAAAACCAACCTACTCAAAAGGCAAGCGTTTACCTCCTTTGACAAAATTTTGAGTTCTGAAACAAGGGCCTTTATTGTCTTGTCAATGCCCCTAGTAATTTGAATGGGGTTTGCACCTGCTACAACAACCTAAACAAAAAGGTTTCATTACAAATTATTTTCCACAAATTTAAGATACAACCATTGTCAGTTTTGTATTTCCTAACAAGCTCATAAATTTTGACAAAAGAACCAAAATTTTTTAATACCTGATAGCAATTTTTTCACTCAAAAACTATCTTAGACTCAATAAGCCCAACCCAAAACTAAAAACCAAACACCATAAGACCCTAAAAAAATGAATAGATGATCTTAATCCAGTACTATCGACAAAAAGTTACCTTTACACCCTCACTTATTAAACCCTGTGCTGTTGAATTTTAACTTCAACTGCTGCAGCAGAAGGACGGATGTAGCAGCAACATTTTTTTTGGAGGTTGCTTGCACGCCATCCAGAAATTTAATTCAGCATTTAAAATTCCTGCAAGTTTTTTTTGTAGACGGCCGCAGCCATATTTCTGTACAGGATTGTATTTAAACACAACAACTAGCATTAACTCAATTCACCAACCAGAAATTAAACAAACAGAAATTTACCCGACAGTTTTGTAAATTCAAAAGGAGGACACGTGGAGCATTAATATTGGATCGCATGAAATTGAAGGGAATCTGAAAACCTGAAAACCGGACCCAAATTTTTTATAGGGCACATCGGATTGAGAATTCGAGTTAAAATTAGGCAGACGTCAGCATCCCATTTTGGAACGCGAATTTGGTTTGAAATTCAATCTATTCAGACTTTTGAAGTCCGACGAAAAGGGTTCTTTAATGTTTTGATAGTTTAATATATACATATGTTTTAAACATATGTTATATATATATCATATGCGAAATGAAAGGTGGGCCATAGAATTTAGTTTTAATTTTATTTTTTTTAAAAAGAGGGTTTATTATAATATGTTTTATATGTTACGGCATATAAAAATAAAAAGGTCGAAAAAGCTTGGTAGTTTTTTTTATAGATAGTACGTAAATTTTTTATTACACAGCAGAGTGTTTTAGAGACAGAGTATGTTTGTTTTGAACAGATAGTGAGTTGGTTTTATGCACTGCGTTTTGTAGCAGTCATAATTTTATAATCCCTCTCAGTGAGGAAGTAGTGTAATAGTTTTTTTTTGAGTTATTGAAGGGAATAGAAGTTTGTTTTCAAAGTATTGAAACTCTATCTCCTGTCAAAGAAATTTTTATTTTCTTTGTGTTAGAGGAAGGAAGATTTATTCTCCATTCATTGTTCTGGAATTTTTCAATATTCCAACATGTGCAAGAACAACAGATGTTGTGGTTCCATCCCCAGCTAAATCATTTGTCTTTGCCGCAACTTGCCTTACCAACTTGGCCCCAATATTTTCAACTGGGTCCTCTAATTCAAGCAATAAAAAGGCCAAAACCATAGCATTGAGATACATTTCATTACACTGTCAATAACAATAAAATTTGACTCAGCCATAACCCTTTCCTTTTATTGTTGTGAAAAGCTTTATGCATTAATCTAATGTGGCTAGTCCATAGGCCAAGTAGACCACTGGGTAACAAATATGTTTCCTTTCACCTTGAGTTTTCAAATTATGCCTACCAAATCTAAGACATTTAAGAGGGGGAACTAATACAACGTTAAAAAGAAAACCAGAGCACACATCTACAAATTACCTCCTTAGCTACTGCCACACCATCATTAACTATTTTCGGAGAACCATGCTTGCTCTCCAAGACAACATTTTTCCCTTCGCCCCAAGGGTGACTCCAACAAGATCAGCAAGTTTGTTCACACCGCCAGCAAGACAAATTGACAATGCTTTCAGTAAGTGTGCAATTGAATGCCAGACCATATGCCAAAACAACCCTCCATGAAAAATTAAAATAACACATTAAAATCGAATATAAGTGGACAAGGAAAGATCCACCGCAGTGAAGTTTCACGTGCAGGTGACCTTCCTTTAAACATAATTTTTTCTCTGACCTGCAATTTTTTTGTCACCGAGCCATCCTTGTTGAAGTAAAACTCCTTTTCCATAGCTCTTGTATTAACTACCTTCTCTCTGTCGCGTAATCTCAGAGTCCCTCTTCTGCTTGAGCGATTAAAGGAAATGGGTGAAAAAACCGAAAGAGAAGACAATTGTCTGCCATAATTATCAAACATTGCACCCAACTTCTTCCCCTTTCCATTGTTACCCAATGAGGTAGATGTGGAAATTGTTGTCATACCGCCCAAAGCAGAGGCCATCTTCTCTTATGCTGAATATAGAATTACAAGATCTTCATATTAGTATGAACCTTAAAAAACATGACTCCCATTGCTAAAAACCACTTTTAAGTTGTAATAGGAAAACTAAACAACTATCGCAACTTTTGGCAACTTCTGGAGCATTAAGAGAGAAACAACCAAAGAGAAATACAACCACAATCCTCATTTTAATGAGACCGGACGATATATTTTCATTAAGAGAACAGAAAGAAATCACGACTATATTAAGGCCAGCACAAAACAATCTTTAACCAGTGTCTCTCGCGGCCTTCAGGTTGCCATGCTAGAGGTTGCATATTTTTAATTTAAATTCTTGACCTCTCGTGCCCATCTATGAATGCATCCAATGGGATATCTACATCAAATGCTCCTTTATATCCCCAAAAACAAATTCTCTACTACAAGAGCACCAGTATTGATGGATCACCCCACACCATCCCACCCACTAGAAACGGTGAAAAAGGAAACCCAAGAAAACTTCCGAAATATCTCAAGATGACTATATGGGTGGTTCTTATGAATCAACCAACCATTCAGAACATGCTCATCAATCCAAACCATGAGTATTATGTGACAATATTCAAGCAGGCACTGAATCGGATTTCTGAAGCTATGTTAGAGAAACCCTAAACTCTCACCGAAAATAGGTGAAATGTGGCACCACTCAGGGATTGACATGTGCCAATTGGTACAAGTGGTAGACAATTGGCATGCTCAAACAACGAGGTGATGCAGGAATGACATGAGGGAGAAAATATCAGAAAAGCCCCAAATCTGGAGAACTAAAGCTCATCACCAACCTGAGATTGACAACTTTACATGATGTAACCTATGAAATCGTAAATGGAGAAATCATAGTAACAATAAAGTAACCTATGTAACAATAAAGTCAGATTCATCCTGGGAGTGGTAATGGGAGAAATCATAGTGAACAACAAGAAACATGCATAGTTGCTTACAATCAAATAGATGAAAAAACACATACAAAAAACCTAGATAATAATCATGAACAAGCTTAATATTGAATTATGAACTGTAAAGGAACTTAAAAAATGTGACATTACGAACCTGGTCAAGCGCACAAGAAAAAATATCCCGGACATGACCCTGGTTGACAAGTTGTATTGCTCATGATGCAAGAGGATTTGTACCTGCACTGCCAAGTCAATCAAAATCCATCATTATCTATACAATAAATACAAGTAATTGATGTAGTATTTTTACTCTAAGATGCATTCTTATGATAATGTTAGAACATATGTTGAAAATGTCAAAACATACCTGAATAAGCTCCTCTTCGTTTCAAGAACAATTTATTGGAGTCACATGAACTTGGAACAAGCCTCCCACGATCTGAAAGAGTAGCAACTAAGTCAACAATGACTTTTTTGTTGCTACGCTGGATCAAGAGAGGTTTTATCCAAGATTAAATCGCTCCAATAAATTATTCTCTACTAAACAGGGCCAACCACGTGAAGGTGGAAGCTCTTATGGCCCCTACCCCCCCCCCCTCACATCACTCTCAATTCCCCAATACCCAATCTATATTCCATTTTTTACTTTCATGAGCATAAAAAAAATATTCAATAACTAATAAAAAAACAATTCAACAAAAAGTACGCAAGGAAACATTGCAATTAATGCTTGACATAAAAATAGTATGATAAATGAGTTTTTTATATAACGCAAAAAACGTTCCAAGTATGGTAACGTTTGTCTTATAATAATACAATATTTTACATTGTCAAATTTTCTTTTTCGTCTTCCTATTTTTAAAGCTCCTAATTACATCATCAATATCATCGTGCTTTGCTCCTGTTTCGTGCCTTTCAACCCGCACTGCTGACCTAGTTGCGTATTCACGATGTCTGGGCTCATCCAGTGACGGGGCATCGCCTACAAAAACAGATAATATTAAATTTTAATTGTCAGTTTTTAAATATCATTGAACTAGTTCAGTAATATTAATAAAAAAAATTGCAATGAGATTATTTACCTGGTGCACCAGTTGTCGCCGCTAACCTAGTTGCGTTGTCACGATGTCTGGTCTCATCCAGTGACGGGGCATTGCCTACAAAAATAGATAATATTAAATTTTAATTGTCAGTTTTTAAATATCATTGAACTAGTTCGGTAATATTAATAAAAAAAATTGCAATGAGATTATTTACCCGGTGCACCAGTTGTCGCCGTTGGGACTGTTGCCCTGTCTTCCTCTCTGGTGGTAAGATCCTCAAGGGAAACATTCTCTGTCATTTAAACAAAAAACGTTATAAGGACAACCATCAACGTATAATTAGAAAAAATTATAAGTGGAAATTAATTACCGTCACGGCCCTCACTGATAGCAGCATTGTCGGCCTGGTCCCCACTACAATGATCAGGTTGCACGAGAGGATCATCTACATCTGGCTCTAAAACTGGGTTATTTGCCTCGTCGGTAGTGCTGCTCCCTTGATTTAAACAAAGTTGTTAGACATTAACTTTATGGATGAAAACAAAAATATTGAAAGGTTAATGTTTTACCTTATCAGGCATTCTAGATCTTGGGACCTGCCCCAAGCTTCTGCGACGTTCAACTACAACTTGATAGCCAAAATGGAAAGCGATATTTTTATCTTCCTCTATAGTTACTGTTCCGAAGTCATCACCCTACATTATATATGATTGTGTATTTTTAATCATATCTGATAGGATTACAAAAACGTTGGAAGGCGATACAATTAATTATAAGATGTTTAGCTACTTAATTACAATTCTTGCAGCTAATTTCAAGTAGCCACCCTGGTTGAGCTTGTGATGGCCCTTTTTCTCAATCCTAGCTTTGGTTGCCTTTGAGGTGTCAGGCAACCTAGCATCAAAAGATTGAAGTCAGATATGACGTAGCACACTTTTATTTTAGACATAAAGAAAATTAAAGCTATTGAATTAAAGTTGTAATTTACCTTGCGGGTAGGCCCCTGGGGCTTGGTCTAATGGCTAGCGGACGTACTGCTAAGACGTTCGTGCTGATACGCAGGTCACGAGTTCAATCCCCGACCGTGAGGCTCAAAAGGCTTAGTCGATTACCCGGGAGGCGTGCCTGGGGGTATTGCGTCTCCCCTAGAGGTATAGTGGTAGCCGGAGAGATTCGACCCCGTGTCACGCGAGTACGATACCTCCGCAGTTGCCGATTCCTCTAGTTACAAAAAAAAAAAAAAAAAAAAAAAAAAATAAAAAATAAAAAATAAAAAATAAAAAATTACTCATGTCCAGTTGGCATTTTTCCTTATTTCTTTGCCCTTTTCTCTTTTCCGTCATGGATGAGTGCTCTCCACTCACTCTCTGAAACTGCGAGAGGACGCTCATATCTAGGGTTAAATTTCAATTGCGTCCTATAGGTGTCCCTGGTATATTTCAAATATTTGTCGGCTACCTGAGCCACCGCTGTTTTGTCAAATGTGCCGACCCTAAAAAGGGCTTCTAGATAATCTAGAAGTTCTTTTTTCAAGTTGGAATTCTGGGAATTCCACCCTATACGTATGGTTGGGCCAAAAATTACCAACGCATGGCTCTCCAGAATCCTGTAGAACTCATTGTTTCCTACACAGAATAAAACCAAAAAAAAGAAGATATTATCATTAATTAAAAAATAAAAATCATGATAAATATGTTTTAGATAAAGTACATGAAATAGTTAAAATATTAAAATTTACCTGGGAGTTGTACATGCTTTATAGGGACACCCTCATCGTTCACCAACAACGTGCCATTAATGGTCCCTGTGGAGCTGACACGTGTAGCTCCAGGAAACGCAATAATGTAGTTGGCCATATCAGCCTCATCATTGCTAACACGTTTAGCGGTTGGCTGGGTGTCTGCTTGGGCAGGGTGTGTTTCTTGGCTAGCATCTAAAGGAGTAGAAGGTGTACGAGAGGGTTTTTGGGAAATATCTTGCCCTTGTGTCCCACTACCACCAACACCGGGTTCAGCAAATGCCAGAAAACGCTACATACAAAAGAACTTTTTGTTAGTTTAGTCAATGTAAAAATTAAAAATCAAACTATCACAATTCATCTCATGCAGAACAAAAAAATATCCTTTTGACTTTTTATTATTACCTGATATCTTTCTAGCTGCCTCATAAGATGTTGTATCCTCTCTTCTGTTTCAGGTGTTTGAGGCGCGTCTATCAAAGCATTAAATTCCGACCTTGCATCTCGTGCATTTTTTTGCAACAAGAACACTGGAGATAGGGATGAAGAAAGCTCTTCCTCAAAGAGGGAATCATCAGGCGTACCATGGCTAGGTGTCTGTATATTTGAACAAAATTAATATTATTTCAATTATGTAAATAACTAAAATACCTGAAGATAGAGCAATGCTGGCACTTTACATGTTCTTCTGCTGGCCTCTTTCCGCGATCATCTCGTCTCGGGGTTGTTCCTGCACTGCTCTGATCAGTCTGTCACATTGCAATAAAATTATAAATGTAAAAACTTGAAAACAATATCTAACTTGAAAACACAAAATGAAAACTGAAATAATTTCTAATAAGACACCGGAAGACATAGTTAGAGTTTCAAATATGCCTTGCATTGAATTCAGTCCTGGAAACATGTCATTGCACATTAAGGCACCCAAACATTCAATCCACGAATGATATATTTAAGTAGGTTTCTCCTATTCTGGGAAAACACCATACCTATAATTCATTCACTTGCATGTATAAAGGGAAAGGAAAACATGTTTTCATACAACGGTGACAAAGGCATCTTGGGGAAAGGTATCTTCACTTTTTATTTATGTTGTTCACCCACACCACTCTCGTGTTTTCACTAATCCTGTTTTGTCATTTTTGGATTCAAATTAAGTTAAGGCATTAAGTATTTTTTGACCTTTCGGTGTAGTTTTTATAAGTGGCATGTATGGATTTTCCATTAATTCTGCACTTTTTCTCTTCATGCGCATGTTTCCCCGGAAATCAAATGCATGATTTAGTCCCATACATTTAACAAGTTGTTGGATCAACTCCATAGGAAATATCATGTTTCCTATTCAATCAAAATTTATCTCAGTTAGGGTAGGTAGGAAGGTTTTCCCTTTGTATTAATAGGGCACTTCTAGCTTGCATTTTTATTATATCTTTCAAAATTAGTGTCGTTTCAATTAGGGCATGATTTTTTGCAACTTTCAAGGTGAGAATGAACAAAGACAAATTTTTGTGATGGATGACTGTATATGACTCCATGGCCAGAGGAAAAGGCACCAATCTACTTCTTCAAATATCTATAGTTCTCATTCACCTCATACGAAGATGGTCCCTGATTTTGAGCCAAATGTTGCAGCAAAAAGTCCCCCCCCTCCATAATTTGATATTCAATGGAAATTTCTTAAATTGATGATGGGGCATGATTATGGAACATTGGCACATACATATGTAATGGAATTCCAAGATCATGATATATGTTTTCATATGTTTATGGCAATGTTCCACCAAGTCCCCCGGAGGTGGGAGCGAGGGGACGAGGGAGCACGGGAGCGGCCTATGCAAAAGCTCCCTACCAATTTTCAGGAAACGTGGGGGGACGTCGGGGTCATAAAAATTATAAAATTTAATATTTAAAATGTAACTATAATTTTGCAAGGAATGTATATACAGTCATCATACACTTGCATCATGAAAGATAAATCATAAATGATAAAATTACAAATCGATGAATGATGAATCATATAATTGAAACAAATTTAAAAGTTAAAAGTTAAAACATACATCATACAATAATGCATGTAAGTTTGTAATTTTGTAACTATATAATCATTAATGTAACTACTAACAATGTACAATGAAAATAAAGTTTAATATATCATATGACATATTATATCAAGATTCAAAATAGAGTTTAAACTGAAGTTTACAACTCAAGTCTGAAACATAAAACTTAAACGCAAATAAGTTATGTCCGAAACATAAAACATAAAACATAACATATGAATATCAAATGATATCATCATACTGATAAATGAGCATAAATGCTCAAGTTAATGCCCCACTAGTCTCTGCATCCAACTTCTGCATGAATATATCAAGATCAACCATGTCACCATCCGAATCAGAATCACTTGGATTCTCAAATATGCTAAGTGTCACATCAAATTTTAACACGAAACCATAAACTAAAAGGGGCGGTGAGGGGACGTGAGGGGGCGTGAGGGAAACATCCCCTAGAAGTCCCCAAGACCCCGGAGCACGAGGGGGCAAGGAATCTAGACCCCTAGGTGGGGGGGCGACACCCCGTGTAACACTGGTTTATGGAGGTGGTGGAGCAAAAAAGAGCTCAAATAGAGCCGAAATTTTTCACATAAATGATCCATGTCACCATCTGAATCAGAATCACTTGGATTCTCAAATATGCTATGGCACATCAAATTTTAACACGAAACCATAAACTAAAAGTGGCTAGTGAGGGGGCGTGAGGGAAACATCCAGTCGACCCCAAGACCCCGAGCGCGAGTACAAATAGCTTTAGCCAGGTGCGGGGGGTTTCATCATGGTAACACTGGTTTATGGAGGTGGTGGAGCAAAAAAGAGCTCAAATAGAGCCGAAATTTTTCACATAAAAAGGACTGTGGGCTTGACTAATGGTTCCATTTAAAAAATGATATCTAGACAGAGAATAAGTGTAGCATGCAAACATGCATTGAAAATCCATCCGAGTTTGCATTGTATTACTTATGATGGATTCAAATTTGGGTTTCAAAATGCTAGGTTATGGCATGATTTTGTCGAGAAACCCTTAGTTGGATTCTCATGTTGGTTTAATTTATATTTTAAGTTTGTTTTGCAATCTTTGGGTGATAGTAACTCATGAACTAGGTTACCAATGTGTAACAATCATATTTCAAAAATAAAGTTGTGATTTTTTTATATTATTATTATTATCTATTAGCTACGACTATTGACACCTAATGCCTGGAATTTTGACATCTTGATAGCATGGATAATTTCGAAAATGTTTCTAGTAATGTTAACATAATAACTATCATTACGTGTCTTCACTTTTTTCACCATAATAGACCTGTGATATGGACTCATCACACAACTTCATATGCTATGTCCCAACAAGTTCAAACTGGTTGAACCTACCTCATAGTGTGGTTATTAAGGACAAGTTGCTTGATATATAACTTGATAGCATAGACCACGTTGCAGTTCTAAAAAGAATCCTCAAGTATCAAAAAAATTTCACAATATGTTCTACTATAAAGCCTTTTGGGATACCTGAAATAATATATGTATCATTGATGACCTTTAAAGTATGACAAGATCCAGAGGGAAAGGAAATCAATGGAAGATTGATCCACCAATGAGAACCTAGAATTTAGCATCAGATGAGTTAGAGTCTAGGAAATTGAAACCCTATAATTTTAATTAGTGATGAAGGACATCACATAGGTAATTATATTTTCATGTAGAATAATCCGTTAATTCAAATTTAAACTACATAATATGAAAGGCATACCATAAATTTTTCCACGTAAGTCCAAACAACCTATAAAAAGGGAAAACCTTCTTTTTCCATGGGAAATAATTTACCTTTCCTTTTTCAAGACAATATAAATCACAAAAAATATGAACTATACTCCACAAATTCTTGGATAATGTGAAAGTGGAAAAGGAATACCCTACACAAGTGATGCACACATGTACATTTGAACACTAATAGATTTTTGTAGTTGAAATGCAATGCTTGTTTTCATTTAAATGTAGGGTTTTTAAAGCAGGGAGAAATAATGGCTACCAAATTAATAAGCGTTTCTTTGGAAAAAATTTAAATCTTGTATTGTGTGATGAAGATAATAGAGGGTATTGAATCTTGATTCTTGACATCTAGAGAGAACCCTACAGCCTAACACAATCGAATGGAATTGACCAAAAAAACCCAAATAGAGTCAACCCTACTATAGGAGGAAGGGCCTGCAGTAAGAACTTACCATTTTGCAAGAGCTGAGGGCGAATGCTGTTCTGCAAGAGCTGAGGGCGAATGTTGTTCTACAAGAGATGAGGGCAAACGTTGAGGGCGAATGCTGAGGGAAAATGCTGTTCTGCAAGAGCTGAGGGAGAATGCAGGGCGAATGTTGTTCTGAAAGAGCTGAGGGCGAATCCAGGGCGAATGTTGTTCTGCAAGAGCTCAGGGCAAATGCTGAGGGCGAATGCTATTCTGCAAGAGCTCAGGGAGAATGCTAAAGGCGAATGCTTTTCTGCAAGAGCTGAGGGCGAATGCTGAGGGCAAATGTTGTTCTGCAAGAGCGGAGGGCGAATGCGCGCATGATATCAGACGTTAATGTAGCACACATGTACATTTGAACACTAATAGATTTTTGTAGTTGAAATGCAATGCTTTTTTTCATTTAAATGTAGGGTTTTTAAAGCAGGGAGAAATAATGGCTGCCAAATAATAAGCGTTTCTTTGGGAAAAATTTAAATCTTGTATTGGGTGATGAAGATAATAGAGGGTATTGAATCTTGATTCTTGACATCTAGAGAGAACCCTACAGCCTAACACAATCCAATGGAATTGACCAAAAAAACCCAAATAGAGTCAACCCTACTATAGGAGGAAGGGCCTGCAGTAAGAACTTACCATTTTGCAAGAGCTGAGGGCGAATGTTGTTCTGCAAGAGTTGAGGGCGAATGCTGTTCTGCAAGAGCTGGGGGCGAACGCTGAGGGCGAATGCTGAGGGAAAATGTTGTTCTACAAGAGCTGAGCGCGAATGCTGAGGGAAAATGTTGTTCTGCAAGAGCAGAGGGAGAATGCGCGGGTGATATCAAACGTTAATGTAGCTATTGCGACAAATACGAAACAATAAAATCATTTTTATGTAGCGCGCATATAAGTTTCGAATTTTTATGCATCGCGCATATAAGTTTGGTATTTTTATGTAGCGTGAAAATAAGTGTCGTTATACCAACGGCGGAAAAGGCGTCGCTATTATGACGGGTGCCTCCAAACGTCGCAATGGCGACACCTAGACATTGTGTCGCAGTTGCGACGTTTAGAGTCGTCTCAATAGCGACGCTTTGGGCCATGGTGTCGCAATTGCGACGTCTTCCTCTAAACGTCGCAATTGCGACATGTTTTTAAGTGTCGGTATTGCGACACTTTTCTATAGACGTCGGTATAGCGACGGTTTCGGGAGGGATGGAAAAAATTTGGGAAAATTTCCGACATTTGGTCAAAAGCGTCGGAACCAAGTGTCGGAATTTCCGCCAAATGTAGTAGTGTCCCACTTAAGAACCTTTTCACCTATGTAAAAATCATCTTCCTTGGTCTTCTTGTCAAATATCTTTTTATTATTATCTTGAACAACTTAAAACTTGAGATATGCTTCCTCCCTGGTTTTCTACAAGTGTATTGTTTGATTTATCCTTCTCTGGATATCATTGGTTTCTACCTGCAGTTTTTGGATCATCTTCATCACTGCTACTCCTAAAGAGGATGGAAAAAAAACATCGATCCCATAAAAAATCTGATAAGGGGATGTACCAATGGACTTCTTTGTGGTGAGTCTGCTTGCCCATAAGGCATTTACTAACCTTTTGTTCCAAGATTTCTAATTGTCTTCTAGTAGTTTCTTGATGATATTCACAAGGATTTTATTGGAGGATTTAGCAAGACCATTACCTTGAGGGTAATAATCTGTGGAATGGCCAAGGGTAATGTGGTATTTATTACAAAATTCAATCATATTTTTAGACTTGAAAGCAGCTGCATTATCAGTAATGAGCTTGTGGGGGCATCCAAATCTAGACAGTATATTGTTTTCTAGGAATGAGATTATGACAGTATCAATGGCTTGCCTGGAAGGAATGGCTTCTATCCAATTAGTGAAATAGTTTGTGGTTTTCAAAATCCATTTATGTTGGGCTGAGGATGGTGGGTGAATTTCACCAATGAATTCTAAACCCCATTGCTGAAATGGCATTTCTGTGGAGGTGGGTTTAAGGGGTAAAGGTATTAGATTTTTCTTCCCTTTAAAGATTTGGCATTTGCGACAAGAGGTCACATACTTTTTTGCATCTACAAAAAGTGTAGGCCAGTAAAAACCAACTCTCAAGATTTTATCTGCAATTGACTTCTAGTAAAGATGTCCTCCACAGTCACCTACATGAAACTCTTCCATAACTTTATCAACTTCATCCTTAAGCAAACAATTTAATAAAATTCCACCACGATTTTTCCAAAATAGTGCATTTTCTATGATACAAAATTGCATTGCCTTTAAATTTTAAAATCTAGCTTTAGTTCTTGAAAATCTAAGAGGAGCTTGTAAATTTAGTAATACAAATATGATATCCACATACCATGGTGAATCTGAAAAGGCTTCACTGATCTATGGAGTCACCATCTCTTCCTGATCATCTAATTGTGCAATAAAATTTATATCTAAAGCATGACAATTTGATTTAGCCATGAGTTTGGCTAAACCTTGACCTATAATGAGTTTGGTGGGCTTAATTTCTATGTCATATTCCAAAATGGTGGCAATCCTTTTTTCCTCTTTTACCATCAGGCCCATTCTGAGTCAGAATGTCCTTCACTACTGAATTTGGAACATAATCAATGATGTGTGAATACAGGATGTACACTCTAAAGTCTTTGATAGCCTTCAATAAAGCTAGTTCCTGCATTTCTATTATGTTATATTTTAAAGTGGCATATCTAAGTGATTTTCTGAAAAAATAAATGGGTTGTTCATAGCTCTGATCATTCTTCTGCAGTAAAATTGTAGGAATAGTATGTTCTGAAGCAAAAGAAAAAATAATGAAATCTTTTTTGAAATTAGAGCTTATTAGGATTGGTGTTCTTGTCAAGGCTTTTTTTATTGATTCAAATGATTGTTTGGACTCTACGGTCCACTTAAGTACTGAGTCTTTTTTCAACATGTTATTGAGTTCTCTAATTAACTCTGCTAAGTTTGAAATCAATCTTCTGAGAAAATTGATTTTACCTAAGAAAGCCTGCAATTATTTAATATTTGTAGGATGGCTTATGTTCATAATGGCCTCTATTCTAGCTGGATCTATCCTAATTCCCTCTTTTGATATAATATGCCCTAATGGTTTGCCTTCTTCAAGTCCAAAAAGAGTCTTTTTGGGATTTAAAGAAATGCCAAATTTCCTGCATTTGATAAACACTTGTCTTAGGTGATCTAGATGTTCATTATCAGTTTTTGAAAATATAGTTATATCATCTAAATAGATCACAATAAAATCATCAATTTCTTTAGAAAAAGCTATATCCATAGCTCTCTGAAAAGTGGCTCCTGCATTCATTAATCCAAAAGGAATTTTCACATACATGAAAGTACCCCAAGGAGTAGTAAATGCAGTCTTTCGTTGGTCTTCTGGCTGAACTAAAATCTGGTTATACCCAGAGAATCCATCAAGTAATGAAATCCTGGATGAACCAACCACCCTCTATAAAATATGATCCATCTTGGGAGAGGGTAGTTATCTTTTAGGGATACCTTGTTTAAATTATGGAAATCAACACACAGTCTGATCTCCCATGTTTTCTTCCTAGTAGGAACTAGGTTTGAAACCCAATCAGAATATCTAATAGGTGCAATTATCTAGGCTTCATACATTCTCTTAACCTCTTTTTCAATTAAAGGAATTAAAACTGGATCGATTCTTATAAGCTTATATTTGAAAGGTTTTTTATCTTCTTTTATAGGTATTTTGTGTTGTATTATGCTAGTGTCATAAGATTTTAAGTCTTCATAACTCCATGCAAATACATCCTAAAATTCCTTAAATAGATCTATGTATTTCAATTTTTCTTCTTAAGGTAAGGCTTTTGAAAGTTTGATTATTTTAGGCCTTTTTTCTATTCCTATATTGCATTCTTATATATCATATCTTAATGGTTTCATCTTTGGTTTTCTTACAACGTCATTTGAATCAAAAAGATATCCTAATGGGGCTAATCCCTTAGGTAAAAAGTTGTTTTTAAGGTTTAAAATGTCAAAATCATCATTTGTTAATTCTTCAATCTCTACCTTTTCTAAATTATCTATTTCTACTTGAGTGAATTTAGTGGGTTTAGTGAGATCTAAGTTATTTACATCTATCTCATTGTCTATTTTATCATCTACTGTACAGTCTGTGTCTATGTTACAATTCTGAAATTCTTCTTCAACATTCATGAAATGATATATTTGTTCATCTTGTGAGAATATCTACCAATATTTTAGATTATTTGGTATTGTAGGCTTGTGTTTTACTTTTGTTGTATATTGATGATTTGGTTGAAAAGGTAAATTACAGGTACTAGCAAAAGTTGCTAAAGTGTGTGCTTGTATGTTCTGCTTTCTAGGAATTACAGCAAAGTCACACTCAAGCAATTCTTTGATCAAATCTAAAACTAAAACTCTATATTGGCTTAATCTGGGATTATATACATAATATTCTCCTCTAATTTGTTTTACAATTAAATCAGAGTCTCCCATTATTGAAACTCTTTTTCCTCCTAAATTTCTAACAATCTACAATCCTAAAATCAGAGCTTCATATTCAGCCATGTTGTTTGTACCTTTAAAATTTAATCTAAAGGCATGACCTTCTGCATGATTTTTTTCCATGTTGTGTATCCAAACTCCTACTCCTACTCCTAATTTTTTCATTGATCCATCAAAATCTATATGCCACAATGATTCATGAAATATGTTTTCACTGTCTAGGTATTTCTCTTTCTGTTTTAATTTTGTGTTATTCTCTATACCAGTTTCAGAATTACATAAAATTAAGGAATCCATATCAGTAGGTGTAGAATAAATAGGATAGTTTAGAGGTCTTTCTACACTACTAACCATGTACTTCATTAATGTCTCTCTGTAAAGTTTCTTGGGTTGGCCAAATACTGAAATAGTGGCATAAGACATATCCAATTGTAGAGATCCCTACAGTTTTTCTCCCCATGAGTGAGATAACAGCATTCCATACTTAGGAGGGATGTTAGCTACTACAATATCCATGACTATGCTTTTTCCAGGGTATTTAACTAAAGTGACAGATAAATCTTTGATTAAGCCTAGGCAATTCACTTTGCTAGAAACAAATGAGAAAACATCTTTATAAGGTCTAGTGATTTCTAAATTCAAGGTTTCCATTATTGCTTTCGGCATCAAATTGTGTGAGGCTCCTGAATCTAGCATGGCGTTATGTAAAATCTGATCATGAACAGTCAAGCTAATGTAGAAAGGAGGAACTCCTCCTTCTTGGTGTTTTCCATTTACTTCAGGACCAAAAATTAGTTCTGGTTGATCATCACTCAAATTTATAGAATCTTCTCCATCATTCATATTTAAAGTTTCAGTGATATGTGATTTGTATAGATCATTCTTAACCAGTTATGTTAAAGGAATTGGCATCTTTAGTTAGGCAATTTCAGCTTGGATGTTGAGTGGTGCTTCTGCTTTTCCTAACTGAATTATTTCTTCTTTAGTAACTGTAGTTTGACTGTGTTTATCTTCTTTTTACATAGTTGGTCTTTCATTTTTTTTTGTGTTTCCACTATTTTACTGCTTTTAATTTTCTTTTAGGAGACGGTTTGAGATGCAGTGGAAGTTTTGGCAGGTTTTGAGGTTTTAGCAAGTGTTTTGGCAGCAGTTGTTTTAGGATCAATTGATTTTAGATCAGCAGAAGATGTTTTTGAATTGAAATTGTTGTTCTAGTAGAAGTTGTTGTCTTAGCAGTAGCAAATTTTTGAGGATCTGTTGATGTTTGAACAACAATATTTGTTATGTCAACAATTTTAGGACTGGATGTTATTTTGGGACTAGAAATTTTCTGATTAGGATTTGAATTTTTCTAAGTTGAACTAGAGTTTTGTTGGGTTTCCCTAGGAAGAATTTGCAGAAATTTGTTTATAGGAGCTTCTACTATTTTCTTTGTTTGAGTTTGGGCATATTTCTTAGTAGGGGCTTCTACATTTTTCTTGCTCCTAAGGTTATATTGCTTATGAACTTCATTGATTGCAAACTCTTAACCTTGCTTGTAATCAAAAGACTCACCAGATTGTAATTGTAATTATTGTAATTCATACAACTCATGTTCTTATTGGCACCCATTTCACCATATTGCTTACAACACAAAATGCCAACATTCTGCTAAACTATTTAACTAGCACAGCTCCTGTCACACAACTCTCTATTCTATATGTCCATGGGTCATGACCAATTTTTAAAGTGTGGAAGGCGCTTAACTTCATCATAGTGTTTATCTACCACTCCTTAGTTTTTATCCTCAACCGCATATGTGCCCAAATGGCAAAAATTGTGCTTTAGCTCCCAAAGAGCTATTACCTGCAATCTGATTATCCAAGAGTATTAGTGTATGGTGTAATTGCACATAGAACCATGTGATATGAAATTCGTTTGACAGTATGGATCTAGGAGACTTTTTGTATCCACGTGTGCAACAATTCCCAAAGGATCAGATGGCCAGATGGTCTGAATCAACCTTAAATATTTAGCTCTTAAGGCTTTAATTAGGTTTCATATGGCCACACAATGGTACCTCATCATGATTATGTAGGCTTTGTATATCCGAGAGTCTGGATCATTTCACATACACCAACACTGCCCAAGGCTTGAATGCCTGAATCTCTAAATGGCCTTTTAACCTAGATCTAGCCCAATGTCTAGTCATCCATTGCTACATCATCTTATTGTGCTAGAATCTACTCCACCATCGTGCTTGTTGTGCTAAATGGTCCTATTAACCATGTACATGTCAAAAATCCAAGAATCAGAGTATACAATAGTGGAACAAACTTTTTTTTTCAATATCTTCATTATAATCAAAATATGCTTTTGTAATGTAAAAAATATTCTAGTATGACTATTAAGCCATGTAACAACACCTAGGTAAGCATATGATTCTTCTCAAATGGTTTTACTCTAGGGAGTTTTTTAATCTCACCAAATTATTTACGTTTGCAAACACAGATAATTGGTGGAGTTTTTATCCAAAATTTACCCCAAAGCTAGGGCAAAACTCACTGACGAGGTCTTAGATGAGTCCTAGCGTTATCGAGTATATGTATATTTCTTATACTAGATCATGTATATTGACGCAGAACTTGGTTGAAGTCTTAATATTCTGAGTCTATGTGTATTTCCCCTTTTAAGGGTTGAATTTGTAATATCTTGATGTAAAAGTGTTATCTATTGTTACACAGTAATTTGTCACTGTCCCTGAAATCCCCATATCGCCCATTGGAAGGTCGTTTCTGTGACCATAATCAGTGTCATGCCTTGCAAATACCATCATTGTATCCCTTGCCATGAGGACAAAATTCCTTCTGTTGATCATTTCCTTAGCAGACCCCTAAAAACACCTATTTTTTCCTTGGCGCTGGTAGCCTATTATGTCCCCGCGCCAATACGGAAAATTAACACTGAGCCCGCGCCAGTTGGCGCTCTGTCCCAGTTAAGCACCCGTGCCAATCTGCTTATGGAATTTTTTTTTTAAAAAGAGTCAAAGTTTCAATTACAACAACTTCGTGGATGAGTCATGAGGAGTGGTTTCGACTGAATAACCACGGCCTTCCTCCTTTGGCCTCTTGTTTCCACCTTATGGGGAACCTCCCAAGGGATAAGGCCTCCCTTCCACTATTGTAGGGATCCCAACCTTTTCCTCTCATCTATAAATATAGCCATCTTCCATTGATGAAGGGGTTGAATGGCTGAATGGCTAAATGGCTGAATGGCTGAATGGTTGAATGGCAGAAGGGCTGAATGGCTGAATGGCTAAATGGATGAAGGGTTGAATGGTTGAACTGGCTGAATGGGTGAGTCTCCAAGAGCCTTCATAGCCTAAAGAATGCTGCAAGAGCCTTGATATTCCTCATAGAGCCAAATCATTAGGAAGGAGATTGACGACCGAAGAGAGAGGCTTGTCCCATTCCCGACGAGCTTTACCAAGACGTATTCCGTCGTCGACCTGCCGAAGGAAGATTCAGTGTCAGAGCCAGGTTGCATTTTCCTTTGTATTAATTAATGATAAGTGACTTTTGTTATGGTTCCACTCGTATTGTTTATTATGATCATGAGTTGTGACTTCTCTGACTGATACATAATTGTATATATTGGGTTTTACGCTTGTGTGTTTGTCGTGTTTCTTGTATGTGCAGGTGTTTGATCGCAACAAGCAAGAGAATTGTGATCTGCCAGAGCAAGGAAATGGGAGCGCTATCTTCTCTACAAACAACAGCATTGGACTTAAGGTAGGCCTTCTTCGCATTTGGTCTATTGCAATTAGGAACTTTCGCCTTAGTGTGATACGATTGTTGCTAGACCCGATCTGGCCTAGTAAGGATCGCCTCTGTCCACAGAGGGGATTTACCTCTACAACATCTATGAATATTTTCATGAATGGTTCCTCATAATTAGAACATCATTACAAAAATATTTTCTTAGATACACTTATATGGTGGAAAATTATTTAATCCGCTCTTGAGTCTTTTAATTTTAATTTATGGTAAACAAAAAAAATATTATCGAGATATTATCCAAAAAAAATAAAATGAAGGGAAAGTTAATTAACCTCCAAGTGGAAAATCCATCAAAAAATTAATCAAGACTATTTTCAAAGGAAAATATTCAAGTAAAAAATAAAAGCGTCATTTCTAAGGTAGGAAGGACTCGTTCATTAATTTGTTTGGGCCATAGAAGACTATTTTCTAGCAAATCAATTTTTCTCGACCAAGCAGTTGATAATTTTGCACAAGTAACGGTAATTATATTTTTTGAAGGTCCTTGAGTCGTCCAAAATTCAAGGTTTGACCCTCCAGCACAATGAACAAGGAAAATCCAATTTTTTTGGATATTTGTGCCATCTAATAAAGGGATCAAAATATTTTCACAAGAATCAAGCCATGGATCAATGCAACTAGTTTTTATTTCCACTTACAAGGGTTAATCCCTCTCATTTTTTCTATATAAGGAAGATTTCAAGATCCTCATTGTATCTTGATCTCACCATATAAAAATTGTTTTGTATTGAGCTAAGCTCTGTCGGAAGATCAGCATTAATAAAATTATTTGGGGTTTCATTTCAAGGTGTATTCTCGCTTGATAATTGATGGTATGTGTTGGATTTATTTTAATGGACTAATTTTTTTTACTGAAGATTCTTCTTCCATAGCCAGTGGTTGGATTATCTATTCACATACGTATATTTCTTTAGGTATTGGGTAAGAGTAAGTACATTGAACCTAGCATATCTAGTAGGTATCTCTTGATCCCTAAACTTCAGGTGTGAATCAAGCCCCTCTATAACTAATAATCTATCTTATGTGTAGAGATATTAGGGTATTCAACCCTTGGGTATGACCCAAGTACATGAACTTCAAGGTGATTGAATTTTTTTTGACTCTAAGCTTATCTGATGATTGATTGTGCAGGGTTTGGGTTGCACATCAAAATAAAAATTATTTCTATCACTTATTTTCAAAATATCCTAGGTTATAAATATTTTATTTGCTATTAGAGCTTGATTTTAATTTTGAATAGTTTAAATCATTTGTGAAATATTTTTTAAATGATTTCTAACCCTTGTATATTATTTTTCTCATTTGTAAATAATAGTTTTCGGTTTTTTATTTTAAAATTTTCTAGATCTTGTGTCTTGGGCTCTATTTATTTATCTTGCAGGTGTGAAGGCTCAAGGATTTCAAGGATAATTTGATTATGAAGAGTCTTCATTCTCTCATAACCTAAATGGATAGGGCTTTAGGGCATACATGCCTAAGGAGGAGTTGTCCAAGGAAAATACCAAGGTCATTCAGGATTTGAGGCTTGATCTAGGGCCTAGAGGTCGATATCTAGCATACCCACCTCTCCAAGCTTCGACACCTAGCCTAGAGGAGGTTTTTAGCCCTAGAAGCATTTTTTCACTGAAAATTTATGATTTGTGTCATTTTCTAACATATGAAGATTTTTCTAGGTGTTTCTTGTGGATTTCATCATTGATTTTTCCTTTAAAATTCATTTTTGTGCTCATTTAAGGCAGCCATAGGGTTTTGGGGGTCGATTTTCCTTAGGCGCGACGTTTTCTAGCTCTTGAGGGCTTCGTCGCAAGCCTAATCAACCAAGGAACTCTAGACACATGCCTAACTAGTCCTTGGGAACTAGACCGCAAGGATTTTTAGGGTGCCACTATTGGCTTGAGGGGTCTTGACCCAAGTAGAGAATTTATGGATAAACAAACAAACCTTCCAACTATTGACCCTTTCGGTAGTGATATGCTTGCATAGACCAAAGTCTCACCCGAAGCAGTATGGGGGGATGCTAGAACCAGGTTTCTGCACCCTGAGGGAGAAAATAATGAAGTGGTCCTCAGAAAACCAAACGCAACTTATATTAGTTGTAAACAAATGCACGCAACAATATACAAC
Organism: Pinus albicaulis; assembly: GCA_034641835.2. Classification (NCBI taxonomy): domain Eukaryota; kingdom Viridiplantae; phylum Streptophyta; class Pinopsida; order Pinales; family Pinaceae; genus Pinus; species Pinus albicaulis. Next base: position 1,069,208,273 of record CM076584.1, read on the forward strand.
AGAATCACAAAGAATGTGCAGTCTTTAATAGAATAACACAGATTCATTATTCACCCTAGCGTAGATAAACAGAACAGAACCAGATCCAGAACTTAAACAATGAAAATACTTAAACAGATCTATCAACCATCAATAAGAATTCACAATCATAACAGATATTTTTTTCACAATAATCAATAAGTAAGCCAGAAGCAGTGCGATCTCAACAAAACATAAACAGTAAACAACTCATATTCATAACATAAGAATTTCGCCAAAATCTGTCCTTTGTATTAGCTTTAGATATGTTCAATACATCAACTTTCCCTTACAAAACCCTTCCGCGCACATGGCTAGTGGAGTCTGCATGCAGCCAGGACTAGGTCTCTACACACATAGCTAGTAGGAGCCTTTCAACCTAACCCAAACAACCCTTACAACGTATTACATATGCATAAACTTATCAAACATCAATAATTCATCATATTACTTAGCTTAGACACAATCTATATATTTATATTCGCCTAGTGCGCAAATACTATGGTCTCAAACCATGGTTTGAGGCCCACAGTTTACCCATAAACCCATTTACATCAAAATTGGGGACTTTGACCCACCCCAAAGCCCCTTGACTCAAATGTGCAGCACGCACATACAAAATTATACAAAATTACATCAAAAATTGTGCCTCAGGGAACCCTGCTCCAACAAGCCCCCAACATAAACATGTGACTCGTCCTGAGTCACTGAGGCGCCTACTCCTTGATCTTAGCCTGAAGCATGCTGACAGAAGTTTTGAGAGGGAGCATTAATTCTATACTTTGCGCTACAACGACCTGCACTTGCTAAACTAGATTTTCATTTGTAGGCCCTTCAGTGGCCATCTCTATGTTGCACTGAGTTTTTTGGATGGTATTCAATGTGTTGTATAGCGTCTGCAAAAGCTGAAGAGATTAGATGAGCGAATATTTCCTTTTTCCTCCAACGGCCTAAGAGCCATGCTTGGTTCCTTTAGATGTCTCAGCTTCCCCTGTCTCCTTTGGTGCAAATCCATTCTTTTCAAGGATTGTTGTAGTTTCTACAGTCTCGCCAATGGTTGTGGGGGTCACTTATTTTTTTGTTACTTTCTCTATGACTGTCTCGATTTCTTTCTCTATTGATTTCCCTGTCAGAGTGCACAACTTCGTTGGGGTAGTTGGTGTCAACTAGGTCGACGGCCATTCTTTCATTACTCGAAGAAAATCATCTTCAGTCACCAAGTATGGTAACTCATACAATACTCATTCTACAATTCCCTTGGCACAAATGTTTATGTTATGGAATGTAGCTTTAAAATCCGTGACCATTTTGTATTGGTCATTTAGTGTAGGTGATAGTTGTGGCTTTGACTGCACTTCTTGATTCAAAGTAGCATCATATAAAACCCAAAAAAAAATTCTTCTTTGGCGTGCACCGGGTCCGAAGAGTTCCACAAGGTAGCATATAACGTAATTTCGCACATCTTTGGCTCAATATCTGAGAACAGTGTTTCTTCCGGGGTCCTCCATCCAATTAGCTCAATCAATAATAGAAGCCAAGCGTACTGGAAGTGCTTGTCTTCCTCTTGTGCCTCACGCACATTTTCTAAAAACTCTTTGCATAGGTATATAGACCAATTGTATACAACACCCTTCTCACATCATCCAGCTAGCGCAATGATGTGTGCGGGCACCTCCTTGGGTCTGCACTTACGCATCATCTTGCGGGGAAAGATGATCGTTCCAAAGTGCACGACGGGGTCATTAATTTCATCCACAACGAATCCCCGACTCTTCCTTGTGACGTTATACTTATTTTTAATTTGACATGCCATGGCCTTCTCCTGCACCTTACCACCGAAGTAAACAATAGTGTCGGCACCTTTAGTAGGCAGACCTGTGATTTTGTGGATCAACTCAACGACAATAGGGATGTGCTCTCCCAACTAGAGCATTTCATCATGTACTAAAGCTAACAATTGTCAGACACAGATATCATTTATGGGATTGCACCTAAAATTAGGGATCTGGAGCAAATTGAGCAGGCCTTCCTTATGTAGACTTAGGACCCATCTCTTAGGCTCGAGGCGCACAATGACTCCTTCATACATAATCTAGTCCAGGTATAGCTCTTGCACAAGGTCTAGGAATTTCTCAACATCGGCGATGTCCCAATCATCAAATATTTGTTGCGGAATCTTTGTGAATATGTCCCCCTCCATCGGGACATTCTCAGGGATTATGGGTATTTGAATACCCGCACGCACCTTGTCCATGTCCTTAGGTACTCTGACAGATGGTTTACGTGGCACAATATAGCTTGGTAGTCGCGAGAATGGGGCCACTTTGACCACATCCTCTTCTTATTCCTCAATGGTTTCTGGGACCTCTGACATAGGTATATTCATCTTCTCACCCACTGAAGGGCACGACCTTGGGGTCTTCTCTCAGGGAGATTTGCGCGTTCCAAAATATTGCCCCTCATTAGTCTTAGATGGCACAGGTGTTTCCATAATTGGCACTTTGGGTGCAGTAGGGTCATCACCCGGTCTTGTGGTTGTCATCTTTACAAGAATAGTGTAACCTAGCCCTGCTCGATGCAATGTGTCCTCAAACCCTAGATCCAAACTAGACATAGACACAGAAAATGTGGTGGGAATCAAGGAGCTCAAAGCACAGAAATCACTCATAAATAAAAGGGAACTATTGCAACCCCATAGGTCATATTTATAGTTTTGGTGTGTCTTCAATGACTCCTTGTGCATTAATGAGGCTCCATTACTAACAAAACAGTCCCAAATCTGGTAAAATACCTCCATTAAATACATCCTAGATGCTCCCAAAAATGATAATAAATCTGTCTTATCCAGTTTTACTGTTCCAACGACTAGTTTTTAACACCTCTGCAACTCATTCAACCTCCTCGTGCAGATATCGCGCGTGCATCACACCTTACTATGCATATAATCCAGAGCTAAGGATAACCATTTATAGATTATCCCCCCCAACATAGGCTTGTTGACTAGGTAATTCAAAGCATATCGAGTGGTGTCTATCACATCTCTTAACAATTGAAAACTTCTCTGTCATTCGTCATCCCAATGGAATGTCACACCTTTTCTGAGAAATCTAGTCATGGGCACAGTTATCAACTCATACTTTGGAATGTTATTCCTCTAATATCCAACAAAACTCATCATGGAGCGCACATTTCTGACATTCGTAGGTGAGGGGATCAGGGTTCCATCAACCGCATACGACTCATCTACAATTCACAATCTCTATTATCGGTGCATTAATAATTTCGGGAATCAAAGCTTAATCAACCATATCAACTCCAATCTCAAAGCTAAATTTAAGAATACAACTCTTTGTCAGCGCAGACCATTCACTAGTGCCTCTACGCAACTTTGTCTCCAAGTACCTTTTAGTAGGCACCTTTCCCAACGTGTGAATAAACATATGGACCCATTTAGGTCTTGGTTATACACCCCATACCTGATGCCATATTGCCAAATGTCTAAGCAGATCCTCTTTTCCAGAGTATACATCTTCCATTTGAATGACTAGACATTCAAACCGTAACCTCATCATGTGCGCACATTCCTCCTAGTTACACATATTCTCCTTATGAGTTTCCCACCATCTTGTTGGAGTAGCACGCAAGCCAAGATCCAAAGTATCGAATCTCTATCCTTCAGGAACATTCCTCTCAAGATCTCTAGTGAGCACTGCTATTGCACAAAGAGTGTTGCAACTCCCAGGGGTTGCCCTACTTTACTTTATCAACCCAGGGTTCGTACAAACTTGGAGGTGACAGTGCTATATACACAATAGATGCATTTTTTTCATGTCATCCTCTTCCGCTATACAAAATGATGCTACTTCTAGGGGTTCTTAGTGAAGTCTGTTACACTTCAATGAAACTAAAATAAATTGCATAAAGGAAATGACAGAAATAAAACTAATTCAATTTGCAGAAACGAAACTAATTTAAATTGTAGAAAGGAAACTAATTTAGACCACACTTAACTTGGCCAATCGGCTAAACACACCCTACTCTATCTATCATGCTCCTACCTATGCAGTTATTCATGACATAATTCTAATTTTAAGAACTGTGCTTGCAATTTGGAGGAAAAAGGGCTAAAGAGGCTAATGGAGGGCTTAACTCATGAAACAAGGCTTAGAAGTGGAAAGAGTGGAGTTAAACCTTATAAAACCTTATTATAGTGCAAAAATGGATTTAGAGCAGAATGTTTTGAAAAGTGTGATGGCGGAGAAGCGCAAGTACATTTCGGGAGTGGTAGTGAAGTGCGATTTGCGAAAAGGTAAAATCTGCGAAGTGTGAAGTGCGACGAGGTAAAAATTACGATTTTTCATGTGGTAAATGTTGTGAAGTGTGATACACGATATCGCAATATCACAATCGGTTGTTGGAAGTAGTAACTGCTAACGAAAACCAATTTAACGGTGTGAAGTTTGAAATGCGACGAGTGACATGGTGGTGGGACCGCCAGCAGAGCATGATCCCAATATCACAATTGGCAGATTGGAGCGGTAAGTCTTAAAAGAAAAGGGTAAATGTTGCGAAGTGTGATGCAATGTATGGTACCAGGAGAACCGAGAAGAAAAGGGCAGAGGTCAAACTTTGATGGTTTTTCAAGCGTTTTGAGTTAAAATGGCTATGATAGCCGCAGAACATGAAAAAGAAGGAATTGAAGGCAGACTTAGTCATTTTGAAGTGTTTTTGGGAATAAAAAGGGTGCGGAAACTGCAAATAAGTGAAAATAGAAGGGGATAGAAGCGTAACAGCAGAGATAGAAAATGAAGAGGGAAGGTGAGGGTGAACTTCTCCAGAACATTAATACTCCTTCCTACAAACAAACCTGTGGATTCAAGCACAAGAAAACAGAAAAGAATGCGTGATAAAAACATTGAACAGAAATTAATTTTTTTGGCATGTGGGAAATCCTACCCCCCTCAAGCTCTATTGACAGATCTGAGAAGGGAAGTATAGATCCACAACTTTTATATTTTTATCCTCCATTCTATTAAGTAAATGAAAACCTACAGCAGCAATTCGAAACAGCAACTTGAAACTATCATAAGCAAGATTAACTAAATGACAGAAACAAAAAATAACTAATGGATAGAAACAAAGTAGCTAAATGACAGAAAGGAAATAATGATAATAGGAAAATAAGATGAGGCCCCATGGATTGGGCCCTAATCGACGAGACCATCTCTCTGGAACTAGATCAACGAAAATTCATATGAATACTCATTGCATCAAAATGAAATCTTATTACATCCCAAAGGTCTTAAACAGCAAAAGCCCAATAGAATGGAAAATGGATGGCATGGGATGGAATGGAATGAAAATGGAATGGAATGGACTAGAATCAAATGGCTGGACCTAAATGGAATAGAATCAACCCTAATTAGCTCTTGATTAGCTTTATTTATCCTCAAGGGCAGCTACCAACTACTCCCTGAAAAATAGGTAATGAGTCCACTCGACTCCAAGTGAAGTATGGATTGAGTGTACTTGGTCTTGAGTCACTTGGCTGCCTCTAGAATTTGAATTTCTAGAGGGGATCTCATGAGGATCCTTTGGTTTCCTTTGAGAGTTAAGGAGGGTGGAAAACCCCCTTGAATCTCTCCAAGATTTCTCCCTAATTTCCTAATGTTGTGCTCATTTATTCTCAAATCTTGATCTTCCAGTGGCAAGGAGAAAGTCCCTAAATCATCTCCTTCTCCAAATATACATAATTTGCCAAATATTCTCACAATATTCTACAAAAATAACCAATATTACACACAAATATGCAATTACCTTTAAACCTTCCTAAGAAAATATTGAAGCATAAGAAAACATTATTAAGTGCAGAAGGAGAGATTTAATATATATATATATATATATATTCATGTGCATAAGAAAGGTATATGCCATGGCTAGGGTTTATCTGTAAACCCTAGTTGTTCCCTTTTTGTGCCCTAGTTGTTCCTTTGTTGTTCCCTTGCTGTGTCGTAGTTGTTCCTTTAATGTTCCTTGTTGTTCCCTAGCTATTCCTTTGTTGTTCCCTTATTGTTCCCTTGTTGTGCCCAAGAACATGGCCCTTCGAAAAAAAGCACGCACGTCGCCTGTGCTAGTTGTTGGTCGTCTCTGAAACTTAGGGCTCGCCCAATCGTTAGCCATGGAGAATATGGGCTCCTCCCAGCATCCTCCCCCTCCCTCGTAGGAAGCCGATGCATTCATGGCCCTACTAGCCTCGGAGCGCAAGAAGAGAAGAAATGAAGCCTCAAAATTTGTAAAGCGTATGGAAGAAATCCCTTCAATTGATCTGCCCCAAGAAAAACCTATGAAGGTCTCTCTTTCTCTTGCAGATCAGGCACTCGTGGGTCAGTTAACGGGATTGTGGCCCTCCCCAAAAACAATAGAAGCTTGGGTGATCAAGAACTGGAGACCCCTGATCTCGAACAGCGTCACCTCGTACTTTCTAGGAAGAGGCTACTTCCTCTTCGAGTTCATCTCTAAGGAGGACAAAGACCTTATCTTAAGAAATGGACCATACTTCATGGGTCCTCAGGGCCTCTATCTGAACCGTTGGATGCCAGATATCAACCCATCTGAGGACGTTCCAAATGCCGTACCAGTTTTGGTTAGGCTGCCAAACTTACCAATTCATTGTTGGAGCTAGGAATCCCTAAAATTCATAGGAAATACCTTGGGAAAGTTCATAGACAGAGCCAATAACAAAGATCAGTATGATTGCACCAGGATCTGCGTTGAAGTAGATCTAGAAGTGGGATTACCAAAAGCCATCAAAGTAAATGTAGGAGGGTGGACACACATCCAAAAGCTCGACTACGAATAGTTACCCTTTAAATGTTGAGGGTGTCACGAGTACGGCCACTTTGTCAAGAATTGTCCTAAGAGCACATCGCAAGTTAGAGAAAACGAGGAAGGATGGCAGCAAGCGAAAAAAGCCAAAGGACATCCTAAACCAACCCCAAATCAGCAAGGGGCACGAAAGCAGAAGCAAGGGAATGGGAATCAGTCACAAGCTTGCCCCAAGGAACAAGGCAACAGATTCGAGCCACTAAGCTCCAAACAAGCAGAAGCTCAAGAGGTGGAAGCAAGGCAAGAAGATATGCCAGAAAAAACCTCTCCAATCAATCCAATACTGTTACCATCTTCAGAAACTGTCCAAGAAAATAAAGAGGCTACTCCAGAGAAGGAGGACCAAGACTCAGAAGGCACATAGGAGGAAGAAGAAATATTGGATTCACAAAATACGGTTCAAATATCGGCAAGGGGGTGGAAGACCTCCCGTGAGAAATGAGAGCAGGAAACATACAAGGATAAGCTGCAAGGCAGCCAGCAGACGTTGGAGAAACTTCTGGGAAAAAACCCCAAAGTGACAAGAAAGAAAGGACAGGGATCCAAAGGGGTCCTAAACTATTCTAATAGTAAGTAATGAATATATTCTCCTAGAATTGTAGAGTGCTGGGAAGTAAAATAAAAGAAGAAGCAATGAAGAGTCTTATAAGGCAAGAAAACCCAGATATCCTTCTCATCTAGGAGACAAAGTTGGAGGAAGGTGCCTTTCTCCAAAGCAGTTTTCAATTTTGGAACAGGAGTGGTAAATAGGCAGTATCTGCTAGAGGAGCCTCTAGAGGTCTCGGTATTCTTTGGAATGAGGCAACGGTAAAAAAACATGTTGGATAGGCATAATACCCATTGGATGCTCATGAAATTCCAGCACCAAGATTCAAAGGAAAATTTTAGCCTGCTCAATGTGTACATTCCGGAAAGTGCGGGTGAAAAAAAGAGTTGTTGGGATTCGATTCGAGCTCTCCCAGACGAAGAAACCCTAGAGAATATCATTCTAGCTGGAGACCTCAACATTACTCTCAGGCTAGATTAAAAAAGAGGAGGTTTCATTGTCATAGTCCTGCTCATGAGTGGGTTGAGGACATCATCCAGGACTGGGATCTGCTCGATATAAAGCCTGCCAGAGGTAAGTACACCTGGACCAATAGAAGAATAGGCCCTGGTCACATAGCTGCTAGGCTAGACAGATTCCTTATACAAAGTCCCCATCTGCTCTTAGGATTAGATGCTAAATTTGAAATCCTCACCTAGAGTGTCTCTTACCACAAGACAATCAAACTAGAACTCAATACTCATAGAAATTTTGGCCCCATTCCTTTTCGTTTCAGCTCGCTCTGGACCAAGCAAACCGATTTCCTTGCAAGGGTGGAAGAAATATGGAAAAAACTAGTTTTGGGTTCTCCTTTCTTTGTTTGGGGAGAGAAGATACGTAGAGTTAAAAAGGAATTAAAAGGTTGGGCCAAGTCTCAGCCCAGCCCTGTCGAGGAAAGAAAAGAAACCCAGGCAGCGTTAGAGTTGCACCAACAGCAAATGGAAGTTTCTCATATCTCAACAAAAACCTTAAAACATGAAGAGGAGCTACAATTAAAGCTTCACAAAGTTTGTTTTCAGGAGGAAGAGTATTAAAGGCTGAAGTCTCGAAGTCTTTGGCTCCAATTGGGTGACAGAAATACTGCTTTCTTTCACAAAAAGGCACAAGCTAGAAGAAACCAAAATGTGATCACGGAGATCCAATAGGACTTGCAAACTCACACTGAATTCCCTAGCATTAAGGAAGCCGCCTACAGCCATTTCAAGAATCTCTATAGAGAAGAAGTATATTTGGTGCAACATCCAGATTTGCTGGAGATGATCCCCTAAAAAATAACAAGTAAGATGAATCAATGCCTCACTGCCCCAGTCAGTAGAAAAGAAGTAAAGGCAGTCGTGCTAGCCATGGAACCGAATAAAACCCCAGGACCTGATGATTTCACTGCCATATTTGTCCAAATCTGCTGGCACATTATCAAAAAAAAATTAATCAGAATGATCTTGAAATCCCAGGAATGTCATAAAATAGGAGGCAGCACTAATTCAGCCTTCCTAGCCCTAATTCCAAAAGAAAAGGGTGCCACCTCCTTTAGCAGATTCTGCCCAATCTCCCTTTGTAACATTGGGTACAAGATTATTACCAAAGTCATAGCAAATAGAATGAAGATCTTGCTCCCAAAGCTTATTCCTGAAAACCAAGGAGGATTTGTTCATGGCAGACAAATAGTGGACAATATCATCCTGGTGCAAGAAGAAATTCACTCCAGTGCTCAGAGGCGAGAGAAAGGGATGGTTGTAAAATTGGATCTTGTGAATTCTTTCAATCGAGTTAGACATAAATTTCTTTTTGAAGTCTTGGCCAGGTTTGGGTTCAGTCTTTCTTTATCAATTGGATCTGTGCTTGCATCTCTGAACCCTAGATAGCCCCATTGGTAAACGGTCGACCTACCGATTTCTTTAAAGCTACAAGGGGGCTCAGGCAGGGCTGCCCCATCTCCCCAATGTTGTTTGTCTTGCAAGCCTCTGTTTTAAGCTTCCAATTAGAGAAAAAGCGACAGGATTTGGACATTATGGGCCTCAGGATTGCCAGAGGAGTCAAGGACATCAACGATGCTCTCTTCGCAGATGACTCCCTGCTGCTTGGAGGGGCTTCTCTGTGCACTGCTAAAAAATTTAAACAAGAAATTGATAAGTTTTGTGAAGCATTTGGAAGCATGTTAAATACTGGCAAATGCAAACTCTGTGGTTGGAATATCCTGGGATTAGAACTGTCCTCAATCATTCGATGTTTTGGGTTTGCTGGAACCACCCATTGGGTCTCCTTCAAATACTTGGGTCTGCCAGTGTTCCAAAGAAAGTCCTTCAGCAGGGATTGGCTTCCTTTGCTGGAGAAATTCAAAGCCAAACTCTAGGGTTGGGGTACCTCTTGGCTCAATCTAGCTGGCAAGTTAGTCCTAATCAAATCGGTCTTAAACAACCTCCCTATCTTCCAATCTTCCTTAATGCTTGCTCCTAAATGCGTTCTCAGAAAAATGGATGTACTAATCATATATTTCTTTTGGAAAGTATGGAAGCACAACTCGCGCAAGTTGCCCCTGGTTAGTTGGGATAAGCTCTCTGCTCCCTATTATGAAGGTGGTCTCATGCTGAAAGACCTGTCTGCACACAATATTGCACTGGGTGCAAAAATTATTTGGAAACTGATCTCTCTGAGACCTGGGTGGGCTCAAAGAGCCTTATGGAAAAAATATTTTGGTCATCCAAGACTTAGAAGTCTAGATTCCATCACAGAGATAAGAAATGGTTCCCAAATTTATGGGTTGTGCAAACAAGCGCTCCCAGTTATTCAACAGAACTGCTACTGGATCCCTGGGAATGGAAAATCTATCCACCTATGGGCTAACAGAATTATGGATGAGTGTCCTCTTGTAGATATGAGGGAACTGGATCCTCTTATGCTTTGGATGGGCCAGAGAGGCGTCTCCATGCTATGGGATATCTCTAACTAGATTGGCGCAGACTGGGTAGGATAGAAAAAGCCCGATCTGCCTATGGATCTGGATCAGTTATGGACGCTGTTAGTGGACAATCTGAAGGGGAAGGCTCCTCTCAACATGTTGCAGTGGGACGAGAGAGGATGGGGCTCAAAAACTGGTCGTTACTCTATTGTTGAAGGATATTGTGTTCTCACTTTGGTTCCTCACATTCCCTATAATCCAGCCAAATGGAAAGGCGTTTGGATGCATAAAACAATATCGAAAATTGATATGTATGCCTGGTTTATTTCTCACGGTAGTATTCTCACGGAGGATAACCTCAAAAAATGCGGATTCCAGGCTCCTTCCCAGTGTGCTCTGTGCCATGTGGAAGAGGAGACTATTAATAATTTGTTGCTGGAATGTGTCTTCGCCAAAGAGGTTTGGAGGGAGGCTTTAAAAAATTGGGATTAGAAAGTTTCCCTTCCAAGTCAAATTTCGTGCCTGTTTTCAAACTGGAAATCAATGTACCCTGGGAAGTTAATAAACAAAAGTTGGGTTCAGGTCGGATGGATGGCTCTTTCGAATATGGTCTGTTGGAAACTGTGGCTGGAAAGAAATCGTAGAATTTTTCAAGGCCACTCCCAACTCCTCAAGACGATCTTCCTTAAATCCAAATCTCTGCTAATGGATTTTTTACAGGGAATGTAGAATTTCGTCGAGTTTTCCAACTTCGGAGATCAAGAGAGTGTTTGGGGGAGAGAATTGGGGTTGCAAATTCCTATGGCAATCATCAATGAAAATAAATCTGAGGACTGGAAAGTTAGAATGCCATATGAATATTTTACTAAATGGAGTAAAGGGACCAGCCACTGTCTCCACTTTGATGGGGCAGCCAAAGGTAATCTATGGAAAGTGGGATCTGGAGGAGTTATCAAAAATCCGAATGGTATTTTTGAGCATAGATATGCATGGGGGCTAGGGCGCAACACCAATACTCAAGCGAAAGCTCTAGCTTTTCTCCAGGGATTAAGACAGTTAACCAAATTTGGCATAGAGCAAGCTAGAGTCTTCGGTGACTCTCAAAGTATCATCCGGATTATGATCAATAATTCTGCTCCTAAAGACCTCAGACTAAATAGAATTATTGCAAGAATTAAAATGGTTACGGGAAAATTTCAAGAACTCAGGTTTTTTCATGTTCTTCGAGCTAATAATAAGGAAGCTGACAAGGAAGCCAATAGAGTGGTTCATCTCTCGTCAGGAACCCTTCAAAGCAACGAAGATGAAATTTGGGACATGATCCCATAGTTTAAACTGGATTCTATATGTATTTTTGTATTTTGTTAAAGCATTTTGTATGTATTCATCGAATATTATCTCCCTCGAATATTGAAATATTATGCTCTTCTAAAATCTAAACTTATCCCCCTGCTTTTCAACTGATGAAAGAAAGGGAAGAGATTGCAGAAATATTTCCATGTATGTTGCCCTACATATTTTTTTGAAATTTTCTATAAAAATATAACAGCTTTTGTTAAAATAAAAAAAAAGGTATATCGGCTTAAGAAAGGTTATATGGGCCTTATTTTATGTCTAATTTATAGGCCCATCATCACCCCCCTAGTGAAACTATTGCTCATCCTCTGAGAAACCTATTCATCCTCCCTGCCTTATGGTTTTTCCTGCATGTTGGCTTATTTAATTTTCTGTTTATTGGCCCATGTGTTGCTCCTCATGCTAATCTTCTTGTTATTCTTCTTGCATTTATTCTTGTAGGTGCTTCATGGAGGTCCTCATATTCCTTAATAAAATCTATTTTGCATGCTAAGAGGTGGTGGATCCACCTTTTATTTGATTTTTTTCTTTTTTTGTTCTCTCTTTTTTTTTTCTTTTTTTTTTCATGCAAAGTAAACTCACAGTTCTTTTTTCTGTGAACTGAGTTCACCCTTGGTTATCTCTTGGAACACCTTGTCTTGTATTACAATGAACTTCTTACTTCCCACTTTCTCAAGTCCTTTTTACTTTCGTCTTATTCCTTTTCTTGGTGAAAAAACTGAGGCTAGTTGCTAGATAAGGCTGAGGTTGCTCTGCTACTGATTTTTTCTATACAAAAAACTTTCCTTCTCACACTTTTTAATTTTTTATTAAGCTAAAATAGATTCAAAGAAAGGGTTAGATGATTACATACCTGAGCCTTACCATTGATTTGTTTTTGCAGGTGATATTGAAGCTGCTGATATGGTTGTTGAAGTTGTCTTTAGTGGTTTTGAAGCTGCATGTGATAATATTCTTGAGGTCCTTTTGGAACTTCTGAGCACAGGAGGAGGAAGTCCAAGTTTGACTACCTTTAACTAGGGTTTTGATAGATTTTTTTTTTGTTCCAACTATTTTTTTTCCAACTTGCAAAGGTTGGATAGCATCTGCATTCATTAGAGAGAGATACATGGAGAAATGCCATTTTTTTTTAAGGCCTACTAGTTGTTTCAATGAGGTTTTCCACTAGTAGGCCTGCCTAGGCGCCTCAAAGGAGGTTTTCACCTAGGATCTTTTATTTTTATATTTTTTTCCCAACCCAATGACCACCTCATGGAGGTTTTCGATTAATGGGCCAATATGAGACGCCTCAAAAGAGGTTTTCACCTGAGATTTTATTCTTTCCCTTTTTTTCTTTTTTCTTTTTTCTTTTTCACTTTCCTACTCTAATTGAAAGAAACAAAACCTTTTTAAAGTATAGGAGTACTTCCAATGGATCCATGTACACATCAAGATGACAGATAAATCATGTGCACACTTGGAATACATGCTTTGACATGTACCTGGATATGATAGATGAATTTCTTGGAATAGGATTGTATCAAAAACTGTTGGAGAAGAGTGTGTTGTTGCATCTTATTGACTGTTTGGAACCATATGTCAATATAGTTGTGATGCCCCTGGTTCACTTGTTGAGTTGGATCACCTTCGATGCCCTTTTCTATTATGGCAGTCAAATCTTCCTCTTTTTGTTGATTGTTCTCTTGAACACATGGAGGAAATGCTGGAAAACATGAGGGAACTTTCTCAACATCTGATTTTGATTTCTGCTCTTCATCAAATGTAGCCCTTTATATTTTAATCTTCTCATTTGGATCTTATTCTTCTTGATGTTGTCCTTCAATGACATTAATAAAATCTCTTATTTTCAATACCTTTCTTGAACTAAGATGTAGACCATTTAGATCAAGAGGATATGTTTGGTAGTGGTGTACCTCAGCATTGTAAGTGAGCTGAGATACTTCATTGTATGGGTTTGGAAATGGTGGTACAGGTAGTTGACTGGAGGTGGATATATGAGATGGAAGTGGTTGACGTTGTGGTTGTGGTGGAGGTGGATGGTAGGGATAGCATGGAGTCAGGTATGCAGGATATTGAGGGAAATATTGAGGATGTTGAGGATTTTCCCAATAAGGACCTTGCCAACCATGTTTCCAAGATTGGTTTTGGGGTTGAGATGGCTAAGGTTTCCAAGGAGGGAGTGTGTCCCAATTAGTTTGAGATGGATGTGAATAAGCTTGAAATTTTGAAGTGGTTCCTTGCACCATATCAAGTTGACTAGGCTAATAGCGTCTCCTTAGAGCTACACAACATAGCTTCTTTGGTGATTACCTTAATCCATTGTCTTCCTGGTAAACTTCTATAAACCTGGGGAATGATGAACAACATTTAGTAGCATATAATTCTGCGTGGATAACAAAAATATTATCATCTTCTTTTTTCTCATTTTGTGTTCTTAACATTTCTACTTGTTCACTTAGATTGCTAAAAAAAAAAAATTTAAGTTGTCAAGCAAATTTCCAAGTTCATCTTGCGTTACCAATGTTGATGTTGACTTACTTACTCTTTCCCTTCCTCTTGATATGTGCTTGAATGTTTCACAAATTTCTTCAAATGACAATTGATATACATCTCCTCTACTCATGAGATTAAGGAGATCAATCCACTCATTATATTAAGGAGATTATAAGTAAGAGGGTTCTTAGTGTATCAAATCCTAAATGATGCAATTTTTCCCTCTTAACATTATACATGAACCTCTCTATTAGATCCTCAAGGCTCTCATCTTCTTCTTGGTTCATTCTAAAAATTTATTCTTTAAGATCATGATCTTTGTATTTTTTTAGAAATGTATGTTGCATATCATTCCATGATATTATTGAATTAGTACCTAGACTCATGAGCCATTTAAGAGCTCTATCCTTCAATGTTGCAGGAAACAATCTCAGTTTTTGAGTGTGTGATAAGTAGCCATAAGACCTACAAAGTATCTCAAATTCAAAGAGAATTTTTTCTACATCCTCAGTCCTCATACCATGGAAGTTGAGAAGGAAAGATGGAGGAATGTTCTTCATATGTACACTAATGTCCATATCTTGAATGGGAAACCCAATAATATATTCTTCATTTTCATCATGTACATCCATCTCTTCTACCTTAAAAAGTGTATGGTGATGTGGTTCTCACTGCACCACATGGTCAAGTGGGGGTGTTGGTATTGGAGAAGTAATTTTAAAAAAAAAAATTGAGTATCCCTACTCCTATGAGTTATTAAAATCAGTTCTTTTTGTATTTTTTTTAATATTTATGAAATGGCATGAAAGGAAAGGAAAGTAGAAAATAATTCTAAAAACAAAATAAAAGCATCCACTAGACACCTCCTCGGCAACAGCGCCAAAAAGTGATGAGCCCTGGTATTGCACCAAGAGTGCTGCAACTCCAAAGGGCTGCCCTACTTTACTTTATCAACCTGTGGTTTGTACAAACTTGGAGGTGAAAGTGCTATATACATAGAAGATTCATTTTTTTCATGTCATCCTCTTCCGCTCTACGAAAGGGTGCTACTTCTATGGGTTCTCAGTGAAGTCTGTCACACTTCAATGAAACTAAAATAAATTGCAGAAAGGAAATGACAGAAATGAAACTAATTCAAGTTGCAGAAAGGAAATGGAAGAAAAGAAACTAATCTAAATTGTAGAAAGGAAACTAATTTATACCACACTTAAATTTTCCAATCAGCTAAACACGCCCTACTCTATCTATCATGCTCCTATCTATGCAGTTGTTCATGACCTAATTCTAATTTGAAGAAGTGTGCTTGCAGTTTGGAGGAAAAAGGGCTAAACAGGCTAATGGAGGGTTTAACGCATGAAACAAGGCTTAGAAGTGGAAAGAGCAGGGTTAAACCTTATAAAACCTTATTATAGTGCATAAATGGCTTTGTAGCATAATGTTTTGAAAATTACGATGGCGAAGAAGCGGGAGTACAAATTGGGAGTGGGAGCGAAGTGCGATTTGTGAAAAGGTAAAATCTGCGAAGTGCAAAGTGCGACGGGGTAAACATTACGATTTGTGATGTGGAAAATTTTGTGAAGTGCAATGTGCGATATTGAAATACCACAATCGGTTGTTGGAAGTGGTAAGTGTTAACGAAAACCAATTAAACGGTGCGAAGTGTGAAATGTGATGGGTGACATGGCATTGGGATTGGCGATGGAGCGCGATCGCAATATCACAATCGGTGGATCGGAGAAGTAAGTCTTAAAAGAAAAGGGTAAATGTTGTGAAGTGCGATTGCGATGTACGGTAGCAAGAGAACCGAGAAGAAAAAGGCAGAGGTCAACTTTGATGGTTTGTCAAGCGTTTTGCATTAAAATGGCTGCGATAACTGTAAAACGTGAAAACGAAGGAATAGAAAGTATACTTAGTCATTTTGAAGTGCTTTTGGGAATAAAAAGGGTGTGGCAGCTGCAAATAAGTGAAAATAGAAGGGGATAGAAGCGTAATAGAAAGGATGGAAAATGAAGAAGGAAGACGAGGGTGAATTTCTCCGTAACTTTAATATTTCTTCCTACAAACAAACCTGCGGATTCATGCATGGGAAAACATAAAATAATGTGTGATAAAAACAGTGAAAAAAAATAAAAAAAATTGGCCTGTGGGAAAACCTATCCCCCTCAAGCTCTATTGACCGAGATGAGAAGGGAAGTCCAGATCCACAGCTTTTATAGTTTTATCCTCCATTATATTAAGAAAATTAAAACCTAAAGCAGCAATTCAAAACAACTTGAAACTATCAGAAGCAAGATTAACTAAATGACAGAAACAAAAAATAACTAATGGACAGAAACAAACTAGCTAAATGGCAGACAGGAAAGAATGGTAACAGGCAGAGAAGCTAAGGTACATGGATTGGGCCCTAATCCACAAGCTCCGCTCTCTGGAACTAGATCAACGAAAATTCATTTGAATACTCATTGCATTAAAATGAAACCTTATTACATCCCAAAGGTCTTAAACAGAAAAAGCCTAATAGAATGGAAAATGGATGGCATGGGATTGAATGGAATAAAAATTGAATGGAGTGGACTATATCAAATGGACCAGAAACGAATGTCTGGACCGAAATGGAATATAATCAACCCTAATTAGCTCTTGATTAGCTTTATTTATCCCCAAGGGTAGCTACCAACAACTCCCTAAAAAATAGGTAATGATTCCACTTGAGTCCAAGTGAAGTATGGCTTGAGTGCACTTGGTCTTGAGTCGCTTGGCAGCCTCTGGAATTCAAATTGCTGGAGGGGATCTCATGAGGATCCTTTGGCTGCCTTTGAGAGTTAAGGAGGGTGGACAACCCCCTTGAATCTCTCCAATATTTATCCCTAATTTCCTGATATTGTGCTCATTTACTCTCCAATATTGATCTTCCAGTGGCAGGGAGCAAGTCCCTAAATTATCTCCTTCTCCAAATCTGCATAATCTATTAAATATTCTCATAATATTCTACAAAAATAACCAATATTAGGCACAAATATGAAATTACCTTTAAACATTCCTAAGAAAATATTGAAGCATAAGAAAACATTATTAAGTGCAGAAGGAGAGATTTAATATATATATATATATATTCATATGCATAAGGAAGGTAGATGGCCTTATGAAAGGTTAGATGGGCCTTATTTTATGTCTAATGTAGAGGCCCAACACTCTCCTAAAAACATGTTTACATCAGTTGAGCCATCATAATGTGGTAAATTATGTACCTCAGATGTTATACAATGCGGAGGTCAGGTCATGCTATTACAGCGCAACGCAAACACCTCATGCAATCGGTTCTGCCGATTTTCCAGTTCCTCATCAGAGTCTGAAAAACAATAGCTATCCTTCTCCCACTTAAGATTCTCATATTTTGTTGGATTAATTCAATCTTCTTCATGTAGGGTTAGCTTATATATTTAATCAATCCCGTCCTCAGCGTGCACTAGTTCAGTATACCATTGGCTTTCCGTAGGATCTAAAGGAATGCAGATTACCCTAACTCCACTTCTTTCAAATTCCATCCTTCTTCTCTTCAGATTGAGAAAACCATACATGTCAATGGACCAATCCAATCCTATCAGCATCAGATAGGGATCAGTATCATCTACAAATTTTATTACTTCAAATTCTATCATCACCTTAAAACCCTCTATATTGACCACAACTTGTGACAACCTCCCTAAAAGAATGATCTTTTGCTGATTGGCCATGCGCATTTGAATGGTAGACCATTCTAGCCTTAGCTCTCCCATGCGCTGCCATGTTTGCTTAGGTATAACATTAGCATCTGATCCCAGATATATAATAACTTGGTCCATTTGATAAGCACCAATCAGTGCGGTCATACGCATCTCCCTACCCATTCTCTCCTTGTTCTTATAAATTTTGTTGATCGCTCATTGTTCTACCATGGGTTGTTCTTTCTCTGTGAAATTACCTATCAATGCTTGTAGATTTTTGACTGCCTTCTTGTTTCTCAGTAACTTTATACATGCTTGCATAAATAGTTTGATCTCCTCATCTCCTCCTGCTTCCTTTCTTGTTCTTCCTGATGTTGACGCATTGCCTTCTGCAAATTCCTTCCGTGCTTCAATGAAGGTCTCTTTTTTGTGCTAAAGATTAAAGCCTTCTTTCTTTTCAAGTGCTTTACAGATCCATATATCAGTGGTTGTTTGCTTTCCTTTATCTTGATTGGTGGCTACACCACTCCTAGTAACCACATTCAAACTGGGATCTTCTTCATGTGTTTCTGCGAAAACCATCTGAAGATTTTGTGTTGGGGTCTGCGTATTATTTTCCTACATTTTAGCAATCAAGGCAAGAAAATATTCTATGACATGATCAAATTGTCTACGGTACCTATAGGATTGTCGTGTTGGATTTAGATAGGTGGGAGCATAATGGAAAACATCTCCATAGTTATAGCAAACGACTTGTCCTCCTCCTTGGCTAGTTGATCCACCTCCTCAGCCTCTTCCTCTACCTTGAAATCCTCCACGCCCAGAAGGGGATTCTAGTGATGTAGGCTTAACCTGCATTCTATATATTTCAGCTTTATCTACCATCATATCTTAAGTACGACAATGCTTCTCATCATTCCCTAATGAGGAACAGAATTTGCAAAATAACTACTTCAAGTCAGGCTGATAATTTCTGATCCTTGGGCAAGAATATGTATCATGTAATCCAGAAATTTGATAGATAATGCACCATGTGGGGTTCTTCAATGGACTAGGGACTCCAGCATTCAAATAATTTTTGAAGACAGGACACTGGTCTTTATGGTGCCTAGAAGCTTTACATTTTATACGCCAAACCTCTGCGCAGACCTCCTTGCCCTTGTCTTTGCGCAGATTTTGAATTTCTAGATGCATAGCTTCCAACTGATTCTGAATCTGTTTAGTTCCCAATGCAGTAGGTGTTGGGGTAGCCTCCAATTTCATTGCAACCTCCACAACCTCAGCTTTTGTGGCAATATTTTGCTGACCTAAGGGTTGACGCGGATGTGGGAGAAACATATAAATGGACCATTCCTTATGTTGAGTATCACCAATAACAAATCCACCATCTCTGATGGTGCGCTTCGACCTTTGATTGGCCTCCAATACAGATTCATTAGCCTCCTGATGAATATCATTCATTTTTGTCACCAGCTGCGCATATGACTTAGGCTTCTTAAACTGCTCTTTTTAGGGCCGCTTTAATTTATTCCAAGGTAGCATTAGGTTTTTCTTGAACGTACCTGATGTACCAATGTAATGCATGATATTGGAAAGAAATAGCTAGTTGTGCCTTCCTAATATCAATATTGTTAATTTTTTTAGCCTGCCATACGGCCTCAGTCACAAACCAGAAATGATCAGTGTCCTCATTTCCAATGCCTCTGAAATTAGGTAACTTCATTTATGCATCCATATCTACTTCAGGGGGAGGGGGATTTGGTGGTGGATATGGACTGCACGATGGAGTAGGTGATCTATGATGTAAGTAAAGAAGTGGAGTGGATGGAGTTGGAAACAGACTCAAGGGTTTCTGGTGTGATGAACTTTCTTCTTCAGAATCACTTGAGCTAGCGGTTTCTGGTTCAAGTTCACTATCAGATCTATTCTTTAGAGGGCTATAGATAAATTTTTCAAAATATTCGCGGTAAACTTTTCCACTGCGCGTAGTTGGACCTCTTTGATGCATTCAAGCAGTATGTTCGCATAGACAACCCCAGTTACACAATATCATTTTCAACAATAATTTCAATGAGCATTGTTGAGATTCAACAATAATAGTCAGCACCCATGCCTAGTACATTCAACACCTAGTTTCATTAAGCACCCAGACTAGGGTGGGGCCCACAGTGCTATTTTTGGGTGCATTTCTATTTTTATTATCCCTTAATTAAGATGTACATTAAACTGTTATATATTCTCAATGTGGAATTGAATGAGTTAACTAGAAGTGATAAATTCAGTTAGCTAGTGGATTTCGAGTTAGAGGTTGGTTGGTGGGACATGCAGAGTAATTCTAGTTGTAACAGAGTTCGAAGTGCAGTGGTGCATGAGTTGGTGCAAGTTGTAAATCAATTTAACTCAGTTAAGTGAGTTAAAATCAGTTGTGCTAGTTGTAACTGAGGATACACTAGTGAGAGATCTATTGAATTAAATACTAATTAATTCACAATCAGTGATCTCACATGCAATTGAGGATTTACTATTATTAGCTGCATTCATGTCAGATCCAGTGGAGACCTAGTTGAGTTCTAGGTGAAAGGGAATTTGACTATTAGTTGCAGGATTATCTGCTTGCACACATGCAGGCAAACACCCATTGGAGTTCTCATGATACTTTTGCAGTCAAGGCACGATGTCTGGAGGCTAATAATTGACTACGTGTTGGTCGGTTTTTCATATGATAGTGTGAGACAGATAGCTGAATGTTGGAGGCTCTTCTGAGAAGAGAAAGACATTATATTTGTTCCATGAGACATGCTTAATATACAATAGAAGATAGTGGGGTTTTTAGTTGTAAGCTTTCCCCAAGAAATTATATGTGTTGTATGTGATTGATCTTTCTTCAGAATCATGTGATTAGCGATTTTGTTTTTAATTCCACGAAATATTTGTAGAAGTGATTCAGTATTTAACTTTATTACATTATTAGATTGGTTTAATCCAAGATATAAATGCATTTTGTATCATTTCTACATGGTATCAGAGGACGGGAAATTGTAGAAGTGAAGCAGGAGTTGATTTTGTGACTGGATAGAATTTGAATTTGCAGAAAGACTTTCTTAGTGATACAGCTGATTCAACATCAAAATGGCTTTCAATGGCTTGAGGTTAGAGTATGCACTCAAGGGAAGCTAGAACTACATTGCTTGGAAGGACAAGATGGAGGCAGTACTCCAAGATAATGACTTGAAGGAATTTATTGACAAAGATGTTCCTAAGCCAGATGCTGCAGATGTTGCAAATCTTGATGCATGGAAAAATAAAGTGGCAAAGGCAAGGAGGATCATGTTGGATGGAGTAAGAGACCACATTGTCTCAAGCCTCCATGGGAAAGCCACACCATATCAAATGTGGAAGGCTTTGACGTATCTATTCCAAAGCAGCAGCGACCATAGGAAATTGGCACTCAGATATAAACTCAGGAAGATCAAGAGGGAAAAGGGCGACAACATTCCAAAATATCTAACAAATTTTTGCCAATGTCGGGATGAAATGGGGAGCGTTGGAATAACAGTTGCTGATGATGATTTGTTGAACTTGGCTCTCCTAGGACTTCCCAAGATTTGGCATAGTTATCAAGACTCTGTCAATGGAAGGGTAAAATTGCCAGATTGGGAATGACTATGGTCAGATTTAGTGCAGGAGGAATTCAGATGGAACACAAGAGATGGATCTTCATCTAAGAATGAGGATGAAGAGGATTGTGATTTGGCTACCAAGGCGAGGAAAGGGAAGGGGAAGAAATTCCATTCAAAATCTGAGTCCAAGAATGGAAAGAAGCATGAAATGTCCAAGGTGAAGTGTTTTCACTGTTACAAGCATGGGAATTATGCTACTAACTATTCACAAAAGAAGAAGAACAAGAAGGATGTTGGATTTCCAGCTGGTGAGGGCCTTGCCTCGCAATTTGAGCTTGACTTCTCATTGATCGAATGCATGGTGTCCAGTGCATTTGGGTCTGTGTGGTATTTGTATAGTGGCGCTTCCTTTCACATGAAGGGAGATAAGGAACTTTTCAGTGACTTGGAGGAGAAAGATCTCCAAATCCATATTGAGATGGGCGACGACGGACGGTACAGTGTTATCAGGATTGGTACCATTACCTTTCAGAGGGATTCAGGTAAACCATTTCAATTAAAATATTTAATGCATGTACTAGTGTTATAGCATCATTTTTCACCTTCGTATGATTCATGATTGCTTTTATGGCTTTGGGCACCCATTCCTACAGACTTGAGCAAAATTCACTAAAAAACAGTGTTAAAATCCCCATACGTGGATATGCCCAGACTTTTCCGCGTGTATACGCGAGTCCACATGTAATTTTCCGCGTATGCCATTAAAATCATTAAAAAATATATAAAAAATCCCTATTTTCGGGCTGGGTTGATGGTTACTCTGGTAGTTCAACCACCCCAGCACGTGGCCAACTGTTTCCAACTAATTGAAACTACTTTGAGGGAGTATAAAAGCCCCTCATGTGTATGGCCTAAGGGAGAGATAAATTCTATAGACATTATACTCTGTTGGAATCCCAGTTCAAGTCTGATTCCCCGTGCCTCCTGCACTTTCCCATATTTATATCAGGAAACCCTTGTTTCCTGGAGATGTTCATCCATTTATGTGCCATCTCGAGTGCATAAGTCTTGGAAGAATCTTAGCGAGGCAAGGGCGGGACGAATCCGGACGACGGTCTGCTCAAAGATCGTGGAAGGATTCAGGTGATCTCTCCACTTTTACTACTGTACATGTTGTTCGTGATAATGAAGAACCATCTTGTTCCTGAACTCGTGTGTTAATGTTTATTTATATATGTGAAAAGATTATCATTTAAGCATTTATTATGGTTTATATAATGTTTCACATGGATTGCACTAACGTTTAGGAGAAGTATATGTTGTACAACTAGGTTTCCGTGCACATTCTTTCTTGTTTTCCAGGTTGAAGGCGGAAGGAGAGTTGCTAGGGGTTTGGACCCCGCGGGATCTACATCGAACGTAGGACTTCGGGTGAGTTCTGCTATCGTTGTTAACTAGTTTTTTGCATTCAAGTATGGTTGTGTGTGAGTCCTTCTGAATAGCATGCCCTGCTCTGTGGAGGTTTAGACCCAACAAACCTCTAGGGTGATTTTCCCCGAAACAGAACTGGCGACTCCGCTGGGGATTACATTCTTGTGATTCCCCTGTTGGGTGGTTTCAGCTGTTTGATAGGTTTCCAACAGTTTTAACTTTTATTTCCAGTCCAGTTAACTTTTTCTCAGTCAGACTGAAGTCCTGGTTTCTTATCCAGGCTTGATCTTTTTTAATTTTCATTATTTACCTTTGCATACGCGGGTTAGTCTATACACAGACGCGTATACACGCAGTTTTTGTTAAAGGGAGTCGTGTATACGCGGGTTTCATTTAGCACAGTCGCGTATGCACGCTTGTTTCTAAACTGTCCAGTCGCGTATACCTAGGTCAATTTTGAAATTTTAGGTTTTTTGGCTTTTTGGCCTTGTCTGCCTGTGGAGGCCTTTTCCTACAGTGTCTTTGTATCCTCTGGATTGTGTAGAAAGTGGTCTTTGGTCTTTTCTCTCTCTGGTTTGGTTGAAAACTAGCTTTTTTGGCAAATCTTGTTTCTTGTGCTGGCATTTCTGGTTTGAGTACCAAGATCTCTTCCTGGGGATTCTTGGATGTTCTGCTTCATCAGAACAGAGAGCTTTTGCTCATTTACTCTTTCCTACCTTTGTGTCTTGCTTCGCATTTCGATTTTTTCCCATTTCTTGGTTGGTTTTCTTGAGTTCAGTTGACTAGCTCTTGTTGCAATTTTTGAAGAGTCTTTCTAGGTTCTTTGAAGTTTTTGTTTGCTACGAGGTTGTACTATTCTTCTAGGCTGAGTGTTTGAGTTTCTTGTCTTCTTTTGCTCATATAAATCTTGCTACTAGCTAGCCCTATAAGGTTTAGAGCATTTTTGAAGTTTTTTCTTGAAATTCAGAGTTGTTTGGCTTGGAATTTGATAGTTTTTCTTGGTCTTTTCGAGCTCTTCCTTTTTATAAAACTCAAAAGCTCAAAAAAAACATTTTGTTTTGTCATTTGCTTTTGTTTTGCATTTTTGTTTTCATTTTTTTATATCTGTTGAAGCTTTGTGGAGTTTTCTTGCTCTTGGTTTTCAACTTGATTTTGGAAAGGAATTGTCATTGGTTTCTTCCTCTTGTTTCAAGCGTTTTTGGTGTCTTTATATTAAGAGTTTCTGATTTAGGGAACTAGCTTTCTGGACAACCAAAAAGAGATAAAACTAAAGGATCTTTGGGAAATTTCGCTCTGCTCTAGTAGATTTTGCATCTTAGAATTTGCATGCTCTTAGTGATTTGCATCAGGTGCACTTAAGCATTTAGTCATTTTCATAGTTTTTGTGAGTGTGGAGTTTGTTATCTGAAAAGAAAAATAAAATTTTTTTTAATCTCGTAGAACCTGTGTAGAAGTTGCTTTTCATCGAAAGACAATAACTGCATTTGCATGTAGTTTGGTTTTTATTAATTTCTTTTTCTGCGTCAAAACACCACTAGTTTCATTTCCGTATCCCTTTGACTTAACATAACGGCCAATTAAAATAAGCGATATAATTTAAAAGAAACTAGCAAGTTTTTTAAGTGTCATACACCAACTAGCTAGGTTGTAGGGCCTTAGATTAGGTGAGTGGAGAGTTAACTCTCCAAGGCCGCTCAAACAAAACATAGAAGTTGATTAATTGAGCGAAATCCAACTCCGTTAGGTGGACCGGGAAAGCTCTCCTCCAGAGAGTCAAGCGCGAGGGGAAGTAAAGGTTGAGAAGAGAGATACCCCCTCTCTGATTTGCTGAATCTGACCTCAAGACCGTTCCGCCTGGCTTCTGACACGGATTGGTGCCCATAGTTGCCACTCCTAGGTTCCACATAGGTGACTGCGGGGGGAATACCCGTGGTACCTGAGGCAGACGTCGCATCACTTTCAGCAATACTTTTGGGGGGTGCCCTTGCGAAGCTTAGGTACTTGTGCTGGCAAAGGCTGTCGTTAGGAGGTCGGTGTAACTATTTCTGTTACCTTCGCTAGTAGGCCTGGGCCGTAATTATCCCAGACTACTTTCGGGAGGTCTTATATTTCGCTTTCTTGTATTTTGGTGTCCGGTCCTAATCACCCGGAGCGGAAACACCTGAAGGTTGTTTGCTTGATTGTATCTCAGGGATTTCTTTTTATAGTGAGTGCTCTTTTCTCCTAGCTTGCTTAGCTTTATATTTTTTGAGTCTAATTAAAATTTGTTAAAGTGGTTGATCAAGCGCCTCGTCGATCGAGGAGAATCCGGGGGTTATCTCCCGAGAGTTCAGAGCCTTCTTCAAGAAGGCGTAGGAGTGATTAAGCAAGTGGGTACCACCCTGTGACGTCTGATGCAGTGGAGAGAGATCCTCCACAAGGGTATGAAGGTTTCGTAGCTGATTCTGGTGTTGGTTCCGAGAGGAGCGTTCCGCTCACCTCGCGATTTTTATTTCCGTAGGAAGAAGAAGTTCAAATAAAGGAAGTACCTGAACCATCAGTGTCACTTCCATCTCCTCTTCCTCCTGATTATCCGTTCGTTGTTGAATACATCGGACCTGAGTCAGAGAGACCGGAAGATCCTTCGTATTATACATACCTTTCGATGGCCACGACTGGGAACGCGGCTTCTGCTGTGAGTGCTGCAGGCATTCAGACTCCTGCTTCTGTTGAAGGAGGGGGCACTATTGCTATATCTTCAATTGCTTCTAGTGCTGCTGTGTTTGGCCCTGGTTTCACCCAAGCACATGCTTCTCAATCTGGTCCCTTCTGTTTTGGAATGCCCACTAGTGGGATTCCTTCTTTTTCCTTTTCCGCTGCTATAGCTGGATCTACACCCATGTCTTCCATGGCTAGTGGATCAGCTTCTTTTCAAGGGTTCCCCTTCGGAACTGGACATATTCCTAGTTCAAATCCTTCTTTAGGGTTCTTTCCATTTACTTCTCAGACTCAGAGTTTCAACCCTTGGTCTGGAGGTCAAAATTCGACTACTTTTACAGGTTAGAACCCTGTATTCACTACAGCGGGGGCAGGGAATCAGTTTTATGCTGGTCACCAAGGGAATGCTTCTTTCCCTTCGTCGAGTGATTATCAGACTTTTTCTCCTCTGTCTAATGCCTGGAACCCCTATCAGGGGCTTTCCTCTTCATTTCATACTTCAAGGGGGGGAACTGGTCTAGGCTTTAGTAACTCTGCGTTGGGAGGAGGTTCTTCTCCTTTTTCTACGAGTTCTTTCTGGCAACCTGGTGCCTCATCAAATCCAGGGTATTCTTTTTAGAATGTTGGGAATTCATCCTATCAAGGATGGAATCCTCAGGCTCCGCCTCGTTTACCTTTTCTGGCAATGTTAAACTTGCCAGATCTCTCGAAATTGACTAATGATCTGATCCGTTATAGTCCGGGGTGGCCTCCGGTTCCCACCAAACTTCCTTCAGACATTCCAAAGTTTGAAGGTAAAAATGGTGAGGATCCAGCTGATCACATCACTACCTTCCATTTATGGTGTTCTTCGAACTCCCTGATCGATGATTCAATTAGGTTGAGATTGTTTCAACGCACCCTAACTGGAAACGCTGCCAAATGGTATATTGAGCTAACCTGGGGCAGTTTTGCTACATTTGGAGAACTGGATGTTACATTTCTAAACCATTTCCAGTTTCCTGTTCGATATGATGCCGGGACTAAACTCCTAGCTAATTTTAAACAGGTCGATGCAACCCACATTTCTGATCATATTCAGGAATGGCGGAGAAGGAAGAGGCTTATTAAAGCTCATATTCCGGGTGAATTCCTTTTGGAATGGTTTCTGAAATCTCTGCAGTCAGATATTTCGAAGGACGTATCCCTCTCAGGGGTATTTTCCGAGGAGCGGGCCATTTTTAGGGCCCAGCAGTTGGAACTGATATATTCTAAGTCTGGGGTCCTCCA
The DNA here is from genome assembly GCA_034641835.2 of Pinus albicaulis. NCBI lineage: Eukaryota > Viridiplantae > Streptophyta > Pinopsida > Pinales > Pinaceae > Pinus > Pinus albicaulis. The sequence continues at coordinate 1,069,235,228 of CM076584.1, forward strand.
TAAGTATTTGCCCAATGCTCCTCGCTCCAAATTATATTTATCCAAAACTAAGCCTGGTCCTCATGGTGACAGACTGATTGGATCAATCAATAGTGGTGCAGCCAGCCTACTTACTCAATTGCAGCAGTTGTCTTTGCAATCTGCTCCTTCTAGTCAGGCTGTGCCTGCTGAGTCATCACCTTCCCAATCTTTGTCCATAAATGTTGTCCAAGCTTCTGATCCCAAAGGAAATCAACAATCCGAAGGGAAGAAGAAGGGACGAAATAATAAGAAAAAGGGCAAGAATGGGAAGGGTAATGCAAATAAAACCGACGAGCATGTTGGTGAGGGTCCAAAGGAGAAAAGGAAAGTGAAGTTTCCATGCAAGCTGTGTGTTGGAGACCATCTTACACACCTTTGCCCTAAAATTCAGGATGCGCAGTGCTTGTTAGCTCAACAGGGTTCTTCTAGTTCCCAGGCTGTGTTAACAAACCCTTTTCCCCAAGGGCAACAACTAGTCGTTGGCGCGAACCAAAATCCTAGGGCTTCCTCAGGGGGCACCCAGGAAGAGGAAATTCCATCGAACATATTCATGATGAGTGCTCACGTGGATGTCGCTACGAGATCCCGTGATTATGGCGGAGAAGAGTCTTCGAAAGCTAAGGATTCTCATGATGCTACTAAGCCGCTTCACATTACAAGGCCTACTGTTGAGCCTATACCTCGGATGCCCAAAGCATCTACCAAGCGGTCGACGATTAATCCAAACGCTAGGGCTGCCCAGAACTACTCTATTATGGAAGATCTGTCACAGAGTCCTTGTGCCATGTCGGCTTTAGAGGTGCTCCAGCCTTGTCCGGCTCAGCGCAGTGCTTTGCTCACTACCATTGGGGCTATTGATCCGAAAAATTCTCTTCTGATTACATTTGATATGACTAATTTTAAGAAGAGACTCCCCCATCATATGGCTTTTCATATTAAATCATCGTACCAGAAGTGCAATATCTTTCGGACAGTTGTTGATGAGGGTGCTTCCACATGCGTGATGTCTCTCACATGTTGGAAGACGATTGGATCTCCCAAAGCTGTTCCATCTACCACTCTTCTGACTGCGTTTGATGGTCATTCTCACAGACCCCATGGTATTGTCCCAGCTTTGCCTATCTGTGTTGGGGGAAAAACTGTGAATATAGAGGTTGAGGTAGTTCATGCAAGCTTGGACTACAACCTTCTGTTGGGGAGAAACTGGATTTATGTGATGGATGTCGTTGCATCCTCATTATTTCGGATTATTTGTTTCCCTCACGAAGGGAGGATTGTTACAGTGGGCCAACTGGATTGTCCTCCTGTAGACCCGAATGCGTCCACTGACTCATCTGTTCCCAAGTTGGATAATACTAAGGTGCATGTTGAGAATTTAGGAGTTGGAATGTATTCTTCCTTGATGGGTACTTTTGATATTCCTCCTCCTACGGTTCATATTAATGCAATTTCATCCTCCAAAGCTCCTCTTCGAAGAGAGTTCTTCAGAACTCATTATTTCTCGGACCCTTGGACCTTACCTTCCCCTACTACCACATTAGCGGAAGGTCAAGTGGGTGGAATGGAATTTCCAATGTCTGCAGCAGAGATTGCTTATCAGTCTATTGTTGACTCTGCAGAATCCATCCCGGCTCCTCTCTCACTGGAAGAGTTGGATGGAGATGTGGCTCCGGCTTGGGCACTTAGTTCTTCTTCTGCCCAAGATTTCCTTGATACCACTCTTCCATCTGAAGAGGCCATCCTGGAAGCTATGACTGGTATAGATAGACCATGGGATGATTTGCATCATCGGTTTTACTTTTTACCTGATTTGAGCGAAGTTGAAACAAGTTTTCCAAGTCCTCCGTCTCCTGGTCCTGTTCGCCCAGTCCTGAGCCCTTTAGCACCAACACAAGTTTATGCTGAAGGGAACATGGCTGTGATTTCTCCTACTATCCCGGTGAACATTTCCAGGGATCCCAATATTATTGAGAATGTCTTCATCGGAGCTGAATGTTCCCGTGAAGAGATTCAGATTTACACCGAGCTCTTTAAAGAGTATAGGGATGCATTCGCTTGGTCTTATGCCTGGTATAGATCCATCTATTGTCCAGCATGAGATCAAGACTTACGAAAACGCTAAGCCTGTGAGGCAAAAAATTCGTCTGGTTAATCCTAGGAAGGCAGCAGTTATCAAAGCTGAGGTTGAGAAGCTGCTTAAGGTGGGATTCATTTTCCCTGTTCCTTTGACTGAATGGGTTTCAAACCCTGTTCAGGTAGATAAAAAGCAAGGAACGATTCGAGTTTGCATCGATTTCAGAGACCTAAATAAAGCATGTCCTAAAGATAATTACCCCACACCATTTATCGATCAGATCATTGACGAGTGTGCCGGTAATGAGATTTTCTCCTTCATGGACGGTTTCTCCGGATATAATCAGATTACTATCCGTCCTGAAGATCAGCATAAGACTGCTTTTATTTGTCCCTGGGGTACTTTTTCATACAAGAAGATGCCTTTTGGTCTCAAAAATGTTGGGGCTACCTTTCAGCGGGCCATGTCATATGCCTTCCACGACATCAAAAAGATTATCAAGGCGTATTTGGATGATTTAGCTGCTCATTCTCGAAAGAGGATGGATCATCCTGCTCACCTCCGTCAAATATTTGAATGGTGTCGTTTCTATAAGATTAGGTTGAATCCGAACAAGTGTGTTTTCGCGGTTACATCCGGTCGGTTATTGAGATTCATTGTGTCTAGAGAAGGGATTAGGATAGATCCCTTCAAGGTTGAGGCAATACTTCGGTTGCCTCCCCCGTCCTCTGTTCGTCAACTTCAAAGTCTACAAGGAAAGTCTAATTTTCTTCGGAGATTTATCATAAATTATGCTGAAGTCACCAAGGGATTTATGAGATTGTTGAAGAAGGGAGTTCCTTTTCTTTGGGATGACTTCGCTCAATGCTCATTTGATGCTTTGAAAAAAGCATTGACCTCTGCTCCTTTATTGAGTCCACCTTATTATAGCAGGGATTTCCTTTTGTATCTGGCAGCAGCAGAATCTACTATTGGTATGGTTCTGGTTCAGGAGGATGATGCTCTTGCAGAGCATGTTATTTACTATCTTAATCGAGGTTTGGTAGGACCTGAACTCCGGTATACTCCAATAGAAAAGTTAGCTTTGGAAGCTGTTCATGCTGTGCAGCGACTCCGGCATTACATTATTCTACGAAAAACTTATGTTTTGGCAGCAGTCAATCCATTTCAGTTTGTCCTCAGTAGGCGAGTGATTGGGGGAAAATACAATAGATGGATTGTGATTTTGCAGGAATTTGATCTTGAGTTTATGTCTGCCAAGTCCAAGAAATCATTGATTTTCACGGAATTGATCTCTGAGTTTCCCTGTGGGGATGAGATTGTCTATGATGAATACTTCCCGGATGAAAATTTGTTTCTTATCTCTCGACAGGATCCTTGGTATGGAGATATCATTGTGTATCTCCAGACTGCGAAGTTTCCCTCTACTTTTTCGAAAGATGAGTGTCGTAAGTTGCGTCACTTGGCTAAGAATTACTTGATTATTGGTGATGCTTTATACCGTCGAGGGGTTGATTCAATCCTGAGACGTTGCTTAACTCTCGAAGAAGCTGAGGCTGTGCTGAATGATTCCCACAGTGGAGCTTGTGGTGGTCATTTATCTGGGCTTGCTACAGCCCAAAATATTTTGCGTGTTGGGTACTTTTGGCCTTCGATTTTCAAAGATTGTATGGAGTCGGTCAAAAAGTGTCATCCGTGTCAAGTTTATACTCGAAAAATGCGCGCTCATCCAGCTCCGCTTTTTCCAGTCATTACTGTTGGTCCCTTTACAAAGTGGGGTATTGATTATACTACTTGTAACCCGCCTTCGGCTAAAGGTCACAAGTACATTATTGTAGCAGTAGACTACTTTACGAAGTGGTTCGAGGCTATGCCTACTTTTGGGAATGATGGTGAGACTGCAGCTCTTTTTCTTTTCAACCAGGTTATTGCTCATTTTGGTATTCCTAGAGAGATTTTCACTGATCATGGTAGTCATTTTCAGAATAGCATGATGGCTGAGTTGGCTCTAAAATTGGGTTTCCGGCAGGAGCATTCATCTCCATATTATCCTCAAGCCAATGGGAAAGTGGAAGCCATGAATAAATCCTTGAAGACAATTCTTCAAAGGACAATTGATAAAGCTCGATCCAACTGGCATATTATGCTATATCCTACACTTTGGGCATACAGGACGTCAGTGAAAACTGCAACTGGCTTTACTCTGTTTCAGCTAGTGCATGGGCTGGAATCTGTATTTCCCATTGAATGTGAGATTCCTTCTCTTAAATTAGCTGTTGAACTTCTTCCTAACACTTCTAGTCTTGAAGAACGGCTCCTTCATCTGGAACATCTCAATGACCAACGTCGGGATGCCGCCACGATGAATGAAGCGCATAAAAATTGAGTTAAAGTTCAGTACGATAAGGCGGTCAAGCCTAGGGTTTTTTCGGAAGGTGACCTTGTTTTGGTCTATGCCCAAGAAAAATATGCCCTGGGGGCAGGAAAATTTAAATCTATGTGGTATGGCCTCTTTATCGTCAAAAAATTCCTTAAGAAAGGAGCATATACCTTGGTTGACTTTGAAGGGAATGAGTTGCCAGAGCCCAGAAATGGGCTCTATTTGAAGAATTATTATGCCTAGGCTTCAGCCTAGCATGTTGCTTTTGTATATAGTAGTTTTTCATTGTACATATCTGGTTGTTTTCGATTTTTGATGGGATGGTGATGTTTTTGATCTGCTTTCGCAGGTTGTGTCGGATGTCATGAGTCATTTTGGTTTCGCCGATTGTGCTAGTAGACACACCCGAAACTTAGCTTCCGCGGCTTGGGTGATTCATTATCCATCCGGTCAGCTGTTAGTATCAAGAGGGGTCTGCATTGGTCCTGTTTTCGATAATATAGCAGAATACACTGCAGTTGTTTATCTACTCTCGGAGGCAATATCTTTGGGTGTTGATTTGTTGGTAGTTTTCTTGGACTCTCAGCTGGTGGTGTCGCAGTTGAACAATACTTATCGGGTTCGAGATCCATTTTTGCTCTGGTTTTTCTTGAGGGTACGTTTGTTACAAAGATAATTTCAATTTTTAACTTTCATTCATATTCCTCGAGTTGACAATTGGTTTGCAGACTCATTAGCTAATCAAGCAATTGATTGGCACATTAATCATTCCATACAATAAAACTTAATCAAAAACATCATACATTTTGATACATTTATCACATCACATCAAATATCGCTGTATATATATAATTAGAGTGTTCAAAACTATACAAAAATCTGGATCCATAGGTCATACAAAAACTTGGGCTTATGCCCGATCATGTTCAGTCTCAAAAAATATACAGTCATCTGATACATCATATATATCTACTACTGAGGTCCCTTCCCAGAAGTGGTGTTCTTATAGAATACAATCGCGGTGGCAACTCGGCGGAATAACCGTACCCAGTCGCGGGGTACTCCTACCACCTGCCTCTGGATGGCTTTAGGAAGATCTTCCACTGCAGCCATAGGTACTTGGCGGGTTAATCCCTCCAAGTTCCTCTGTACAGCCTGGAGGGTCCTGTCTGAATCCACTATATCCGCTTCGCCTCGGCAACGCTTGTGTCGTGGGAAACCCTCAGGTCGAACTGGTCCAATATCTGTATCATGATCATTTTTAAATTCATTATGAATCCAATCAAAAACATGTTTGTTTTTCATTTTTCATACATCTTGAAAAAATCCAAAAAAATTATATAAGTCAAAAATTGTAAACCTACCGACTGTACCCCATGCTGCGCCTGGTGGCAGGACAAGATCTGGATCGCCACGAAAGTCCATCCCAGCGTAGGGATATTCATCCACAACGATGATTTGTTCTCCCCACCACAGGAAGAACTCATCATCCCAAGTGGTCCGGGGAACTTCACTTCCCCCCAATCTCTTCATCATGTCTACCCAGCAGGCAATTCTTGGGTCTCTCGGGCTGCTGATGGTAGAGATCACTCTGGGTCTTAGTGCTGGAATCTTCTCAAAGAAGAATGTCATCAAAATTGTACCATATCCAAAGTGTTTTGTCTTTTCTTGGCGGATAGAGGTCAATTGTTGCTTCATGTTCAGCAATAGGGCTATGCACCAATCATATACATGATTTAAGCATTCCACTGCTATGCTCATTTGCGTCCTGGATGCCTGGTGTAGGGAGGCAGATCCTGCCACTCTGCCAATGGTGAAAAGGAGGATTTTCATGTGAAAATCCCTTAAATCTTTGATTGCAATTTGAGTTCCAACTTTCTTGGAACCCTATACGCAGTACACGTGGACGTAATCTTCCACGGTGAGCCCTCCCAAAGGCTTACCATGCAAGTCTACTGGCTCCCCCCTCCGGGAGAGTCTAGTGATAAAATATATGTCTTCCACTTCAATGTGTACAGACATCTGATCTATCATAAAGCAGTCCTCTTCCGGTTCCCAATAGTTCACAAGAATTTCGAGCAACCGGACATTGCTCTTCATATTTGGTGTTTTAAAAAACTTGAGCAATCCGCAATTCCGAAGAATATTTAGTGATGCTTGGTCCTGCATGACTTCTTGATCAATCGCATTGTGTTCACGCTCTCTCCATGATATGGTCATCCTGCAAAGTTTCAATAATTCCTTCATTAGCTACGCTTTTTTCATTTGGGCCTGCGCATACGCGACTTTATTTGTGCACAGTCGCGTGTATACGCGACTTCGTCATTACCAACCCGCGTATGCACAAACCTGTGATTTTTAGCGAGAGATTCTATGGTGAAAAATTCCTAAATTTTAATTTATGAACAAACAAAATGAATAGCAGGATGAATTAAGAGCTAACCTGAGAAATTCGGTGGAATTCGACGGTCGGTTTCTCCTGTTTTGACAAAGGAAGTTTTTTTTCTCCAGAGCACTTTTTTCCAAATCAGCAATGTAATAATGAACCAAATATGAGGTAATTTGTCTATTTATGCCCAAAAAGTTGAAAATTTTCGCAAAAATTTGTTATTCTTAGTTTTTCAATCTATCTTAAGCTGCATAACCCAGATGCTTGGAAGTGCCCAGTTTGGTATGTTTTCAGGTACATTTTGACGATTTTTGAGATTTTTCCGGATTTTGATCCATGACTGCTGACCCGTCATGGCAGGTATATGATCTTCACTGGCATATAGGTTAGGGAATCCACTTTCCGTTGCATTTTGCACACTAGCCTCCATTCTGATCATTTGCCATAGGGTCGATCCCATCAGGTCATGAGTATTACGCCTATTTCACTCACCGATTTTTTAATCATGACTTGGTGGTAGAGCCTTCCTTTACATGGGCTTCCTAGTTAGTTCCTCGCTATCACTTGTTGCCCATGCTGTGTTTTATGTAGGCTCGGGAGTCCTCTTTAGTCCTGCCATGACTTATGTGTTGAAGCTTCATTCTTCTTCTTCCTCACTATCATTTTTCTGGCTATTACCCTAGAGGCTCCCTAGTGTTGTTGAGTTGTATTACTGCATTGCATATTGGCTACTTGTTTATCCTGGACTTTAGCCGGCTTCATTTGGACTCAATGTTTAAGCCAAATTTTGACCTTGTCTATCTGTACAAGTTAAACCATTGCATGCACTTAGCTATCGCGACTTGACACCCTTTTACCCATGGATGGAACATTCCTCTGAGTATCGCTTACCAGTTTTTGCCACCTTGCATTAAGCATAGGATCGTTCCAATCCCAGGAACTAGTGCATCTGTTTCTTGATACTCGTTCTATCCATTGTACCATAGCATTATTTTATTCTTTTTCGGGCTTATTATATGAAAAAGACAAAAAAATCAAATATAACAAAAAGAGCGGGAACGGGATGTAACTTCGTTATTTGATGGTAGTACAGTGTCATTTTGTCGCCCTTGAACAAAGCATATACACTTATATATATTTTCTACATTTGGGATGGTTTTAGTTTTGACCTAGGTTCAGCCTTTACCTTGTTTCACTTGTCAGTTCTCCCCCGGTTGGTTATCTCTTCCAATCATATGGAGATTTTGTTCTGCCTCCTGCATAGCAAACTTATACAGTGTTACTTTTTACTGCCATGGTCATCACGAGTCATGCTTTTGTTCAAGGGAAGTCTAACCAGATTCGGCCATTCTGCGGTGTCTCTTGACTCATTATTCAGTCGACCTTCCTGGTCTTGTCAGTATCTTGTTCTAGCACATCAGATGTTTTGGTCCTCTGCTCGTGCTGGTTTGAGAAGGTCTCCATTGACTTCTCGCTGGCGGGTTTGTCTCTTATGGAATACAACACATTGCTCTGAGAGAAAACCTAGAGCTGCACCCTGGCCCTATTTCCATCATTGATAGGTGACCTTGTGCTCAGCATTTGATCATCATTATGGGTCTTTGACTGAGTGGTTTCCCCTGTGTTCGACGTCAACATACATTATCACACTTGGGATTCGTGCAGTACCTTGATTTCCATTTGACCCTATCGGTGGATTTCTCGCCTCTGTGTCAGCTTTCATTATTGGTTGGTTCATAGGGTTTCTTCCGTGCGCTAGCTTCATCTTGTGCATGTCGGAAACGTACTTCGGTTTTGGTTCCATCACTCTACTTCGTCCGATTCCTTCCAAATCTTGGCCTGCGGGTTACACTCGCGCTGGACTGATGTGGGATGCCTTAATGCCTTCCTTCCAACAGATCTTTTCCCATCGAATCCGACTCATTGCTCTGGGAATAAGGTCTAGAGTCTTTTGTCAGTACCTTAGGGTTTGCAGTCATCAGTGGCAGACTCTTCGCTATCGACAGTGGGGATTCATCATTGCCTCCTGATTGGTAGATTCTTTCAAGTGTTCGACTTCAACTCATTCATTCACACTTGTCAGATTGTACTGGCGCACCTTGACACTCATTATCATTATCGGTGGGTTGTCTCGCGTTGGTTAACGGGAAACATCATTGCCCGGTAATCCAACGATTTCTCACATGGTCGACTTCAGCTCATTTATTCCCATTGTGTAGAATTGTGTCGTTGTGATCGGTGAAGACCTCGGGTTGCATCAGCATTTCTCGGTTCACTTTTGACAGTCCATTCAGTTTCTGCCAGTGATGTCGTTCACCCTTATATGTTGCAGTTTAGTACAGCAGCATCTTATATGTTGGCTCCCGAGTTGCGTGATTGTACCATGAGATCTACCCTTTATGATTTGGTACTTGGAGATTCAGTTACTTATATGATCAGACATCCAGTTGCAGCATCCTTGATCAGCTTTCTATATGTGATACTTGGACATTGATTCAGACTTATATTTCCGGGCCATGCTCAGATGATTCATTGTGTACTTTCAGTTCAGCTATACTTGTATACATGTTGGATCTATTCAGTACTTTCCATATGATGTATTTTTTACTGAGCATGGGTATGCCCGCCTCAGCATGAGTTGACTCTCTGTTTTCTTTCATTGGTTTTTGGCAGGCTGAAATCTGGTGAAGTCCTCTCTTGTCCTTGCGAAGTTCTTTCTATGTGCATAATACATTTCGGCCATCATGTACCCCTTCTGACCTCATATATTAGGGGGCATCTGTTATAGCATCATTTTTCACCTTCATATGATTCATGATTGCTTTTATGGATTTGGGCACCCATTCCTACATACTTGAACAAAATTCACTAAAAAATAGTGTTAAAATCCCCATACGCGGATATGCCCAGACTTTTCCGCGTGTATACGCGAGTCCACATGTACTTTTCCTCGTATGCCATTAAAATCATTAAAAATATATATATATAATCCCTATTTTTGGGCTGGGTTGATGGTTACTCTAGTAGTTCAACCACCCCAGCACGTGGCCAACTGTTTCCAACTGAGGGAGTATAAAAGCCCCTCATGTGTATGGCCTAAGGGAGAGAGAAATTTTATAGACATTATACTCTGTTGGAATCCCAGTTCAAGTCTGATTCCCTGTGCCTCCTGCACTTTCCGAGATTTATATCAGGAAACCCTTGTTTCCTGGAGATGTTCATCCATTTATATGCCATCTCGAGTGCACAAGTCTTGGAAGAATCTTAGCGAGGCAAGGGCAGGACAAATCTGGACGACGGTCTGCTCGAAGATCGTGGAAGGATTTAGGTGATCTCTCCACTTTTACTACTGTACATACTGTTCGTGATAATGAAGAACCATCTTGTTCCTGAACTCATGTGTTAATGTTTATTTATATATGTGAAAAGATTATCATTTAAGCATTTATTATGGTTTATATAATGTTTCACATGGATTGCACTAACGTTTAGGAGAATTATATGTTGTACAACTAGGTTTCCGTGCACGTTCTTTCTTGTTTTCCAGGTTGAAGGAGGAAGGAGAGTTGCTGGGGGTTTGGACCCCGTGGGATCTAAGAATGTAATGGGACTTCTGGTGCCCCGCTATTTCTGCTAATCAGTTTTTTGCATAAAAGCATGGTTGTGTGTGAGTCCTTCAATAGCATGCTCGCTTCTCCGTAGAGGTTTAGACCCAACAAACCTCTGTGTGGTGATTTTCCTCAAACAACGCTCAAGAAACTCTGGTTCCTAATGTTATGGTTAAGGAAGGTGCACGCACGATAGTTTTTAGTGTTGAAAAATATTTCCTCGCGTACATAAACAATTTGGTCACAGAAGAGATAGGGATTCAGTTAGCATTCTGATGTTCAGGTAGACTTGGGAAACAAAGAATGATGGTAAGGCAGATCAAGTGGCGAGCCAGGATGAAGGCGAATTATGGCACAGGAGACTGGGCCATCTTCACCATGGAGCCTTGAAAGTCATGCAATAGATTTCTACTAGTCTTCCTAGGGGTACACTTGCATAGTCAAACACATGCAAGGGATGTACTATGGTAAAATATGTAAAGGCCACCTTTCATGAGAAGGAGAATCGAGCTTCGGGGATCCTTGAGAGAGTTCACACAGACGTGTGTGGTCCTTTTTCAGTTTCTTCGAAAACAAAACATAAGTACTATGTAATCTTTGTTGATGAATTTTCTCGTTACAAGTGCTAGATCTTCTTCATGTAGAAGAATGATCAAACATTCTCTAATTTCTGTGAGTTTAAGGCACTGGGGGAGAAAGAGTCGGGGAAGAAAGTGAAGGCTTTTAGGATTGATAATGGTGGAGAATACATCTCTAACGAATTCAATAACTTTTGTAGCAAAGAAGGAATTCGAAGAGAACTCATAGCGCCTCATAACCCACATCAGAATGGGGTCACGGAGAGGAAGAATAGAACTATTGTGGGTGCAGCACGAGCGATGTTGCATGATCAAGGCCTGTCGATGCATTTGTCGGTGGAAGCATGCAATACAATGATACATGGGCAAAACCATTTTCCTCATAGAGTACTTTTCATGAGTACACCTGAAGAGGATTTCACTAGTAAGAAACCTGATGTTTCACACATTAAGATTTTTGGCTCATCTGTTTATGTACATGTGACCAAGGACGCCAGGAAGAAGCTGGAACCAACAGTTGAGGTTGTGATTTTTGTGGGGTACACTGAAACACCCCATAATTTTTGTGTGTATTTTACAAAATGTTAATGACTATCAGGGAACGAGATATCAAATTGATGAGGAGAAATCATGCGGCTTGTCTCTTGAGGGATTTGGACTTGCGCGCAGAGGAGGAACTATTGGCTCCCCAAGGATGAGTTCCAGATGGGATCAAGAACATGAGGAGGTTCATGGAGTGGAGGAAAGCACTCATGCAGAGCCATCCATCAGAAATGGTAGAAGGTACACCACAGAAGTTGATAGGTCGAGACTTGATGCTAATGCTACACAGAATGTAGGAGCCCCTACTTCACAACGCAGACAAAGACAATCTATTGACCGATTTAATGGATACATGAATCTCATGAGAAATGTATTGCGAATGAACCATCTTCCTTTCAGGAATAAGTGCAACAACCTACTTGGGTTGGTGCAATGGTGGAGGAGTATGACTCTATTCAAAAATAGTGCATGGGAGATAGTCCCAAGACCAGTCGAAAAATCAGTGGTAGGTTCGAGATGGATATACAAGGTAAAGCAAGCTGATGATGGAAGTGTGGAGATATACAAGGCTAGATTTGTGGCCCAGGGTTTCTCATAGATCGAGGGGATAGATTATGATGAGATTTTTGCACCTGTCACAAGGTACTCTTCCATAAGATCCATCCTTGCACTCTTAGCGCAGATGGGTTGGGGCATTTATTAGATGGATGTGAAAACTACGTTTCTCAATGGGATAATTGAAGAAGAGGTGTAAATAGAGTATCCTTAATGTTTCAAAATCTTCAATATTGAGTCACATGTGTGCAGAATCAAAAGAGCATTGTATGGGCTGAAGCAAGCACCCCGTGCTTGGTACACTCGAATAAACATCTATTTCACCAGATTGGGCTTCACCAAAAGTGAAGCAGATGCAAACCTATACCTAATTGTGGTTGAGGGTAAGATATTGATCATTTTTCTTTATATTTATGACCTAATTTTGACTGGTGATGAGCAACTGATACATTCATGCAAGGAGGATCTTACAAGGGAGTTTGAAATGAAGGATATGGGTCTCCTTCATTATTTCCTAGGATTGGAAATATGGCAGCGAGATGGTGAAATTTTTGTATCTCAAGGAAAGTAGCAAAGGAGATACTGGGTAATTTCAACATGGAGAGCTACAAACCCATTGATATGCGTCTTCTAGGAAACTGGAGGAAAGAGGATGCTACTTCTGGAGAGGTAGTGGATGCTAATGTCTATCGACAGTTAGTGGGTTCACTAATGTATCTAGTGAACATGAGACCATACATTTTCTACGTAGTTAACCAACCGAATCAAGCTATGGTTAAGCCTACCAAGCTATTTTGGAAGGTAGGGAAGCATGTCCTGAGATACCTAAGGGGCACATTAGATTATGGTCTATGATATAGACAGACGTATGGAGTGTAGTTTCATGGCTTCACGGATGTAGATTGGGTTGGCACTCCATCAGACTGAAAGAGCACATCAAGGGGGATCTTTAGCATTGGATCGACGACAACAGTTTCCTGGTACAACAGGAAACAAAGATCTGTGGCACTCTGTTTAGAAAGTGTAATACATGGAAGAAATTCAAGCTGCATGTGAGATTATCTGGATGAGAAAGCTCTTGATCGGTTTGTTTGGTTCTCACATGGATCCGACAGTGATTCATTGTGATAATCAAAGTTGCATTAAAATCTCGATTGATCCTCTGTTTCATGATAGGTCCAAGCATATAGATATCCGGTACCATCATCTCAGATATTTTGTGTAGAGAAGGATCATGTTACTTCAGTACATTCCCACAAAAGATCAGGATGTAGATATTCTGACAAAGGCACTCACCGGGAGCAAATTCGACTACCATAGAGACATGATCGAGGTGAAGGATAATCCCTTTCTTGTTGAGAGGGAGTGTTGAGATTCAATAAGAAGATTCAGCACCCACGCCTAATGCATTAAGCACCTGGTTGCATTCAGCACCTGGTTGCATTAAGCACCCAGACTAGGGTGGGGCCCACAGTGCTATTTTTGGGTGCATGTCTATTTTTATTATCCCTTAATTAAGATGGACATTAAACTGTAATCTATTCTCAATGTGGACTTGAATGAGTTAAATGAAAGTGATAAATTCAGATAGCTAGTGGATTTTGAGTTAGAGGTTGGTTCGTGGGACATGTAGAGTAATTCTAGTTGTAAGAGAGTTCGAAGTGCAGTGGTGCATGAGTTGGTGCAAGTTGTAAATCAGTTTAACTCAGTTAAGTGAGTTAAACTCAGTTGTTCTAGTTGTAACTGAAGATACACTAGTGAGAGATCTAGTGAATTAAATATTCATTAATTCACAATCAGTGATCTCACATGCAACTGAGGATTTACTATTATTAGCTGCATGCATGTCAGATCCAGTGGAGACCCAGTTGAGTTCTCGGTGAAAGGGAATTTGACTATCATTTGTAGGATTATCTTCGTGCACACATGCAGGAAAACACCCATTGGATTTCCCATGATACTTGCGCAGTAAAGGCATGCAATAATTCCTATCTTTTTTGGATCTTTACCATCAGGGATTATGCAAGCAAGGCAGGTTGTCTAGAGGCTGAGAATTGGCTATGTGTTGGTCATTTTTTCATATGAAAGTGTGAGACAGATAGCTGAATGTTGGAGGCTCTTGTGAGAAGATAAATACATTGTATTTGTTTCATGATCCATGCTTAATATACAATAGAAGATAGTGGGGTTTTTAGCTGTAAGATTTTCGTGGAAAATTATCTGTGTTGTGTGTGATTGATCTTTATTCATGTTCATGTGATTAGCGATTGTGTTTATAATTCCGTGAAAGATTTGTAGAAGTGATTCAGTATTTAGTTTTAGTACATCGTTAGATCGGGTGAATCTAAGATATACATGCATGTTGTATAACTTCTACAAGTGTAGGAACCTACCTCTAGGGCCTTTTAAATTCCTTCTTTTTTATTCGGAATAGGACACAAATTGATCAATGGAAAATTCAGTCACAAATCCTCCCAAGAGGTGATCGATCCAATCATTAGGGGAATTTTGAGGCCTAAAATGGGCCTCCTAATGAAATTATAAAATAATACTGGAAATTATAAAATAAGATTTGATTACATCATCAAATTTTAGAGGGAAAAAGAAAAAAAAACTACTTTGTTAACTCATATTTTCAACTTATCTCCCAAAGTGTTTACTCAAATTTCGAGCAATAATACTCATTGGGTGAAAAACTCCTCATCCAAAGAGTACCCATGTTGCATACTTTGAATGGGTCATGCTACAAAAAACATGAGAAATAAATGAAAAACGTGATTGCAATCATGTTGTTTTATGTATTTCTCATTTTTCGTGTAGCAAGGTCCATCAAAAGTATGCAGCATGGGTACTCCTTGGATGAGGAATTAAATTTTTCATCCAATGAGTACTCCCGCTCGAAATTTGAGTAAAAAATTTGGGAGATAAGTTGAAAATACGAGTTGAAAAAGTAGTTTTATTATTTTATTATTTTTTAATATTTTTACCCTTTTACTTAAAAAATGGTGAATCATCCCCCATGGTCGACATTATCATCTTGAATCCTATTGGTTCTTATAAAGTTTATTTTTTTTGTACTTTTTTCTTAGGAGGCCCATTTTAGACCTCAAAATTCCCCTAATGGATCTACTACACGGGTGATCTGATTATCAAAATTCTCTACTTGTTGGATCAATTCAGGAGTCCACTTAGTGACTACGTCATCTTTTATGAAATGATTGAATTTAGCTAAGCGCGACAACCAATATTGTAGCACATGCACAAAGGAACCAAAGAATATTTCATGCACTTCTGTATAAATATATTTCTGTACCCACTTCTCGTCAGATAAATTAGTACTTTTATTCTCTTGGAGTGAAAATTTAAGGATCTTTCTATCCATCCAATCTTGTAATTCGTTTCGTGACAAATGCCACAACATCAAATCTCCCTCAAAATGATCCCGATCCTGGAAACAAAACCATTTGTTAGCTTGAGGGGTCCCGACCCAAGTTCAGAGTTTATGGATAAACCAAAAAACCCTCCAACTATTGGCCCTTTTGGCAATGATATGCTTGCGCAGACCAAAGTCTCACCCGAAGCAGTATGGGGGGGTGTTGGAACCATGTTTCCACACCCTGAGGGAGAAAATAATGAAGTGTTCCTTAGCAAGCCGAATGAAAACTTATATCAGTTGTAAACATATGTGCGGAACAATATACAACAGAATCACAGAGAATGTGCAATCTGTAATAGAATAACATGGAGTCGTTGTGCACCCTAGTGCAGATAAACATAACAAAACCAGATCCAGATCTTAAACAATGAAAATACTTAAATAGATCTATAAACCATCAATAATAATTCATAATCATAACAAATTTCTTTTGCGTGATAATAAATAAGTAAGCTGGAAGCAGTGCGATCTCAACATAACATAAACAGTAAACAACTCAGATTCGTAACATAAGAAGTTCACAAAAATAATTCCTTTCTATTAGCTTTAGATATGTTCAATACATCATAATTTCAATTCTTCAACTTTTCGTTACAAAACCCTTCCGTGGACACAGCCAGCAGAGTCTACACACAGCTAGGACTAGGTCTCCGCACCACACAACCAGCAGGAGCCTTTCAACCCAACCCAAACAACCCTTACAACATATTACAAATGCATAAACTTATCAAACATCAATAATTCATCATATTACTTAGCTTAGACATGATCTATCTATTTATATTCGCCTCGCGCACAAATATAATGGTCTCAAACCATGGTTTGAGGCCCACATTTTACCCTTAAACCCATTTACATCAAAATTTGGGATTTTGACCCACCCCAAAGCCCCTTGACTCAAACATGCAGCACGCACATACAAAATTTTACAAAATTACATTGAAAATTGAGCCTCAGGGGACCTCGCTGCAACAGCCACACTTGCTCAAAAAAAAAAATCCCTAGTCTCTCTTTGGTTGCGGACCTAAAGGCATTGATCTGAAGGGTTTTCAAGTGATTTTCATTGATAATTTTCCATTGGAGTTTTCTAAGTAATTAGAGATTGAATAAAATATCATTTTTATGGCTAACTTGTTGTGTTTCAAGCCTTAATTCACTTAGAAGAAGGGTTATAAGGCTCATCTCATCATATCTTATTCATTTAAGGCCCTAGCTGTGAGGTCTAAATCATCTTTCTCACTAGGATGCAAGCCTCATTAGGCTTCCTATCCCTAGCCGCAGCCCTTGGGGGGATAGATACATCATACAGAATTATTTTGAGGTTGATCCATTGGTGTTGTAAGTTCTTTTTTAAGAGCTGCAAGGACAAGAAATCAAAACTTTGATCCCTAGTCTTCTTAAATAATTCTCTACAAGTCTGATCCATTAATTACATGTGTTTGGGCTAACAATTTGTGGTTGCAGTGGTCTAAAAGGTCTAATCCTTGTGTTTAATGCTAACTCTTTGTAAGTGCAGGAATTTGAGGAGTGACTTATCTCTTGGGTATCACCAAACTTGGCATAGGCCACTATGCCTAAGGGTTTTCATCTCCTATCCCTGTCCCTCTCTTCTCACTGATAAAATTGACATTATATCTAAAGTGTTAACAACAATGTTAAAAGTGGCATAAGTGGTGGCACAAAATCATTCATAAAAGGTCTTAAATCTAGTCTAAACAACCTCAAGATCCTAAAAGTGATTCACTATATAACTTAAGGGTAAATTGATTATTGTTTTACCTCCTTCGCAATTGAAACATTGGATTGATATCGTTGGAAAATAATTTTGATAAGATTTAAAATCATTCTCTAAGACTTAACTCTAATAAGCCTCATATACCTAAATTTCATCCCATAATTGTTTAAAATTTTTCCATTGGAATAGTGATTGTATTCAAGTGGATTTCGGGGCTAATATTGTGTACTTTGTGGGCTAACCTATAACAGTGATATAGTGCAAAAGGAATTATTGAATATCTTAAGTTACAATTCTATCTTGATAACAATATCCCTTTGCATCTCTTAATTTTCTTCCCACATCTTTGCATTGACATTATAGTTTCATTTTCATAGCATATCATATTAACCTTTGCATTTGCATCCTTGCGTTTTCATTATATCTCTTTGCATTCTTGGCATCTGATTTTTGGTAATTGCATTAATTGTATTAAAAATCATTGTTAGCGATCTCACATTTCCTTGTGATTTCCATTAATTGTGCTTAAGAGAAATTGCATCCCTCTCTTGTATCTAATTGGTTCATAGGTAATGAGAACATATTGTCTCTAATTGCTAAGTAACATAATAATATCTTGCTCTTGTTATTGTGCCCTAATAAGAATCTAATAAGCGTATTGGATCATTGGAATTTCTAATTTTGTTTCATTGGAATTTTTTATATTGCTTCATTGACTTAGTCTTTCAATTGTTCTCTAAGTGCTTCATTTAATTGCTCTTGTCATCTTGTGTTGAATAAGCATCTTTGATTTCAAGTAATCTAATATTATTGAAGTACTTAACACATCTATATAATCTCATTGAATAAAATGCTCATATCTTCGTTAGAAGTGCATATCTAAAATTCACCTCCAAGCATAATATTAGTTGTAAGAATATAGAACCACCTTCTTCATACAATTTGAGGAGTATAGGCCCTCATTTGTGGTTAATTTAGGTGACCTTGCAATTCTCTTATGGGAAATCCCTTGTAGGAACAGATTCACCTAGGTGATTAGAACCCCACGAGAGGTATCGTTAATGAGGCCATAGCCTCCTTCATTTGGGCTTATCTATACAACTTACATTTGAGATTAGCTTCAAAATAATTGAGGAGAATGATTCACTTAGATAGGGAATCTAACAAAAATTTACTCAGATCTTGCATCTCACATAGATTTAGGCCTTACACTTCATTTAGGATAGATTTTTCATCTTGAAGAAAATTTTCATCCGATAACTTGGAATTTAATTTATATTTTTGCAAGTAATTATTTTTTTAAAGGCATTGGTCTCTAACTTATAATCTTAAGGAATATAATAAAAGTGTGCTTAGTAATCATAATTGCCTCTTAATTTCAACCAAGTTTCTATGCCATTCAATTGTGTCTCCTTGAGTTTTTAGTTCCTAACAATTTTTTCATCATCTCATCTATAAGGACTACCCCCCTTAGCCTGCATTTACAATACAACTTAAACAGAGAGGGCAGGGATCAGAGTGACAACCCTCACCCTAAGCATTGTCACATTCTTGTGTACAATTTGAGAGACATCATTATATGGCATCATTGTCATGGAATAATCTCGTGGTCCTTTTTTTCATGATATATCTTCTTTTCATCACCATACTTTCGATCCGTCAATTGACACATTTTCTATCGTCGTTGTAAGGGAAGGATTTCTTGTTCTCGACACCTCGACATATTTTCATCCTCACTATCACAACATTTTTTACCACCTTGTCTTTTGGGTTTTTTCCTGTTTGGGTGGCAACTCCACTTATTCATCCTTTAACAAGAGCATATACTAGAATAAATCATGGTATTTTTTTTAATCCCACTCCAAATCCTGAAAAATTTCCTTAGAGCTTGATTAAACAAATTACATTCTAGTAAGTATCTTATCATTTTCAAACAGGAATCCCTCCCCGATATCCATTTTCTTTTCCCTGACCCCGTCGAGCAAGACACCATAGATTTTTTTTCTCCTTGTAACTTTTCTAATATACAGGGTCAGCCTCATGATCTTCCAGAGAATGGTTTGGACAAAATTCCTTCTTTCCAAGGAATAAATGAAATTAGTGTTGAAGCACATATCAAATCCTTTTCTACTTTCTTGTGGAAACATAACAACAAAACAACTTACAATCATGAATATGTCAAGATAAAGCTCTTTGTAATTTCCTTGGAAGAAAAATGCATTGGATTGGTTCTTAGACAAGCCTAACAATTCCTTTGGCTCCCTGTAAGCCATCTTCATTTCCTTCAAAGATAAATATGGGGATAAGAGAGAAGGAAGATATTTTCTCAGAGCCATCAGTGATATCAAGAAAATGGAAAATGAGACTAATGATGAATTTAATAAGAAGTTTAATGGTATTATTAAAGACATACATCAAAATTATAATCCAACTGATAAATATTTGTTGGAATACAATCTATATATCTTCAATAGTGTATATTAGAAAAGTAGTCAATGGAACCACTTTTGAGAAAACAATTTCTCCAGATTGGACCTCAGGGATGACATTCGATTCCATGGGGCATATTTTGTATAGTATCTCTAACCCTACCCTATTAGATACATTTAATTTATGTCGTTATATAGTTTTCATTACAACATTCATGTTTCATGTTTTCAGATTGTATTGCTAGAATAAGATCTCTATTCCAGCAGTTCATATATATTTGATGATATTTATGATGATTTTGATATGTATTAGAATGGATATCTACCTAATTTTTCTTTGTTTTCTTGGATACCGAATTTTGGATTCTCACGTCCTTTTTCGAAGCAACGTGTCCCCAATTAGAGCCAGATGTTGACCATATACATGTCAACAGTTCAAGAATCAGAGTATACAACAATGGAACAAATTTTTTGTGTCAATATTATCATTGTAATCCAAATTATGATTTTGTAATGTAAAAATGATTCTATTACGAATATTAATCCATGTAACAACACCTAGGTAAGCATGTGATTCTTCTAAAAGGATTTCACTCTAAGGAGTTTTTTAACCTTGCCAAATTATCTGTGTTTCTAAAAACGGATAATTGGCATAGTTTTTCTCTCAGATATACCCCAAAGCTAGGGTGCAGCTCATTAACGAGGTCTTAGGTGAGTCCTAGAGTTATTGAGTCTATGTATTTTTATCATGCTATATCATGTGTTTTGTCGCAGAATTTGGTTGAAGTCTAAAGAGTCTAAGATTATGTGTATTCCCCTTCTAAGGGTTGAATTTGTAATATCTTGATGTAAAATTGTTATCTAGGAATATTTTGGTGAAAGGCTCCTCATAATTAGAACACCATTACCAAAATATTTTCTTATGTACATTTAGAGGGTGGAAAAATATGTAATCCCCACTTGAGTCTTTTAATTTTAATTTTCGGCAAAATATATATATATATATATATATATATATATATATATATATATATATCTAAAAATTATACAAAAAAAATAAAATGAAGTGAAAATTAATTACCCTCCAAGTGGAAAATTCATCAAAAAATGATTCTAGGCTATTTTCAAAGGAAAATATTTAAGTAAAAACTAAAAGCCTCATTTCCAAGGTAGGTATGACCAATCTCAAAATTTGTTTGGGCCAGAGAAGACTATTTTCTAGCAAATCAATTTTTTTGGACCAAGAAACTGAGAATTTTGCACAAGTAATGATATTATATTTTTTGAAGGTCCTCTAGTGGTCCAGAAGTCAAGGTTTGAATTTCCAGCACAATGAACAAGGAAAATCAATTATTTTTGGATATTTGTGCCAGCTAATCAAAGAATAAAATTATTTTCACGGGGATCACACAATGGATTAATCTGTATATGAGAACTTGAAGGTTTGATGAAATTTTCAAATGAAATTTTATGTCTTTTATGAAATTAGGCAAGTTGAATTAACACATAAGTTATGTATTTAAACTCAGTTTTATAGCATAAAACAGAGACAATAATATCATAAACAGAAACATAAGACAATAAAATGACGAAGGAGTTCACCCCTCCTAGGCTACATCTACTGGTCCAGTTTCAAATGTTGGGCCTCTTTAATTATGTGCTCAAATGTGTTTACATGGATTTCAGTGCTTAGAATGCAAAAATAATGTCTCCAATGGCTTCAGAACAATCAAAACCCCATAGTTAGGCTCTTTTTGCACTCAATTTGGTCAAAAATTCACTGAGTTATGCTCTGGTGTAATTTTACTGCTAAATGTCCTACAATCTACACCCACTTGCAATGCATCCTACAATTTCCACCCTTTTTGGCACCTTGGAGCGACAAATTCACGCTGCGGCGGCGAGATTCACGCCGATTCGGGGGGGGATTTTCGCCTTGTTTGATTGCGCAGTGACCCCATGAACGGACATATTGGGACCACTTGGTGAGTTTGGTGTCATAGGATGTGGGGTCATTTAAACCACTGCACCAAAATCTTAACTCCACCTGAAATGTGGTTTTATTATTGCAACTTTGGTTTCAGGTTTAAAACTCCACTCCAAAAAAACCATACTCTGACTGTGGTTGTGTTATATATAACACATGTTTTATGTTTGAATTCCCACGCCATACCATAACCCAACCCTGACTCTGTTTTAATTATTTTCTGAACTGTGGTACCGCTAGTGGGTTCCAACTGCATGTTGAACTGTGGTTGCATAAGATGTGGGTTTTGGAACTATTAGACTAACTGACTGCCCGTTTGAACTGTGGTTAGATGCATTAATACCATGGCTTGGGTCTGGGGTTAATCCCGCGCCCTTAGCACCTCGACCTGGGGTCTCTTGTGTTGGGGTGGACTAGGAGCTAGGAGTTAACCCCAACCTTGTCCCCCGATGTGCCCATTAATAAACGTTATATAACACTTATCACCTATAGAGGTTAAGACTCATCATAGGCGGAGTGGTAAGACTTTGTTTTACTAGGCTGGAGGTTGTGCGTTTAAATCCTGCCAAGCCCGTTCCGGCCCATAACAAAATTTTACACCACCATTGAGAGGCCACATGGCTACCATCCATTGGCCCACGTGGCCTCCATTCATTGCTCCATATCAATGAACCAACTACCAATCAAAAACCACAATAATTTGACCAATCATAATGAGACACTTGGAAAAATCTCATTGGCCAAAGAAAAACACAATCAGTTTCCCAGTCATCTGCCTAGTCAGGGTACGAACTGATTATTATGCATACCTACAACCCAACTGCAAATTTTTTTGTTATTTAGGAAAACGGTTAGAATGCAATATTGGGAGCATACGATATCAATTTTGAGCAATTCGAGTTGTGTTGGATTCAGGGCGACGAGATCTTATTTTTGGAAATGGTTTTGAGCACTTTTGAACACTTCTAATTTTGAGCACTTTATTGATCCCCTAGATCATTTCTCCCCATTAGAAGCTTTTGGACCTCCAAAATATCATTTTTAATCAAAAAATAGATGAGGGTACAGTTCCCTCACCCTCCAATCTCAATCCATTTTTATTTTCTTGGATTTGTTCCTTTGAGCCCCACACGAAGGTACTCCACATTCCCTTTTTTTGAAGTTCTTGTTTTCCTATCAAGGATGGTGCCTTGCCACAATTCTTAAAGATATTCAGGAGAGAAATATTCAATGAACGAATTTGAGCATTCTCTCCTTTACCTTCAATCAAGGAGGCTCATACAATCTCAAATTCTCAACATTAACAACTGCTTGAATTTTCATATATGAATGCAAATCCAACTTGAAGGCATTATTACCAATCTTTTCAAAAATCTTGAATTGACCATATCGAATTGGTTTCAGTTTTTTAACTTCTCCTTGGAATCTTTGTTCGCTAATGTGAAGCCAAACTTCATCACCCACTTGGAAATTGCGATCCACACGATGCTTATCATGTCTTGTCTTGTACTTGGCTTAACTGTTTTCCAACTGTTCATGAATTTTTTGATGCACCAATTGAAATTGTTCAATGAATATTTTTGCCTTGTTTATGTCACTATGTCCATCAATAGAAAGATATTTCCCAAAGATAAAATCTAAAGGAGATTTTGGTAAGTATCCCAAGCATGCCTCAAATGGCGATTTTTGAGTCGATGAATGCTTGGCTCAGTTGTAAGCATGCAAAATATAGTGCAAATGTTCATCCCACAACTTAGGATTCTTGCTGCAATAACCACAAAGAAGATTTATCATTGTCTGTTCACCACCTCTGTTTGGCCATCTGTTTGTGGATGGAATGTTGTGCTCTTTTTCAATTTGGTGTCCATGAGTCCCCACAAGCTTGACCAAAATTTCCCAACAAAGCGAGAATCTCGATCACTAACAATGGATGTGGGCAACACAAAATGCACCCATACATTCTTAAAGAATAATTGCGTAGTCTGTTTAGTTGTAACTTTCTTTTTATAAGGTATCCAAATACACATTTTTTTGAACCTATCCACAACTACATAAAAATAATCATGACCTCTCCTAGACATAGGTATAATTCCTAGAAAATCCATAGAAACACTTTCCCATGGACGAGAAGGTACTCGAAGTGGAGTATATAAGCCCAACTTTCTATTCCTAGGCTTACTCACAGCACATAAAGAACATCCTCTTACAAATCGTGACACACTTTCAAGCATACAAGGTCAATAATAATACCTCTGTAATTGTGCCAATTTCTTACCTACACCGAAATGACCAGCAATAAGAGAAGTATGTGCTTCCCTTATGATGATGACTCTCTCTCCTTGTGGAATACATAGCTTTCCAAGATGATACAACAAGTTATCATGCACATGATAATATAATTCCTCTATTGGGTTACCTTGGCACAAAGTCGCATATGCATCCTTAAAATCATTATCTAAAGCATATTTGTCAACATAGATCTCATGAATGATAGAATTATGCTTAAGAAGAATGGATGCACTAACAATTGGCCTAGAAATCATATCAGCAACCTTGTTATAGATACCTTTCTTATACCTAATCACCTAGTGGAATTTTTGTAGAAAACCCATCCATCTGAAGTGCCTCAATTGTTGTAGCTTTGTTTGTGATTGCAAGTATTGCAATGGTTGATGATCAATTTGAATGATTGTTTCCTTACCCATCAAGTAATGTTTCCACTTTTTCACACTTTACACCAATGCATATAATTCCTTGTCATATGTAGGATAATTAATCACTACGCCATTAAAATTGTTAGATTTCAGACTTTTGTGATCCATAATGTAGATAAAAATGCTTTCAGATTAATCACATTGTAAGGATTAGGTCGATGTTTCGAACCAGCTAATATGGTTCATCCTCAGGACAAGGTGGAGAGACTAACCGATCTCAAAGAATAAATAGAGGAGATGCATCATTACCCAGAAATAGTCGTTGAGAACTAGCCGTTAAGACTAACTGTTCGGAACTAGCCATTGGAAAATTAGTTAGTTAGTTAGTTAGTTAGTTGAAAATAAATTAAATTAAATTAATTGATTAAGCAATTTTATTTATTTATTTGTTTTTAATTTTATTTAAAATAAAATTAATTAATTAAATAAAAGTATGTTCAAAAGGGGGTTTATAATTAAAAATATATTTTGTTAAACAGGATTTATAATTAAAAATATATGATAGGTAATAGGGACAGGCGAATATTTTAAATTAATAAATAAAATAAGATAAAATTAATTAATTAATAATTAATTATTGAGATAAAAATATATTAATAACTTAATTAAATAATATATAAAATAATAAATAAATAGAGCTACCTAAGAAGGAACTAAGGAGGGGCCTAATTTTTCATAAATAAATAAAGAGAATTAAAGATTATATTAGAAGGGGGGGGGGGGGGGGTTCAAAAATTATTATGTAATAAAATAAAATTTTCATAAATAAATAGATTAAATAAAATAATTAATTAATTAAAATTGTTTGGATAAAAATAAATCAGTAAATTAATTAAAAACAAAAATATATATAAAATGAAAGAAAAGAAAAATATTAAACATAACCTACCTGGCGAGGGTCGAGGTCCAACTCTTACTTAACTTCCAACCATCATTACAGTTGAGATTCTTTGCATGTCACTCAATTTTGATCGCCTCCCTTAATTTTCTATGGTGGAAGTGATCTACCATTGCAACGACTTTAGAGTCTTCAATACAAACATGGTGGTGGGATTTTTTCACATGTTCAGCAAGAGCTGAGGTACGAGATCGATTATGTCTGATTTCTGCAGCATGCTCCTGGATTCTTTACCTAATGGATCAACCTGTTTCTCCTATATAGGGAGTTCCACAAGAACAAGGAATCATGTAAACCCCTTTTTTGTCCTTAGGGTCGACAGGGTCTTTAACGGACCCAAGAGAATTTCTAATAGTGCAAAGAGGTTTGAAAGAAGTAGAGATATTATTTCTCCTAAGGACATGGGTCCGTTAATTCTCTTGG
Organism: Pinus albicaulis; assembly: GCA_034641835.2. NCBI lineage: Eukaryota > Viridiplantae > Streptophyta > Pinopsida > Pinales > Pinaceae > Pinus > Pinus albicaulis. Next base: position 1,069,260,998 of record CM076584.1, read on the forward strand.
GTCCGTTAAAGACCCTATCGACCCTAAGGACAGAAAAAGGGGTTTACATGATTCCTTGTTCTTGTGGATCTCCCTATATAGGAGAAACAGGTCGATCCATTAGGGAAAGAATCCAGGAGCATGTTGGGGACATGAGACATAATCAGTCCCGTACCTTAGCTCTTTCTGAACATGTGGAAAAATCCCACCACCGTGTTTGTATTGGAGACTCTAAAGTCATTGCAATGGTATATCACTTCCACCATAGAAAATTAAGGGAGGTGATCGAAATTAAGTGACATGCAAAGAATCTCAACCGTGATGATGGTTGGAAGTTAAGTAAAAGTTGGACCCCAGCCCTCGCCAGGTATTTTATGTTTAATATTTTTCATTTCTTTCCTTTGTCTATATATATATATATATATATATATATATATATATATATATATATATATATATATATATATATATATATATCTGTGTGTGTGTGTGTGTTTTTAATTAATTTACTGATTTATTTTTATCCAAAAAAATAATTTATTATTTTATTATTGTATTTATTTATTTATGAAAATTGTATTTTATTGCATAATAATTTTTGAAACCCCCCCTTCTAATATAAATAAATAAATAAAATTATTTAATTAATTAATTTTATTTTATTTATTTTCAACTAACTAACTAACAAATTTTCCAACAGTTAGTTCCGAACAGCTAGTCTAAACGGCTAGTTCTCAACGGCTATTTCCAGGTAATGATGCATATCCTCTATTTATTCTTTGAGATCGATTAGTCTCTCCACCTTGTCCTGAGGATGAACCACATTAGCTAGTTTGAAACGTCGACCTAATCCTTACGATGTGATTAATCCAAAATAATTTTTATCTACCATTAAAATTTTTATAATGAAATCAAATGGGCTTACCATGTTGCATCAAGGTTGCGCTCATGGCATATTCACTTGCATCAGTTTGTATCTCAAATGATTGTCTCAAGTCTGGAAGTGCAAGTACAAGTGTTGAACTAACTCTTTCCTTCAATGCATCAAAAGATTTTTTTTGTTTGTCTCCCCACTGAAAAACTTACTTCACACTTTTCAATGCATGTAATGGAGCTGCAATGGAAGAAAAGTTAGAAATAAACTTTCTCCAATATTTGGCTTCTCCTAAGAAACTTCTAACCTTTTTCACAGTCTTGGGTTTTGGCCAATTCAAAATGACCTAGACCTTTAAGGGGTCTATTTTCAACTCACCCCCTCCAACAATATGACCAAAGTAGACTAAATAAGTTTTCCCAAATTCACATTTCTACATCTTTAAAAAAAAAATTTCCTTCTTTAAGACATCTAACACTTGTTTGACATGCATGAAATGTTCTTCATAGGACTTGCTGAAAATCAATATGCCATCTAAGTAGACTATCACAAAATCATCTAGGAAAGGCCTTAAAACATCATTCATTACCTACATGAATGTAGCAGGAGCATTACAAAGCCCAAAGAGCATAACCAACCACTCAAACAAACCTTGTTTTGTTTTGAAGCCTATCTTCCATATGTATCCTTCAGCAATCCTAATCTGATGATAGCCACTCCTCAAGTCCAACTTAGTGAAATAAACAACATCTTTCAATTGATCAAGCAAATCATCGATTCTAGGGAGAGGGTAACGGTTCTTTACTGTAATATTGTTCAATGAATGGAATTCCACACATATGCACCATGTACCATCCTTCTTTGGCACTAAAACAATAGGTGACCCGCATGGTGATGTGCTTGGTCGGATGCTCCCTTTATCAAGAAATTCTTGGATTTGTTTCTTAACTTATGCATTTTCCATCAATAACATCCTATACATCCCAATGTTAGGAAGAGGACAATATTGTTGCAATTGGATTTCATGTTGGATTCCTATTTTAGGAGTCAATCCTTTACTCTTCTTAAACATCTCATCATATTGGTTAACAATCTCAACCAAATTAGATTTTAACTTTGCATCATATCCTTGAAAGGCTTCATCCTCAATATCATTCTTGGGTTTCATCATCAAAAGTACAAAATTATTGCTAGAATTAACAAGCCTCTTCATTTGTCCATCATTCACAAGAGATAGATTTAGCTTCTTGTGATGTGCACTAACAATGTACTCAATACCATATTTAAACAATAGATACTTATTTTCATGGCGATGAAAGATGGATTTCCTATCATAAAGAAATGGACTTCCCAAAACAATACCACATATGTCTAATGGAACTACATCAAGTTCTACCTCATCAATGAAGTTTGCAGTAATGGAGAATTTCAGTTTTCATTTTCTAGTTACTTGTAAATTTTCATTATCACACACCCAACCTAAAGGATAAGGTTTAGGATGAGGAATGGTTTCTTAATTCAATTTCTTTTCAATGTTTTCAAAAATTAGGTTTTCTTGTCAGCCACTATCAAATAGAGTGTCTATTTTGTTATGTTTTGAGATAACTCTAATCTGGAAAATATCTATTCTTTCCTTCTCATTTTGAGTTTCATTGAGGTTATTTGAATAACTAGTACTTGTAATGGAGTTCTTACCTTTCAATCCCCATGGTTGTGATATTTGTTTCATCTCCTCAATCAGATCCTAAATCATGTTGTGTAGTTGCAACAGTATTTTTCTTTCCTTTGTTGTTAAACTTTTTGGGTCTCATATCAGGATGAAGTTTCCAATAGTGGTCTTCATTGTGGCTTTCTTTTGAACAATGTTTGCATGTGAGTTTTTCTCCCTCTTTCTTGATGGAAGCATTCTTCTTCCCTTTTCCTTTAAATTCTCCCTTTCCTTTGTCTCCACCCTTAAATGGATTTTTGTTGCCCTCTTGTGGAGCATTTTTCCATCTTGCTTCTAGATGTGTTGCATGTACACAAACCTCATCTAAATTTATAGGGTTAAACATGAGAATTGTGTGTCTCAAGTAGCTATGTAAACCTCCAATGTATTTGAGTAAAGTGTCTTGAGAGGATAAATCTATACCCAAAATCAATGCTCTCCTTATAAACTCTTGGGTTTTGCACACTTTGACCCTTTAATTTCCTAAAGTTTTTCCAATCCATGATAGATTTTTGCATGTAGGCTAATGGATAAAATTGTCTTCTTAATGCAACCACAAAATCATTCCAAGAAGTTATGATCTTACCTATTTCTTGAGATCCTCTTGAGTTTTGGCTTCCCACCAAATAAGTGTTGCACTTTCCAACCTTAATGAAGCAAGATGAATCTTGGTCTCATCATCTTTGATCCTTTGTATCCTACAATACACTTCAAGCTGACGAACTCAATTATCTAATTTTTCGACATTTACCTCTCCATTATACATAGGAAATTCAAACTTTATGTCAAGTTTTAAAAATGGAGTTTTACCATGTCCCTTTGGAGAATGTGGAGGTGTTTGTGAAGGGGTTGATGTATAATATGATGATGGTGAAGATGAAGGTGAGGAGAAAGGTGGAGGTAGAGGTGGTTTATAACCATTCCCTTCATTCCCTTTTGGAGGCTTGTCTCCATTTCCTCCATCTCCCTTTGGAGGATTTCAGCTCTCACCTTGCAACATTGAGTTCCTTTCCTCATAAAGAACTTTTACCATCTCAGTCATGTCAAAGAATTATTTTCTGAAAGCCTTCTCATCCTCAGTCATATTGTTAGGCTCTCCTTAATGTTCCATGACTAGTGAGGCCTTTAATGAAACTTGAGGTGAAACTTGTGGTGAAGATTGTGGAAAATGTGCTCTCCTTGAACTAGCTTGAGAACTTGCTCCCACAAGATTTCCTTATCCTCTTTTGAGATTTAACCTTGTAATCATAAGAAAGCACTTGCAACAAAATTAAACTCTCAATACAACCAAAGAACCTAAGCTCTGATACCAAGCTGGTTTGTATATGAAAACTTGAAGGTTTGATGAATTTGCAAGTGAAATTTTATGTCTTTTATGCAATTATGCAAGTTGCATTAACACATAAATTATGTATATAGACTCAGTTTTGCAGCATAAAACAAAGACGATAATACCATAAACAGAAACACAAGATAGAAAAATGATGAAGGATTTAACCCCTCCTAGACTACATCTCCTGGTCTAGATTCCAATGTTGGGCCTCTTTCATTATGTGCTCAAGTATGTGTTTACATGGATTTGCAGTGCTCATAATGAAAAAATAATGTCTCCAAAGGCTTCAGAACAGTAAAAAACTCCTAGTTGGGCTCTTTTTGCACTCAATTTGGTCAAAATTTGACTGAGTTATTCTCTAGTGTAATTTTACTGTTAATTGTCCTATAATCTATACCCACCTACAATTGATCCTACAATTTCCGCCCTTTTCGGCACAGTGGAGTGACAAATCTTCCCCACATCGGCGAAATTCACATCGGTTTGGGGGCAAATTGTCACCTCGTTTAATTGCACGGTGACCCCATGAATGGAAATATCGGGACCACGTGGCAAGTTCAACACTATAGGATGTGGGGTCATTCAAACTACCACACTAAAATCTTAACTCCACCTGAACTGTGGTTTGGTTGTTGCAACTGTGGTTTGAAGTTTAAAACTCTGCACCAAATCAACCATACTCTAACCATGGCTGTGTTATATATAACAACAGGTTTAAGTTTGAATTCCCACACCATACCATAACCCAACCCCAACTCTGTTTGAACCGTGGTCTGAACCGTGGCACCATCGATGGGTTCCAACTACATGTTGAATTGTGGTTGCATATGGTGTGGGTTTAGAAACCACCAGATTAACTAACCGCTCATTTGAATTATGGTTGGATACATTAATACCATGGCTTGGGTTCGGGATTAACCACGCACCTTTGGCGCCCCGAACGGTGGTCTCGTGGATTGGGGTGGATCGAGGGATAAGGGTTATCCCCGGCCCCGTCCCCTAACGTGCCCATTAATAAACTTTAAATAACACTTATTGCCTATAGAGGTTAAGACTCATCGTAGGCAGAGTGGAAATACTGTGTGTTGCTAAGTTATAGGTTGTGCATTTGAATCCTACCAGGCCTCTTTTGACCCATAACAAAATATTACACCACCATTGAGAGGCCACATGGTGGCGATCCATTATCCCACGTGACCTCCATTCATTGGTCCATATCAACGAACTAACTACCAATCAAAAACCACAAAAAATTGACCAATCAGAATGAGACACTTGGTGAGATATCACTGGCCAAAGAAAAACAGAATCAACTTCCCAGTCACCTGCCTATTTAGCGCACAGACTGTTGACTGTTTGTACCTGCAACCCAGTTGCAAAATTTTTGGTTGTTTAGGAAAATGGTCAGAACACGTTATTGCGATCATAATATATCGGTTTTGAGTTATTTGAGTTGCGTTGGATTGAGGGTGATGAGATATTTGTTTTTGCATTGATTTTGAGAACTTTTGAACACTTTTAATTTTGAGCATTTTATTGATCCCCTGGATCATGGATCGATGCAATTAGTCATTATTTCCACCTGGAGGGGTTAATCCCTCTAATTTTTTCTATATAGGGGAGCTTTCAAGCTCCTCATTGTATCTTGATCTCACTAGATTGATTTTTTTTTGTACTAAGCTAAGCTCTGTTTGAAGTTCTACATTAATAAAAGTCTTTAGGGTTTCAATTTAAGGTGTATTCTGGCTTGATGATTGATGGTATGTGTTGAATTTATTTTAATTCTCTAAATAATTTAACTAAAGATTATTTTTCCATAGTCTGTGGTTGGATTATCTATTAGCAAAAGTATCTTGCAGGTATCTCTAGATCCCTATAATTCTTGTGTGAATCAAGCCCCTTTGGAACTAATAATATATCTTATGTGTAGATATCTTCAAATATTCAGCTCTTGGGTATGACCCAAGTACATGGAATTCAAGGTGATTTCATTTGGTTTAGACTCTAATCTTATCTAACAATTAATTGTGCAAGGTTTGGGTTGGTACATCAAAATACAAATTATTTCTACCACTTATTTTCAAAATCTCTTGGGCTATAAATATTTTATTTTCCAACTAGAGTTTGATTTTAATTGTGAATAGTGTAAATAATTTGTAAATTATTTCTAACCCTTGTATATTATTTTTCTCATTTGTAAATAATAATTTGGGGTTTTTATTTTAAAAATTTCTAGATCTTATGCCTTGGTCTCTATTTATTTAGCTTGAAGGTGTGAAGGCTCAAGGATATCAAGGATAATTTGATTGTGAATAGTTTTAGTCCTCTACTGGCCTAAAACAGTTAGGGTTTTATGGCATAGAGGCCTAAGGAGGAGGAGGTCATTCAGGGTTTCAGGCTTCATCTAGGGCTTAGAGGCCTAGATATAACATACCCACCTCTCCAAGCTTCAACTCTTAGCCTAGAAGAAGAGGTCACTAGCCCTAGGAGGGATTTTTCACTAAAAATTTATGATTTTTTTGTCATTTTTTAACATATGAAGCTTGTTTCAGTTGTTTCTTGTGGATTTTTTCATTTATTTTTCCTTTAAAAATCATTTTTGTGCTTATTTAAGGCAGTCACAGGGTTTAGAGGCCCAATTTTCCCTAACTGCGGGGTTTATAGCACTTGAGGGCTTGGCCGCAAGCCTAATCAGCTAAGGAGCCATAGTCATAATCCTAACCAGGCCTTGTAAACTATTCCACAAGGGCTTTTATGGTGCTACACTTGCTTAATTATTTTTTCCCTGGTCTCTCTTTGGTTGCAGACCTAAAGGCATTGATATCAAGGGTTTTCAAGTGTTTTCCATTGATAATTTGGCATTGGAATTTTCTAAGTCATTAGGGCTTAAAGTAAATATATTTTATGTGGCTAAATTTTTGTGTTAAAGGCCCTAATTCACTTGGAATAAGGGTTAAAAGGAGAAAATCATCATATCTTATTCATTTAAGGCCTTAGTCGTGAGGCCTAAAGCCTCTTGCTCACTAGTCCATAAGTCTCATTGGGCTTCCTAGCCCTAGTTGCAGTCCTTGGAGGGAAATATCCATCATACATAATTGTTTTGAGGTTGATCCATTGGTGTTGTAAGTCCTTTTTGAATATTTACATGGCCAAAACATCAAAAATATAAGCCCTAGTCTTGTTGACTAGTTCTCTACAAGTCTCATCCATTAATTACACATGTGTTTGGGCTAATAATTTATGGTTGCAGTGATCTAAAAGGTCTACTCCTTTCAAGATAACTTTTTTTAAGTGCAGGTATTGAAGGAGTTGCTTCTCTTGGGTATCCCCAAACTTGGCATAGGCCACTAGGCCTAAGGGTTTACATCTCCTATCCCCATCCCTCTCTTCTCACTATTAAAATTTATATTAGATATGAAGTGTTAACAACAATGGTATAAGTGGCATAAGTGGTGGAACATAATCATTCATTAAATGTCTTAAATATAACCTAAACAACCTCAAGATCCTAAAAATGATTCACTAAATAACTTAAGGGTAAATTGATCAATGTTTTACCTCCTTTGCAATTGAAACATTGGATTGATATCGTTGGAAAAGAAGTATGATCATATTTGAAATAATTTCCTAATAATTAACTCTAATAAACCTCATAGGCCTAAAGGTCATCCCATAATTTTTTTAAAGTTTTGTCGTTGGAATAGTGATTTTATTCAAGTGGATTTTGGGGCTAATATTGTGCAATTTGTTGGATAACCTATAACAATGATGTAGTCCAAAAGGAACTCTTGAATATCTTAAGTTACATTGGCGTCTTGATAACAGTTTGCCTTTGCATCTCTTACTTTTCTTCTCATATCATTGCAAAACATTGCATTGACATTAGAGTTGTATTTGCGTAGAATATCATATTAATCCTCGCATTGTCATTATATCTCTTTGCATTTTTGGCATCTCATTTTAGGTAATTGCATTAATTGTATTAAAAATAATTGTTATCAATATCATATTTCCTTATGCTTGGCATTAATTGTGCTTAAGATTAATTGCATCTCTCTCTTGTATCTAATTGGTTCATAGGTAATTAGAAGATAGTGTCTCTAATTTATAAGTAACATAAGAATATCTTGCTCTCATTATTGTGCCCTTATAAGAATCTAATGAGCATATTGGATAAATGGAATTGCTAATTTTGTTTCATTGGAATTCTTTATCTTGCTTGATTGAGATAGTCTTTCATTTTTTCTCTAAGTGCTTCATTTAATTGCTCTTTTCATCTTGTGTTGAATCAACATCTTTGATTTCAAGTAATCTAATATTTTTGAAGTACTTAACACATATATATAATCTCATTGAAGTAATCACTCATATCTTGCATATTCATTCTAGGTTAGAAGTGCATCTCTAAAATTCACCTCCAAGCATAAGCTTGGTTGTAAGAAGGTAAGACATACAATTTTAGGGGTCTAAACATTCATTCACAACTAACATAGGTGACCTTGCAGTTCTCTTGTGGGAAATCCCTTGTAGGAACGGAGGATCCTAGGTGGTTAGAACCCCATGGGATGTATCGTTAATGAGGCCATAGCCTCCTTCCTTTGGGCTTCTCTCTACAACTTGCATTCGAGACTAGCTTCAAAATAATTAGGGAGAAGGATTCACTTAGATATGGCATCTAAAAAAAAATTACCAAGATCTTACATCTCACATAGATTTAGGCCCTGCACTTCATTTAGGAGAGATTTTCATCTGCAACAACTGTTCATCTGGTAACTTGGAATTTAATTCATTTTGTGCAAGTAATTAATTTTTAAAGAAAATGGTCATGCTTTAATCATACTTTCCTCTTAATTTCAACCAAGTTTCTAAAACATTCAGTTGTGTTTCCTTGAGTTGTTGGTTCCTAACAAGTTGTGCATCATCTCATCTATAGGGACTACCCCCTTAGCCTACATTTAGGAGACAACATAAACGAATAGGGAAGGGATCACAGTGACAACCATCACCCTGGAAATTGACACATTCCTCTGTACAATTTGAGTGACAAAAGGTCCCACCACAATATGGTATCCAGGAGTGTTCAAGTCATGCACTCTTGTTGCAACTCCTAGACCCTAGATACCCCAGATTTCCTAGATATACCAGACCAAGTCGTGTTTTGGGCACACTTCCCTGTCAAAAACCAATTTCTAAAAAATAATTAACATGAGAAATATTTCACAAGCATCAACCCCTAGTGAAAATATCGATATCATGCCACATCATCAGTTGAAATCATGCTTATGTCATCTTTCCACATGGTGGCCTCCTAATGGTGCCATCTATCGTACATATTTGGCCCACTTGGCCACCTAAAAATGCTAAAACTTCCTACCACATATCATTTGTGCCGACTAGTCCTCCAATTGCATTTTGTTTCATCCCTTCTCTTCTAATCACATTCTTCCACCTATTGTTGTTTCCAAGTCATCTCGTATGGCAGAGGGACCCCGATGACCTGGTTTTTGCGACAAATTCCTTTATAAACCAAAAATGGTTTGGGCATTGAAATTCTCGTTGAATGTCGTTCTCCACCCACTAAAATATATGTCTCCTAGAGTCCTTCAACCAATGGTTGTTTCGGAAAAAATACCTCTACTAACCATTTTACTAGACCTTCGTGATAGGACGTGAAATTTCATGTTGTCTAACAGAGATCCCCCCCCCCCACCCCTGCCATCAAACATGCCAACACATCGAACACTTGTCTTATCCCTTTCATGTCAAATGACAACAAATATCTCGTTCACAGACTCTATCAACCAAGGGATTGTGTCTCTCCATGCCAAGAATTCCATTCAAAAACTTTGTATTGTGTTTTGAAATTTTAGTTTAACCAACCTTCAAACTATCATGAATTTTGATCCCTTTGGGGTTTTTAGAGTTCCATACATCATTGGAAATGTTTCTTAGAAGGCTATCCAACTATGAACTTTGAAAGAGAACTGGAGTTAATCCATTATACCTAAAATGTCTTCCAATATATAGCCATCATCCTTGACCTTAGCTAGACACAAACATCACCCATCCGTGCTCTTACTAATGTTCCACATTCACGAGGATCCAAAACCAACTGAGAAGGAATACACACTCATCTGCAAGTTATCTCAACAATGTCAATGTTGATTTCCATCACTAAGGTTGACATCAATTCTAACATAACAATGTCAAATGCCAATAGGTCTTAAATAATTATTTCTATTTTGAAATTTAAATTTAACTTAGCATGCTTTATAATTGTTTATATATTGTTTTTCACCAACACTTACTTTGGTATAAAATAATTATTAAATTATCTTTTAGCCTCCACAACAAGTTTTTTCTTCACTTAGACTTTTCTCTTTTCTCATGATTGAATGTAATGATTCCACCCCCACATTTTCCCACTTTTATAATCCCTCTGGGTAAATGTGAAGTGCAGTGCTACGATGACATGACCTGACCTACAAGCTCCAGTTAAGGAAGTGGGTACGACAACTAACAACTCACAACATCCCTCGGGGCTAAAGGACACTTAAGGGCCAAAGGACCACCCCATGTGTCCATTCCCTAAGGTGGCATTTCTTTTCCATAGGATTAACCCCCAAGCGCATTCATGAGAAGGCCTAGATGTGGTTATAGGCCTCCAACCGGATGCAAAAAACTACCCCCATGTGGTTATGGCCCAACTTTCCCAATTCAAAGGATGTGATCTCAGGATTTGAGCTATATTTTCAGGTAAGCCTAAAGACCACAAGCCCAAAATTTCCTGATACTTTTCAGAATCATTATTGACATAATGACAAAGCTAAAAATTCAATTTAGAATCATAAACTTGATCTAGACTAACTAGAACATACTAGGAATTTCTTTAAACACATGGTAAACATGTAAGCTATAGGTTGTGAATGCATATTTGAGTGTAAATATTTATACTTTAACGAAAAATCATCAATAAGGTCTATTTCCATATCAAGTAGCTACAAAAACACTTGTTAGCCCATGCATTCATCAACCATTCATTAACTTATAAAATATGAACAAGATCCATAGTGAGAACATATCATAGAACCATGCTTATTACCAAAATATTAAACATGGTAGAATAGCCATAAAAGCCACATAATAACAAGTACAAATGCTCATAAATCACAATAGGAAAATATCTCTTATTAAATCATGCAAAAGCTAACCAAGTCAAGGAATTCCATGTACCACCATACCACAAGTTGAGTTGAACCAAATAGTTCTTTCACTCAATCATCCCCACTCCATATTCCAAGCATGAATGTGGGATCTCATGGGATAAAACAAGACATAAACAATCAAGGGAATCCAGAGGTTAAACCACATCCACCCTCAACTACTGTGATCTATCCAAAACCGGTCAAGAGATCACCAAACCAAAACAATATTGGATGCCTCATAATTCCTTCACCATCCCTTGAGGAATTTTCCTGACTCCACCCACCTGTCGAGGGCTTCCAGGAGAAAACCATATCCACCCCCAACCCTTGGGAATTTTACTAAGACCACCTCACCTGGATCCAAAATCTTCCAGCAATCCAAAGCTCAACCATAAATGAATCCCATCACATCATAGCTATCCAAGAAATTGAAAGGAAAGGTTGAAACCACTTTCAAACCAGACAAAACCCATGCCAATGACAATACATGAAAAAAATAAACAAATGCATGTACCATGCATTCACACCTCAACTAGGAAATCACACATGTGACATGTTACCTACAAAATCATCTTGTTGAAGTTGTTGATCCAACCTTCTCCTTTCTTTCCTTTGCTTTCATTGCTTGTACTTTTCCTTCCTTTACTTTCTTGCTTTCTTTCTCCTCTTTGTGCTCTTCTCTCTCTTTGAAACTAATTCCAAATCCAAACTATCAAAAAGTTGTGAACTGATCCTCAAAAGCCTTTTTATCATTGAGGCCTCTATTTTCTTCATTTCCTTAATTTTCCTTCTAATGTCCCTTTGATGCAAATCTTTGTCTCTTCACCTTTCTTTTATCTCCTATTTTACTTTATTTTCATTTATAAATGTCAATTATTGCCTCTTTGCCTTTTTCAATGCCTTTTCCAATTTCCTTAGCTATAAATAAACCAAAAGTGATGCCCACTATAGTGCTTCGCCCAACATTCAGCTTGGAATACATGTCCCATGACCTTGGTCTTATTTTTCCTTTATTAACCTTTATTACATGAACTTTTACACCCTAGGGTTATTACATTGAAACTAGGGGATTTCTTTTATAAACCTTTAACTGAAATTTGGAATATGTGTTTTATAAAAATATTTGAAATATACAATAAATAATTTCGTTGTTTATATACTTTAACAAGACATATCTTCTAAACTTAACTTTTTACATTATTCAAATTACCACCACCAACCCTGAGAGGGATCAAAACTCTCAAGTTGATGCAAAACTCTTTTTGAGTGCAAAAAAATCTCTCAAGATGATGAAAACCTATTTTTGAGTGCACCTTGAGAGATTTGATTCCACTCCATAAGTGGTAGATCCAAAGTTAAGATGGATCTATCTTGGATCTTAATAATATATATACTTTTTTTGTCTAGGCTAAACCTAGGTTGAGGCTAGTCTATTTATTGGATGGAATACACCAGTTGAGAAGTTTAATTCCCCCAAAGTGACATCCATCCTCAACCCCTTCCCATGAGGTTTGAACCTATGACCTAGCAGGGACTAAACCCCACACAAACCAATTGGTCTACAACTCGTGAGTAGGATATTAATAATATTATTTATATTCATATAAATTTCATGTCTTCATATTTATTTTATTAAAACCCTCATAATACATTTAGCTACATGTTTTATAATATTTTTTATTTACTTTTTTAATGTGATATGCATAGTATTAATGATACATATAGATAAATAGACCATTTAGGAAAAGTTTGTATTATAAATATTGATTATTATATGTTTATTAGTTAAATTTAAATATGAAATCCCGAAATATAATAGTTATGAATATAAATTAATTTAATATATATATATATATATATATATATATATATATATATATATATATATATATATATATATATATATATATATATATATATATATATATATATATTCCACATTTTTGTGCATAATTTTTTATTTTTATTATTTTCCATTTATTAATTAAATTTATCAAGTTTTTATATTTATATGTTCTCAAATATAAATTATCATTATTTAAATTTATTTTAGTGTGGTACTTATAATGTGATTTTTACTACGAAAAAATTATTTATAATTTTGTTAATAAAAAAAAAATTACAATCTAACAAATTGAATTGAATTGATTTATTATTTTTATTACTCTTTATTTGAGGGAATATTATGTTTGATTATTATTATAATATTTTTAACAACACTTTTCTCATATTAAGTGGACATTTAAATGTTTAAGTAATTTAAAAATATCACAATATCTCCTTCATATTGAACCAACATTTAAATCTTTACATTATTTATTGACACTACGACATCTCTTCCATACTGAAGTGTCCATAACTATTTATATTTTTTGTTGTTTTTCTCCTCCATGCAAAAATAAATGTATATGTCATAAATGTTGACTTTTCCTTATAATGATCTCCTTACCTGTAATGTAAACTAGAGTGAGGACTTGTTCTTGATTCTCAACCTTAATATGTCAACATAGCTTTGTTTTACACTGACAACTTTTGTATTTCTTCTTATAGGTTGAAAAATTTATATATATAATTTTACTTCTATGCCAACTATGGAACTTTTTATTCTATATTATTTATTATTATGGGCATAAAGAGTGGGCCAAAAGTCTAAAGTGAACCATTTTTTCTTCTATTCCATTTTTTTTTCATTTTAGTTGTAATTAGTTAAAACCAAATTCTTAAAGAGTGAGCCCAAAGCTTGTAATTTTTTATTACCATCAAAAATAAAAATAAAAATTGAACATAAGTGTACTCAAGAATCACTTTGATACCAATTGAGGTGAAACTTGATGCTCACTTCATGGGAACATCATGAATACATAAAGTAATCCCACATATCTATATTAAATAATATTTATTTATTTTGTATATATGATATTGTTGATTGAATTATTACAATGGCCTTGTATATAGGCACAACTAAGGTTTGATAAGTCATGTCCTTTGGAAAAAGTATGACTATCATTAATTGTAAGATAGTAAATGTTGATTATTGATCTCTATGACTACTTAATATCACAAGGGGAAAAAATCAACACAAACATAATGAAGAATTGAATTGAAATATTATTCAATTACCAATTATTGTGTTGCTACTTAATATGCATAATTCCTTTGAAGTGGAAAGAGATGAAAAAAGAGGGTATGCTATGAGAGTAGTCTTAATGCGAGGAGGTAAATCAATTTATCATCGTTCTTAGGTATTTCATGGAACAACCATAAAGTACCTCACATAGGATACCAATATCTATGCTTTGGTGAAAGATGTTAAAAAATGGAACCATTATTTGATGGGAAATGAGACCATCATCCAAACCAATCACTAGCCTATGCAATATTTGTAGGGCCAAAGTCATCGAACACTTGTCTTATCCCTTTCATGTCAAATGACAACAAATATCTCGTTCACAGACTCTATCAACCAAGGGATTGTGTCTCTCCATGCCAAGAATTCCATTCAAAAACTTTGTATTGTGTTTTGAAATTTTAGGTTAACCAACCTTCAAACTATCATGAATTTTGATCCCTTTGGGGTTTTTAGAGTTCCATACATCATTGGAAATGTTTCTTAGAAGGCTATCCAACTATGAAATTTGAAAGAGAACTGGAGTTAATCCAATATACCTAAAATGTCTTCCAATATATAGCCATCATCCTTGACCTTAGCTAGACACAAACATCACCCATCCGTGCTCTTACTAATGTTCCACATTCACGAGGATCCAAAACCAACTGAGAAGGAATACACACTCATCTGCAAGTTATCTCAACAATGTCAATGTTGATTTCCATCACTAAGGTTGACATCAATGCTAACATAACAATGTCAAATGCCAATAGGTCTTAAATAATTATTTCTGTTTTGAAATTTAAATTTAACTTAACATGCTTTATAATTGTTTATATATTGTTTTTCACCAACGCTTACTTTGGTATAAAATAATTATTAAATTATCATTTAGCCTCCACAACAAGTTTTTTCTTCACTTAGACTTTTCTTTTTTCTCATGATTGAATGTAATGATTCCACCCCCACATTTTCCCGCTTTTATAATCCCTCTGGGTAAATGTGAAGTGCAGTGCTACAATGACATGACCTGACCTACAAGCTCCAGTTAAGGAAGTGGGTACGACAATTGACAACTCACAACATCCCTCAGGGCTAAAGGACACTCAAGGGCCAAAATACCACCCCATGTGTCCATTCCCTAAGGTGGCATTTCTTTTCCACAGGATTAACCCCCAAGCGCATTCATGAGAAGGCCTAGATGTGGTTATAGGCCTCCAACCGGATGCAAAAAACTACCCCCATGTGGTTATGGCCCAACTTTCCCAATTCAGAGGGTGTGATCTCAAGATTTGAGCTATATTTTCAGGTAAGCCTAAAGACCACATGCCCAGAATTTCCAAAGAATTTTTAGAATCATTATTGACATAATGACAAAGCTAAACATTCAATCTAGATCTAGACTAACTAGAACATACTAGGAATTTCGTTAAACACATGGTAAACATGTAAGCTACAGGTTGTGAATGCATATTTGAGTGTAAATATTTATACTTTAACGAAAAATCATCAATAAGGTCTATTTCCATATCAAGTATCTACAAAAACACTTTTTAGCCCATGCATTCATCAACCATTCATTAACTTATAAAATATGAACAAGATCCATAGTGAGAACATATCATAGAACCATGCTTATTAACAAAATATTAAACATGATAGAATAGCCATAAAAGCCACATAATAACAAGTACAAATGCTCATAAATCACAATAGGAAAATATCTCTTATTAAATCATGCAAAAGCTAACCAAGTCAAGGAATTCCATGTACCACCTTACCACAAATTGAGTTGAACCAAATAGTTCTTTCACTCAATCATCCCCGCTCCATATTCCAAGCATGAATGTGGGATCTCATGGGATAAAACAAGACATAAACAATCAAGGGAATCTAGAGGTTAAACCACCTCCACCCTCAACTACTGTGATCTATCCAAAACCGGTCAAGAGATCACCAAACCAAAACAATCTTGGATGCCTCATAATTCCTTCACCATCCCTTGAGGAATTACTCCACCCACCTGTCGAGGGCTTCCAGGAGAAAACCATATCCACCCCCAACCCTTGGGAATTTTACTAAGACCACCTCACCTGGATCCAAAATCTTCCAGCAATCCAAAGCTCAACCATAAATGAATCCCATCACATCATAGTTATCCAAGAAATTGAAAGGAAAGGTTGAAACCACTTTCAAACTAGACAAAACCCATGCCAATGACAATAAATGAACAAAATAAACAAATGCATGTACCATGCATTCACACCTCAACTAGGAAATCACACATGTGACATGTTACCTACAAAATCATCTTGTTGAAGTTGTTGATCTAGCCTTCTCCTTTCTTTCCTTTGCTTTCATTGCTTGTACTTTTCCTTCCTTTACTTTCTTGCTTTCTTTCTCCTCTTTGTGCTCTTCTCTCTCTTTGAAACTAATTCCAAATCCAAACTATCAAAAAGTTGTGAACTGATCCTCAAAAGCCTTTTTATCATTGAGGCCTCTATTTTCTTCATTTCCTTAATTTTCCTTCTAATGTCCCTTTGATGCAAATATTTGTCTCTTCACCTTTCTTTTATCTCCTATTTTACTTTATTTTCATTAATAAATGTCAATTATTGCCTCTTTGCCTTTTTCAATGCCTTTTCCAATTTCCTTAGCTATAAATAAACCAAAATTGATGCCCACTATAGTGCTTCGCCCAACATTCAGCTTGGAATACATGTCCCATGACCTTGGTCTTATTTTTCCTTTATTAACCTTTATTACATGAGCTTTTACACCCTAGGGTTATTACATTGAAACTAGGGGATTTCTTTTATAAACCTTTAACTGAAATTTGGAATATGTGTTTTATAAAAATATTTGAAATATACAATAAATACTTTTGTTTTTTATTTACTTGAACAAGACATATCTTCTAAACTTAACTTTTTACATTATTCAAATTACCACCACCAACCCTAATTGGGATCAAAACTCTCAAGTTGATGCAAAACTCTTTTTGAGTGCAAAAAAATCTCTCAAGATGATGCAAACCTCTTTTTGAGTGCAAAAAAATCTCTCAAGATGATGAAAACCTCTTTTTGAGTGCACCTTGAGAGATTTGATTCCACTCCATAAGTGGTAGATCCAAAGTTAAGATGGATCTATCTTGGATCTTAATAATATATATACTTTTTTTGTCTAGGCTAAACCTAGGTTGAGGCTAGTCTATTTATTGGATGGAATACACCAGTTGAGAAGTTTAATTCCCCCAAAGTGACATCCATCCTCAACCCCTTCCCATGAGGTTTGAACCTATGACCTAGCAAGGACTAAACCCCACACAAACCAATTGGTCTACATCTCGTGAGTAGGATATTAATAATATTATTTATATTCATATAAATTTCACGTCTTCATATTTATTTTATTAAAACCCTCATAATGCATTTAGCTACATGTTTTATAATATTTTTTATTTACTTTTTTAATGTGATATGCATAGTATTAATGATACATATAGATAAATAGACCATTTAGGAAAAGTTTGTATTATAAATATTGATTATTATATGTTTATTAGTTAAATTTAAATATGAAATCCCGAAATATAATAGTTATGAATATAAATCATTAATTTAATATATATATATATATATATATATATATATATATATATATATATTCCACATTTTTGTGCATAATTTTTTATTTTTATTATTTTCTATTTATTAATTAAATTTATCAAGTTTTTATATTTATATGTTCTCAAATATAAATTATTATTATTTAAATTTATTTTAGTGTGGTACTTATAATGTGATTTTTACTAAGAAAAAATTATTTATAATTTTGTTAATAAAAACAAAATTACAATCTAACAAATTGAATTGAATTGATTTATTATTTTTATTACTCTTTATTTGAGGGAATATTATGTTTGAATATTATTATAATATTTTTAACCACACTTTTCTCATATTAAGTCGACATTTAAATGTTTAAGTAATTTAAAAATATCACAACATCTCCTTCATATTGAACCAACATTTAAATATTTACATTATTTATTGACACTACGACATCTCTTCCATACTGAAGTGTCCATAACTATTTATATTTTTTGCTGTTTTTCTCCTCCATGCAAAAATAAATGTATATGTCATAAATGTTGACTTTTCCTTATAATGATCTCCTTACCTGTAATGTAAACTAGAGTGAGGACTTGTTCTTGATTCTCAACCTTAATATGTCAACATAGCTTTGTTTTACACTGACAACTTTTGTATTTCTTCTTATAGGTTGAAAACTTTTATATATATAATTTTAATTCTATGCCAACTATGGAACTTTTTATTCTATATTATTTATTATTATGGGCATAAAGAGTGGGGCAAAAGTCTAAAGTGAACCATTTTTTCTTCTATTCCATTTTTTTTTCATTTTAGTTGTAATTAGTTAAAACCAAATTCTTAAAGAGTGAGCCCAAAGCTTGTAATTTTTTATTACCATCAAAAATAAAAATAAAAATTGAACATAAGTGCACTCAAGAATCACTTTGATACCATTTGAGGTGAAACTTGATGCTCACTTCATGGGAACATCATGAATACATAAAGTAAACCCACATATCCATATTAAATAATATTTATTTATTTTGTATATATGATATTGTTGATTGAATTATTACAATGGCCTTGTATATAGACACAACTAAGGTTTGATAAGTCATGTCCTTTGGAAAAAGTATGACTATCATTAATTGTAAGATAGTAAATGTTGATTATTGATCTCTATGACTACTTAATATCACAAGGGGAAAAAATCAACACAAACATAATGAAGAATTGAATTGAAATATTATTCAATTACCAATTATTGTGTTGCTACTTAATATGCATAATTCCTTTGAAGTGGAAAGAGATGAAAAAAGAGGGTATGCTATGAGAGTAGTCTTAATGCGAGGAGGTAAATCAATTTATCATCGTTCTTAGGTATTTCATGGAACAACCATAAAGTACCTCACATAGGATACCAATATCTATGCTTTGGTGAAAGATGTTAAAAAATGGAACCATTATTTGATGGGAAATGAGACCATCATCCAAACCAATCACTAGCCTATGCAATATTTGTAGGGCCAAAGTCATCTTCAACAACCATGACATTATAAGCTATGGATGAGATTTTTCCAACAATTTATTTCATCATCAAGAAGAGAAAAACTAACAAGATGGAAAATATGTTATTAAGGATGCATAGACCCATGATGATCCATAACTTTTTCCAACAGTTTATTTCATCATCAAGAAGAGAAAAACTAACAAGATGGAAAATATGTTATTAAGGATGCATAAACCCATGATGAAAACTTTGGGTCAAATAGGGAGGCAACAATGCCTATAGACTCATTCTACCTCCATACATATGCATGTAATCGCTAGTGAATGGATAGAACCTAAAATATTATGAACCATTCATGCTCAATAAGGGGCAAGACCTATGTACTGTGGGGGGGATTCACATTAGGCACTCAATTTTTTTTATCAAAAAGATGTGCTTTTATAAAAGAATTACATAGCAACTAGACACAACCAATATAAACTATAGCGGGTTGAGTTAAAAAAAACACCTTTTAGGTAGAAACAAGATGAGGAAATTTAACTTCATCTCATATAGTAAAATATTTTGTAGACCATAAGCCTTTTAAAATGAAAATATGATAAAAAAAATTGATAAGTATATAATTTGTCATTTATTTGGGAAAATTTTAGTGGTAGATCATATTTTGGCGATTTGGGGTCTTAGAAACTATTGAACCTATTTTGGGGTAAACAACTTGTAAATAAACTTCCCAACACTTTCATTTATTCTACTTAATGAGAACTTTCCAATAGTTCAAATATTGCCTCAATTAGAGACCATATAAGGAACTTATGCCTCCAATAAGTTAACATGTGCTTTGACATTTTGTTTCTATGGTGTTGAGCTTAAAGCAAATAAGCAAGTTTTTTGAATAACATAGGAAGAAAAAGATCATATAGTATTCATTCATAATTTACAATGGAATTATAACTCCATATGGAGTCCATCTTTCTTTATATCTTGCATTGTATATCTAAGAAGAAAAGAACAAGATAAAATGCTCATTTTCTTGCTAGTTTTTCTACATTGAGTTTTTCAAATATATCTTATAATCATTTTATTAATGATATGATATTTATATCACTATACTTTTCCTTTATTTCTTAATTTATTTTAATATTTTAAAATATATACATGTAATATCAAATATTTATCATAAATAACTTAGCTAGTTTTTTCTTCTCCAAAGAAATAATTGTCTATAGATAGATAAATTGGCTTGTTTTTCGAAGATCTTATATAATAATAGCTACAAGCTTTACCTATTCAAAAAAAAAAAATTTAAATTATAATCTTACAAAATAATCAACTTAAAATATAATTTTAAAAATCTTAATTTCTTTTAAAATATTATTTATTTATAATTATTATATTATTTAACAATAAAAATATCAAATTATTTCAAAATTTTCACTTAAATGTTAAAACATCATTAATCTCAACATAATTTTCAATTATTTAAAACATCATTAATCTCAACCTATTCTCATACCCATGTTAAAATAAAATTCATCATCTCAGCATATTCTCGAACTATTCTTAGCACAAAATTAAGTTTATCCAGTGCCAAACCCAATCCTAATCCTAGGATGTAGGCTCTATTGTCAGGATGATAAGAGCATTGTGATTGGTTGATATTTCCATAATTGAGCAATTAACCCATCATCAAGGCCGGAAAGAGGTTAGGTGCTGTTGAGCAATATTGAACATTTTTTTTCCTATTATTCAAAGACGTACCTAGGAAACTTAGTGAACTTCAATTTAACAACTTATGTTAGGTGTTGATATTGAACGATTTCTTTTCCACCATTCAAAGACGTACGAGGAAAGAAGGTGAAATAAAATTTAACAATTAATGTTAGTGATGGTTTATCTTTAGGTAGTTAAAATGTTATTCTATGAGGAAGTTTTCATATAGGACAATTTTAGGCGAAGGCAAATTATTTTACATAGGAATTTGGCACTATATGTAGATATATTTAGACCTTCACAATATATATTATTTTTTCGATTGTCGGTTGTGGGCACACAAAAACATCTCTGTGTACAATATATATTTCTGCTTTACCATGTGCATTAATTATGCCGCCCGTTTCAATTTATCATAAAATAACTATATATTTATTCCCACGTTAAATCATTCCGCCTATATATATTTCGACATCAATTAAATTATAATATAGGCATGAATTCTTTTTTTCATGCTTTCAGTGCAAAGTAGATTGTAAGACTTCCTCACTAGGTGGTTCACATCATTAAGCTTAATAAAAAAAATTGTATAATTGTAAATAATATTATTAAGAAATATATTATTTATATTTTTTAGGTTATTGTGTTGGGATTGTTGATCCATAGATAAAGATTAAAGATTTAATTGATGTTTCGAAATCATGGAAAATAAATAAATAATTTTTTATTTTTTTTTAAATTAACCAAAACCAATGCTCAAATTTTCATTTTTCGTTTACAATCTGATTTTTTAATTATCATTTTTCTTTTACAATCGATTTTTTTGTTGAGTAAAAAGCAAAAAAATTAAACAAAACCAATGCTCAAATTTTAATTTTTCTTTTACAATCTGATTTTGTTTGTGAGTAAAAAGCAAGAAACAGGTAGGTGAGTGTGCACGGCATAACTAATTATGAAAATTTTAGCGTGAACATTACAGGTGGTAAATTTGATTCTGTACCCAATATTTGTGATAATTTGAGTCTGAACATTACAAGTGGTAGACCACATACAATTTTTGTACATATATTGTTACTCTCACTACTTATCATTTTTTTTGTTCTTAATGTTAACGCCTGCCTTTCTTTCCAGAAGTTCTCATTTTCCAAAAGGACAACAGTACACTACTTTAAAAAAAATTCCTTTATTACACGGATAAATCAATGTATATTAATGTATATTAAGCGTGATATGTTTTATTTAAATTTAAATATATGCTACGTTTATATATAGTGCTTTATATAAGTTTTGATTTATTTTTAAGTGTGAATTATTTGACATAAGTGTGGATCAAAGGATAATGATATTTTAACCACCAGTAAGTAGAACTTGATGTCAAGTGCTGAAATGCATAGATGCCCATGTGTGTAATGATATTCGAGGTGATGATTACTTGATTACACATTTTATATGAATTGTTTGAATAGTTTCTCTTCATATTATTTTATAAAATAAGGTATTGTAAAATGGAGAAATTTATAATTATAATTTCAAATTTTTGAATTTAATTTTATTAAAAATTATTTATGAATATAGATTAATTGATTTGAGTGAAATTTAATTTTTATTATGTTTTGGATGTAAATTTTGTAAAAAAGATTGAAGACTTGGTTAATGAGTGCAAGTCCTTGTTTCAAAAATCACGAGAAATTAGTCATTTACGACTGCCTCTTAGGGAAATGGTCATAGAGAAATACTTAATGCAGTTGAACCCCAAAAATGATATCTAATATAATGCATTGCGGAAACCCCTCATACTTAAATACAAAGAGTGAAGGGAACTCTATTTGAATGGTTCATGATGCACAATACTTGCTAAGGTTTTGCAAATAGGGTAGCAAGCTAAGTGGGCTTGATTGTGGGGAAAAGTCCCCAGTTAAACGAGCTTGAGTCAGAGGCGTTCTAGGATGGGTGACCTCCCAGGAAGCCCTAGTTACCGGGTGCAAGCCCTGAAAGTGATGATTGACGCTATGTGATTCATTTCACTAGTTTCAATCCCACTTCTTCACCCTTGTAAACATCACCCAATACAATAAGTGTTAAGTGAACTATTCAAAAATCATAATCCCAAAAATAATATTTGATAAAAATCATTTTAAGAAAATTAAATTATTCCAAAAAACACCCCTATCCAAAAATAAATAAACTAACCCTAAACTATACTCAACCTAATATTAAAAATAAACAATAATTAAATCAGCCTTATGTTATCATATTAGAAAAATATATATATAAATATCACCTACACCAAAACTTATATTATGTAATCACCTCATTATGAGTCTATATCTTCCACAGGTGAACTTGCATCTTGTCATTAATAATGGAAGGTTAAATGGTCGGACCCACCACAAAGCCCATCCAATGAGAAATAATCAAGTGTTTCAGGTAATGTACCCTGCATAAACCATAGTCCCCACAGTGCACAGAATGTGAAAGTGACCTCAAATGTGTTTACTTTTTCACACCCTTAAGTTTATGAGACATGGAACTACCATTTCAAGTACTATCCATATTGTTACACATGGTAAAATGGTATGAGGGCATGTAAATTTCACATTTACTTAATGCTAGTCTCGTGTGAAAAATCTGTGTGAAGATATTCAGTATATGTAAAACAACCACCAACATCTAGAATATTGGAAGAAGAGAAAACACCCACAAACATCTAGAATAGAGGAAGAAGTTTAAAGAAAGAGGGATTGGCAGGATGGTGTTAAAAAAATGGCATCCTGGAAAGAAGTAAAAAGACAATGATGGGTTGTAAAGTATATACATTTTAAAATTAAAAAAGGAAAAGTTATTTCTTTATCACATATGGGTAATAAGTTTTATTTTGCTCATATTTAAGAGTGAGTGATAAAAGAAAATTGGGAATTACATATAATATTTATAATAAATTTAATAATTTTTAAGTCAGATTATAGAAGAAAATGATTAAATGGTGAGATTAACAAGGTAAAAGAGGAAAATTACTAAATGGTGAGATTAATAAGGCAAAAGAGTCCAAAGACAGGTCAATTTTCAAAATTTATTATCTGTAAATGTTTACTAAGACACATAGCATTAAATAACAATAATAAAAAATTAATAATTATGTTAGGAAAGGCAAGTGTGAGGGATAGGGATAGTGTCTTTTCTTGGAGAAATTAAAGGACAATATGCATGCCAACTAGGAGTTCTTTTCAACAATTTAACAAAGATATCTGCTCTTCTACATGGCATTATCCTAGTTTGTAAATTTCATGTTAAGCATCTTCTATTCTAGGAAACTCATTTATCATCCTAAGACACATGCAATTTGGAACAAAGGGATCTTAGATTAGAAGCCATTCTTAGTGCAGAATTAGAACTTTAGTTGAAATTATAAACTACAAGATTGAATGGTGCCACATGCGTTGGCATAACAACAAAATTCTTGACTCTCAAGCCAATTCGGATACTCAAATAGGAAGAAAAATGATTGTGTTTAATCAATGGGAAAAGTGCCGACCAACCAATTCCCTAATTCTGAGTATCTCAATCCTTTTGTATTTGGTAAATCTTTATATCAATGGGTATTTTGGGTGGTTTTGAAATTGTAAACCATGATTAGCAATTTATTGTAACTCCATGGCACTACAAGGATTATCAACTTATGTATCTCGTTTGCGTGCATTTTCCATAATGTTTAATATAAATAGAAT
This sequence comes from Pinus albicaulis, assembly GCA_034641835.2. NCBI lineage: Eukaryota > Viridiplantae > Streptophyta > Pinopsida > Pinales > Pinaceae > Pinus > Pinus albicaulis. Next base: position 1,069,285,747 of record CM076584.1, read on the forward strand.
TCGCAAGTTCTTATTAAAAAAAACTAAAATGATGTTGTTTTTTCTATTTTATTAAGGCCTTTGACATAATCCCTACGAAGAAACTATGGGAAAGGTTAACAAAAATGGAGACTCAAATGGTTGGAGGGTGGTCATACATAATGTATATGAGAAGTTAAAGGCTAAAATCGAAACTACACATGACATTTTAAAGAGCTTTAATAGTGACATCCAGATGAAATAGGGTTGCACTCTCCCTTAATATTATTTGTTCTTTATATAGATAAATTATGTTGGATATGTGTTACATTCTTTGCTTGACTAGCCCCATGCATGACTCGTATACATGGGGTGTAGTGAGGGGTCACAAAGGGGGCAATATGGCCCCCCTTCTTGCAGGTATGGGGATGGAGTAAAAAAAATATATGGTTAGTTTTCGTCCTTCTTTGGCAGTTTTTCACACAGTTTTTACTTTTGGCAATTTTGTGGCACATTGTTTATCAACCCATGGTTTTATAATTGTGGTTAAGAAATTAAGGTTGTAATCTATTCTAGGTAAATTGATTAGGGTTTTAAATGCCATGATATCTTATATATTGTAGTGCACATGATGAAGGATGTTAACAATAAATAAAAAAATAGAGGTGTGACTCCAAACATTTTGTTAGTTTTCCTAGTTTTTCTAGGGTAAATCTCTGAGTATTGTTTATGGTTGTCATTCTTTATTTTTATGTTTATAAATAATATATGTATACATTGCTTACTATAAAGGTTTAAAACTTACAAGTTGGGGAAATGAATAAATAGGAAATCCACGAGAGGATTGAACATGGAGGAAATTATTGTAAAGGTCTTCATGTGTGCATATGACGTGAAACTAACAACTAGGACACTCTACACCTTATAGGATAACCTAGAGAACTTAGATTCCTTTTGCATGGGGATAGGGATGCACTTGAACAAGATAAAATTAAGATGCTATTCTTTTATTTTTAAGGAAGATTAAAACTAGTACAAAATACCTTGGGAGGTGAAGCATTAAAGATAATCCAAAAAAGTTTATATATCTGGAACTGCAAATTATATTCCCAGCGACAAGCGCTAGGGACTCTCATATTTTATGCTCACTCTTTCAAACATCAGTAACTTCAGTTCTTCTTTATGAATGTGAAAGATGGGAATCAAGTATATCTAAGAAAAAATGGAGCTAGCTTAAGTGATTGCAAGAAAACTCACTAGTAAGTTTTTTGAGAAATAATAATAAAAAAATAACGTTTATGAGATACTCTTAGTTAAAATTGGACCAGACCTAGACCATACCTAATAGAATTGGAGACATTAAAAAAATCAATTAAGTACAATATGGAAAGGCAACCATGGGAAATAAAATGATTCTGGTTTAAAATAGCCAAGTTGTGCTTAAAAAGAGGAAAAACTTGCACCAACAATGAAAAAAATAGTCTAGATAGTGGGATATAGAAGAAAAAAAGTAACCAACAAATAAAAAGGTGTTGAAAAGTGATGTACAAGAATGCTTTATGAAGGAAAAATGAAGAAAGCATGCAAAAAGACAATAACAAGACTGCAACTTCAAGAAATGGGGGGATCAAAGTACAAAATTACTTAAAACTTAACATCCCATGATATGAGAAACAACTCATGACACAACTAAGAACCAATTCACACATGTTGAGATGTGAAATAGGAAGATGGGAATGACAAGTAGGGGTCATGGAAGGAAAATCTATGCTATGTACATGGAAATGTGGAAGTATAAATTGAGGAGCATTCTCTACTATGATATGTAGCATACTCATAAATCAAGGAGATGCCAAATTTGCATATTGAACACTAGGAATCAACATGTTAACACAACCTAATGAGAGGTACAAGACAATTTCTCGAGAAACAGATGCAACGAAGAAACATATGGCTGAGATTGCAATCAATAAGGTAGTTAGCCCTTGATACGAGGCTAAAGGGACCAAATCCAATTGAGTAGACCAATTCATGAATTGAGTTATACCGTTAGACCACGAGTTTTAATTATCATAATTTCTCAAAATTTAATCTCTTAGAAAATGCCACACATAATGTAAACTTTGTTTTTAAAAAACAGAATGCTCTCATTAAACTCATTAAAAAACTACATTTGCATGTGTTTTGTATAGAAAAAGATGGATAGCATGAGTAAAAACTAGTCTCACCATAAGGGCATATAATAAGAAATAACATAAACTTAAAAATTGTAACAAAGTTCGAAGTCATGTGGCAAGCTAAAAGCATGTACAATGCATAGTGCCCATAATAAAAATCAACATACAATCAGGTAGCGACAATGGATCTAAAGTCAAATGATAAGTTACGATCATTAGGGTTTTGGCCCTAATTAGTAAATGGTACATCAACGACATGTTTGTGGGCGTCTTCTCCATTGTTTACATGTGATTTTGGTTCTTCTTCATTAAAATAGACAAAAATAGTATAGGGAACATGTCATTCAATGATGGAGAAAAAGGTGAGCCACTACAATACTCATAGCTTTTGCTTTCACATTAACTATGTTGTCACATCAGATTGCTTGCATTTTAACATAACTTATTAGCAAAACAATACAAATGACAACTTGACTCATGATATAAAAGTAAAACTACATCATTCACAGTAAACACACTAAGTCCAATATTACCTTTATAAATTAAATGTGATTTATAATTACAAATTAAAAATTAAAATATCAATGTCATCCGTCAATGAAATATAAACTTTAAGCTTTACTGTACCATATAACTATTCAATCCTTTTAACAAAATAGTAATATATAACCCTATATAAATAAGAAAACACTTTGTCCCATTAAGCCTTAAAATATTAATAACCAGGAATGAGAGTTAGAAACCCGCTCAAACTTGTCAAGGGTAAATTCCACTGTACTGTGAGTGGAGTTAATCAACGAGCCCATCATTTATGAAGATTTTTTTGCAAACTTCAATAGTTCCTATCAAATTCTTTATTTACATTTAATTTCGTAACTTGAGCAGTCTGCTTGCAAAGAGAGCACTTGAAATAAAGTACTTCGGAAATGTGAAAGAGAAGGGGACATGGTTCAAAATTCAAGGTGTGCCCAATCTTCAATGAGGATGCCTTCCACCTTAAATTTCAATATGAAAACTGATGTGATATTTCCCTCCAATTATTACTTGAATGAACTTAATATGTACTTTGAGCTTCATGGTTGATCACCACTCACTCTTAGAAATGGGAGTTAGTGAGGCACATTCATTAGGGGGCAATAACCTTGATTTCCCTAAGGTTAGAAAGGCAAGGTGGGTCATGTTATTAACCTATGATATTAACCTATGAGGATTTATTTACTTCATCATTTTTCATTCCCCTCAAACAAACATGACATGATAATCAATTAATGATGTCAAGTGGATGGCGGTGCTAAAATTCATGTGTTAAAGGTGTAACTACCTTTAGTTCAAAACAAAATCATTAAATTACATAAGCACAAACATGATTTTCACTTTTTCACTTTACTGTTCCTGGCAAAGCAAGGCATATATTGTATTAAATTTTATTATGCTTTTTTTTTTAATTAAATTAAATTTAGGTTCAGCCAATGATTTTATACTAAAAAGTTATTGTCAAAATTGTGAGTGATTTATTTATATTAAATGTTATTATGGTTAAAATTGTGAGTGATTTATTTATATTAAATGTTGTTATTAAGTTTGAGTAAATTGGATTAGTTTAAGTTATTTCTGGTTTTAGATTCTAGTAGTTATAGTTTTGTTTTTTGTATTATCTTTCAATATATTTATTTTTTCAGTAAATATGAGACTTTTTTTATTAACTAGTTAAATGCTTATTAATTAGACTTTGTGTCTAAAATTATCAAAATGTTTCTGCTCATAATGGGAAATTGGAGGAATATCAAGTCTAATGACCACTAAAACAGATAGAAGAGCCAGAACTCCAACTTGTAACCAACTAAACCTGCTAAGGCTTCGAAATATGTACAATACAGAGCTAAGAGCCCACCGATAGCTTAACATAACAAAAATAAGGGCACATGATCAATCTCGGTCCTGGTTCTCCCCTTTCGGGTTGTCGAACTCTTGCATTGTCATGGCTTCCTCCTTTACTCCATCCTCGATATCTTCCGGCGGATGCGCACAGTCAAGCCGCAAAATGTCCAGATAACCCACAATCATCAAGGTGTCCTGCAGCTTGCCAATGCTTTTGTCTAGCCTTTCCTTGATGCTGCGAAGGTTTTGTCCCACAACCTGTCCAATTCTCCTCCTCTCGTGTATCAGACGACCCATGAGGGGCCGTGTCACCCAGATGGTTGCACCTCTACCCCTCCCCCATACTCTCGTCGCAGGGGCAATTGACCAGGTTCGCCTCCATTTTGGAGATGGCGGAAGCATCCTCGTCGTCGTTCTCGACAAAGAACAGAGCCTCTAAATCCTATCTTCCACCCAATTCTCCGGTTGAGACCTTTGCCACCCCACTTCGCCGCCTCTAGACACCTCTCCTCTGCCACGACATGCTCCGCGCCCCACACATCGACGACCCTGAGCTGGGCGTCTCGCCATTCTCCCCTCCAGGATGGAGCGTCGACAGACCACTTCCACCACCACCTGCATCGCTCCTGAGACCCCTCCACCTTTCTGCCCATTCGCCCTGCTGCACCAGGCTATAACAATTCCACCTCATCCACTCTGCATCCTTATAATCCCATCCTGACCCCCACACTCTACTTTGCCTTCTTCCCTACGCCTTCCGACGCCAATAACTCCACACTCGAGCATACTGGGACATAGATGGAACCTCCCTCCCTCGGGATTCTACATTCTCATTTCCTTCACCTCCGTTTTACGGTACTGCATTCCGCTAATCGCTGTCACCGTCCTTCCCCCGCTTACCCTGTCATCCCTGCACCCACATGGCCTCTCTTGCGACCCATGGGCCTTGGTCACCCACATCCGAGTATCTCTCACATTTTGTTAGTCCATAAAAATAAACCAATAAATTTCTACATTTTATTAGTCATTAAAAATAAACCAATAAATTTCCAAACAACTATATCTTTAAACACCACCACTTACAACTTTCCTCTCCTGCTGAAACTTTCTCAAACTTAAATACCATACTTTAAATTCAAAATCCTATCATATTAGATAACCATCTATCAACAATAAAATATTATCACCAAAATTTGTGCGAAATTTTATGAAACTTAAATGCCCTAGTTTAAATTCAAAATCCTACCCTGTTGCATGAACATTCTGAAATCTGTATACAAATCAAGCCCTTAAATACCATACTTTAAATTCAAAATCCTATCATATTGGATAACCATCTATCACCAATAAAATATTATCACCAAAATTTGTGCGAAATTTTATGAAACTTAAATGCCCTAGTTTAAATTCAAAATCCTACCCTGTTGCATGAACATTCTGAAATCTGTATACAAATCAAGCCCGTGACCAGTGTTGGGTTGACCCAAAAGGGCTTTCTGGTTGAACATTTGACGGACTGCTGTCAATCGATGAAGACTGACGGTGGATTAAAGGACGTGGGTCTAAAAAGTTGGGGAGGGTTTGTTACCTCGGGGTGAGAAAATGCTGGGCAATAAAGAGATTTCCTATGGCTTTCCCGGGAGGGGCGCAGTGAAATCGAATCTTATTTACTCCGGGATGGATTCTTGTTTTTTTATATCGAAACGTAGAGTGTCTTCAGGCGATTTTTGTGAAGCCATGGAAGCTCAACCAATAATACCCATGGGTACTTAACGACATCTAATCTTCAAGTTCAATCTGTGCTTTATGGCATTGATTATAATGGAGTATAATCACATGGGTCCTCTTCTTGAAACTTTATCATTTACCAGAGCTATGATGTGCTTTGCTTCTCATTGCTTTTGCCGCTGCTGCTAATATTCTGATTTGCTGAGGCTCTTGTCACATGGTTTTGTAGCGGTCCAGATACTTTCATTAACTGCACTCACTGAAGCTAAACGTGTGTTGTTCCTTTTCTTTTCCCATCGGTCAGTGGTTGTGGCTGTTGATTAGCTTCAAAGCTTTTATGAGTGGTGTGGCTATCATAGCCATACCCTTTACGGATATCAATCCCATTATAGGAACTCAAAGTTCAGTTTGTCTGTAACATAAGGGGTCACACACACAAAATACTTGTACGCAGGCGTATTTCCTGACTCCAGAGCCCACCTGCTACTCTAAAGCATATAGCCATCGCTGTAGAGCGGTGGTTATTGCATCACTCTCTCTGTTCTTTTCTGTTCTATTTTACAGCGCTTTCAACGAAGATGGTTGAAGGTCTGGTTGATTTCTCTCATTGATTTGCGCACACGAGATCTACAACTTGATTTGCTTGGCAGACAATGTGACATCTGAAATATGGCAGCAGTCATTCTCACGGGATTCAGTTGGCAGTAATCAGAAGACATCCAATGTAAGCATTGATATAAGATTGAGATAAACCCAAATTTCTGGTTTTTTGGTAGATAAAACTAGTTATAAAATAATCGAGTGGATGTAAAATAGCTGTGGGATTTCGGATAAGAAAATCTCCATATTCTGATTAAGAATATAGATTGCTTGGGGCAGATTCATAGTTGCCCTACAATGTGTGTCCAGAGCAGCACTGTTAGGAACTGCATCAACCGAGGATTGCTACATGAGATGAAACGATTTCATCTTCATCCTAGTTTCTAAAAAAAATCCTAAATCTAATTAGAAGAGGGAATTGGTTCCGGAACCTGTCATGGGCAGCAGCTTACTTTGGATTTAAGTGAATCCATTCTCCCATGTAATATTTATAGGAGAAAGAGATGCTTAAACAAACCAAATTAGACTATATAATATGCTCTGCGCCATCTTTGGGATTCTTGGCTTGAGGCTGTCTACATCTTTTCAGTTTTCATGGATGAGAAATGGAGATTTATCCAATGAATTTCTGTTTATTGCAACATAAATTGAATTACCCTTCTCTTTCCGTATCAATCTTTATGCGTGAATCTAATTTGCAGTCTGGAACCTGTGTGCTCTGATGCAGTAATGAGGTAGAGATTCATCAGATCAGATCTCGCCATAAATTCTATTTCTTATTCTTTGAGCCCCATTTCAACTGGATATTATGCTATGTCTAGATGCTACTAAGAAGTCATTTATCAGTATCTGAATTTTGATGGCCTTGCCTGCAGAATTATTCCTACATCACGAAATCTCTAGGTAAGGCTCCGTGAATGGTTCGCATTTCCAAGCATGAAACAATCAGCTAGATAAAATAGTACCCTGTCAAAGCGAAAGTGGGGATAGTTTCTCTGCATTGAGCTGCACCGATGGACATTGAGTCATGGTCAAAATTCGGTTGAGTCCACTGCAAACAGATAATCAGATTTTTGTTTATGTTCCTGATCGAACCGATTGCCAAGCTACTGCCAGGTAAGGGGGCTATCTTACAGGTTTGATCTGGAAATGCCTCTCAAATAGGATCCTTTCTAGATACAGTCATTTGATGAAATTAAGTGTTTCTTTTCCATAACAGCTACTCTCATGCTGTGGAGACGAAGGTACAGAATCAATGCATACCAGGGGCAGAATAGGCGTGCAAACGATGAAAAAACCTAAAAACTATGAAATTGTATGCAATTTGATAAGTGTCCCTCCTAGTTGTATTCCAAGAAAGTATTATTTTTTTATCGTCTAGAGCCTAATTCCTGAATCTGTGTTTCTGATGACTTCATGAAGGTTAAACATAACAAGGAAATTCAAAGACCAGCCTTGGAAACTGTTAATTCCAGAAGAAGCTCAAGACGTGAGAGGAAAATAGAACTTGAAAAAGATGTAATGAGCTTGTTTTCACTAACATTTTATTTGTATTCCCATAAGAAAAAAAGAAGAAGTTGGAGTTCTGATTGGATAGAACATGTGTTCTGGCATTGACAAGTTTCTGCTGTAACCTGTAGATAGATAAGCTGAGGAAGAAGCTTAGGTATGAGGAGAATGTTCACAGGGCATTGGAACGAGCATTTACACGACCTCTTGGTGCTCTTCCTCGGCTTCCACCGTATCTTTCCGCGAAGGTATAGATTCAACTCTTTATATATGCTACCAAATGACAATTACAATTCAGAATGATCTGAATTTGCTCATTTAGTAACAGTTTAGGACGTTATGCTAGGACAGAAGACAAAATATATATATATATATATATATATATATAGAAACAGCTTCATATGTCAATCAACGTTATTCTTGTTGGGGGAAATCTGCAATTAGATTTTAGTCCAATAATTCCGTAGTTTTAGTTCCTAAAGATCTTGATATTTCTTGTAAAAGCATTCTCAGGTGTCATAGGCATAAAATTGCAGTGTGACATTTCAAGCTTACTGTGAATGACGATGATTTAAATTGTTTGTTGCAATGACTGTCTATTCAGACACTGGAGCTCCTTGCAGAAGTAGCTGTGCTAGAAGAGGAGGTTGTTCGCCTTGAGGAACAGATTGTACATTTAAGGCAAGGTTTGTATCAGGAGGCTGTTTATAGCTCATTATCCAGGAAACAAATAGAACCTGTTGAAAATGCTGAACAATCTATAGCAAAGAAGCCAGACTTCCTCAGGTCTCCTTCACGTTGTCATCACTCTGTCCAAGAAAGTCAACAAGGCAAGAGAGAGTTTGTTGCAGGAGGTTTGGTTCCCTCTATAAATGAATGCTCGCCTGATGTGGCTTCCCCAACTGGAAGTTTACATAGAAGGAAAGCATCGTTTGGCTCTGGCTCTGAGGCCAATGGCCTTCATTTTATAACTCAAGCTACAAATTTCAAGCATTCTCCTCACAAGGTAGTTGCAGAGGAGACCTCAAAACTGTCAAAGGGGGTGCAAAAGAGTTTGGGGCCCTCAGAGCCTGGCCACGGAAAAGAGAATCAGCTTCATGTAACTCCTAAAACTCCGCATTCTTTGCCTCGATCGTCAAAACCAGGGACTGCATCTCAAAAATGGTCCCCAAAGGACAACAAGGCTTCCAAGAGGCAAATACCTACTTTAAAAGTACAGGTATTGAACATGGAGGCATTCTTTAGATAACACTTGTTATATAGGTTATGGAAAATACGTCCATGTTTCAATTTTGGTTCATCTTTCAATTTTCTTCTCTCTTTTGTTTCCAAAGTTTTGCAATTACCATTCCAGAATGGAATTTACAGGAATGGACGCTCATTCATGTTTTTCTGAAAATTTCCGCCAGACAGAACATACTATGGTAACTTGTAATTTGGGACCAGATAATGTGCCCATTTTGAGTCCTGTACAAGATGTGAAAGACATGGATCCCAACAGGCTTTCTGAAGAGATGGTGAAATGCTTGTTGAGTATCTTTTTGAGGCTAGCAAAGCAGTCCACAGGATCAGAACAGGATATATCACCAGTAGTGTCACGATCAACTTCATCAAGTATAAGCTCAAGAAATTATGGTTCCAGAAGAACAGTAAGCTCTAAGACTTCTATGGAGATTTCTGAAGAAATAGATTTCCGAGATCCATATGGGGTTTGTGCAGATTCAGAACTGAGAGATATTGGTCCCTACAAACACCTTCATGATATCATAACCACCTCCATTGACTTGAGTCAAATACAAATTACTACTCCTTTGCTAAGAAGATTAAAGTAAGTCTCTTAAGTTTCTCTTCCATTGTAAGTTCCTTAAATTTCTCTTACATTGCAAATTTCTTTCACACTCAGCACTTTATCGAATGGCATGATATGTTATTGAAATTTGGTTGATTTGTAATTTGTCTATGCAGGGTTCTGGTTGACAAGCTAAGTATTGTAGATTTGAAAGGCTTGTCACATCAGCAGAAGTTGGCATTTTGGATTAATATTTACAATGTTTGCATGATGAATGTATGTATAGTAAAGTATTTCCCCTCGTCACTTCCTCGTTTCTGACCTTCCCTTTTAAAAGTTAAGCCAATCATATATATCTGGGAAATAAGCAATTTATATTTCCTTCAAGTACAGGCATTCCTCGAGCATGGATTACCTTCAACTCCTCAGATGGTCGTTGCTTTTATGCGCAAGGTATGCCCTGCCTTAAATATTTCAAGTGTTGTGAATGCAAAGATCAAGTATTACCAATATCATGACCCACCTGTTTACTGTGCTGATGAAAAATTCAAATTGAATGAGGATTGGATGAGCAGCCTGTGATTGAGGAAAAATTCAAATTGAATGAGTATTGGATGAGCAGCCTGTGATATTTTTTGTTATGCTCTTAATATGCGGCCATTTAATTTTGTATGTGCCTTTTATGGGAATGAATAATGCAGGCCGTGATTAACGTAGGTGGGCATTCACTGAATGCACTGACTATCGAACATTTCATTCTGAGGCTGCCATATCACTCGAAAGATGTAAGATTATTTCTGAACTGAAATGGTTTGGATCTTGTGATAATAATGAATGCAAAGTTTCATTCACTCTGTAATATATTAACAAACTTTGGCCATTTGTATGTATATCAGGCCTATCCTAAAGGTGGAAAGAAGGACAAAGAGGCGACAATAAGGAGCGTTTATGGTTTAGAATGGCCTGAGCCATTGGTAACCTTTGCCCTGTCCTGTGGAAGTCGATCATCTCCTGCTGTGAGTATAACAAGTATTTGTGTGTGTGTGTCAGTTTTCATTGACAGAGGAGACATCACATCTTAAAAAATTATACATGAAAAGTCTCAACAAATCTGAATCTTGGGTTCGTTGTTTGGATGAATAGGTGAGAGTATATACAGCCTCTGGGGTTGAGAATGAATTAGAAGCTGCAAAGAAAGAGTATCTACAAGCAGCAGTGGGGGTCACTAACAAGAAGAAATTGCTCGTTCCAAAATTACTAGATTGGTACTCCAGGGATTTCGCAAAGGATGTAGAATCCTTACTAGATTGGATTTGTCTTCAACTCCCCACCTCATTAAGAAATACAGTGATGGAGTGCCTGGAAAGACGAGGGAGGCCTGATGAAATGGTTTCACAAGGGATACAAATAATGCCATATGAATTTGATTTTCGATATCTCTTTGCTGCATAGATGGACAGAATCTAGAAAGTATCTGTTGGCCTACTTTCATTAAATATATATACATATATACATATCAAACTTGCTCCAAGTTCAAGCTTGTAATCACTTGAAGAATAATGAGGGTGATGACTGTTGTATTATCATTGCTTCTGGAGGAAGAGATGATTGTTGTGATACAACATCTATGGGTGTTTTCTTCATGGTTAGCCAAGCGATGTGATCTCATCTTGATCCTTATATTTTATATGTAAAGTAAGTCTACAAGAAAGAGCAGCAGCAGAACAGAGTGTAGATGATGGATGCAATTGCTCTGCAATTAGGGTTTGTGGGAGATTGAAGGTTGGTCATTCTGTTGAAAATGTTCCCTTTCAAGCAGACAGCAGCCTCCTTGTTTACTGGTAGTTGAGTTATTTGAATTTCCCTCCCACATACATTGGACTGGGTTGGGATTATTTTTAGCTAAGAAGAGTATGTTAGGTTTGCAATCTTCTATTGCAATCAACAGTGTATAGAGAGGCAGAGGGCATAAGGTGAGGGAAATGGGTGGGTTGTCGAATGAATTGAATTGAATTGAATGTATGACGGGGAGAGTGACAAAAAGTTTTATGAATGAATTTGAATGCATTTTTACTAAACTTGAAGCATCACAAAGAGTACACTGTTATGAATGCTTTGCCATTGTCATAAATATTGTTTCCTCCTGGCTGAATGGTGTTTCATTCAAGCCACAAGCTACAAAAAAAAGCTTTGCCACATTAGCTTCACACTAATTTATATGCAAACTTGTAGCTTAAATGTGTTATCAAATGATTACAGAGATGAAGCAAAGTGTGTTTTATTGCCTCATTAGCTTCACAATAATTTATATGCAAACTTGTAACATAAGTGTGTTATAAAATGATTACAGGGAGATGAAGCAAAGTGTATTGTATTGCCACATTAGCTTCACAACAATTTATATGCAAACCTGTAACTCAAGTGTGTTACCAAATGATTGCAGAAAGATGAAGCAAAGTATGTTTTATTAACATGAATTCCATTAACAACACTTTTACCATTTTAATGATCTCACTAGTGTCGCAGTCCTAGGCGTCGCATAACATCCCTTACTCTGAGATTACAAAGGTTCCTTCCTTCGATTTATGGCTTCGAAAACATCGATCCTCCTCTTTTTATAAAGCTTGCTTTCCTCAGAAACTTTGGAATAAATTCTTAATTTTTTTATAATTATAAAAATTATTTTTAAAATTAAAAATAATGTTAATAGGTAATGATTATACTGTTTGAGTTGGCTTAATTAATACAATATTTTCTAAATACATAATTAATATATTATTAATTAATATTAGAATTTTTAATTAGGATTTGATATTATGGTTTATAATATTAAGTTTATAATATAGTATATATTAAGTTGACGCTTATGGCGTATATCAACCACATTTATTGATGTGGTTGTGCTATTATATAATTATTGTACAGCTTGAGTGCGCTTAATCATTAAGAGTATGTGTTTCCTCCTAAAAGGTCACAGGTTCAAACATATAGGGAGCTAGAGTATGTATGCCTTCGTAGACTTAGTAGTCAAATCGCTATGCGGAAGTGGGTCCCTTGTCCCATAAACAAAGGGGTCTCATATTACATTAATTTGGTGTTTGACTTGACAATGACTTTAAAATTAGATAATAATAATAATAATAGTATCTTAAAAGAATATATTTCAAAAAAATCTAAAGGATGATATATAAAGTAAATAAAGTTTTGAAGCTTACATCGTCTTAAAAACTTCAACGAACTCCCAAAACCCAAAATTTGGAAACAGATTTGGTCCAACAACCTATGGCCAAAGGTCTCATTATTCCTATGGCTGGTAGCCAGGAAACGATGCCTAACCTGGGATAGAATTCAACGCAAAGGTTTTGAAGGTGGCTTGTTATGCCAACTTCAGGCTGAAGATCTTAAGCACATCTTGAACAATTGCTCCTTTGTTAGCTATCCTTGGGATCTAGTGATGAAAGTCTTTTGCAAGTCAAATTGTAATCCAGGTGATATCAATGATACTATTTTAGAATGGGGCTCATCTTCTTTCTGTTGCCCCATCCTCAACAGGGCATGGACTCTATTACTAGGCGTCCTATGTTCAATAGAGAGAAACACACAAATTTTCAATAGTGGTTCCTCATTGCCGGATGTATTATGGGAAAAGATACTCTATTGCCTTAGAGAATCCGTTGCCATAAGCCAATGGGATGCACAAGACTGGGAGGAAAATTTAGAGAACAAAGAATCTTAGCTGCCATAGGAATTTCAAGATCCTATTCATCCCCATCCCTATGTGTGCCAGTCTCATATGCCAAACGTCCAGACTGTTTCCTGCCACCTCCACAAGGCTTCATCAGACTAAACTTTGATGGCACCTTGAAAGGTAATCCAAAAATGGCAGGGTTCCGATGATGTTTCGGAAATGAAGATGGAAATTTCATCTCTCTATATACAGGAAGCATGGGATACAACAACAACAATGCATCAGAATTCTCTTCTCTTGAGGCTGGATTGAAAATCACAATCTCAAGAGGATACCATAAGCTCATAGTGGAGGGGGACTCAAGGTTAGTAATTAATACCATCTGCAAGCTGAGAGCTCATCAATAGGGCTCCACTTTTTGGATTTGCCACAGGGGATTCAAGGCTAGTAATTAATACCATCTGCAAGCTGAGAGCTCATCAAGATTAGAGAATATTATATCTAGAATTAGTAAACAATGCCAACATCTCCCAGTTCTAATATCCACTCACGTTCGTAGAACCAACAACAAACTTGCAAACATGTTTGTTGGCCAACCTCAGTTGTCAGAAGCCCAACCTTCACATAGGTAACATTTGGTTGCATGATTGTTGGGTAGAATAGGAGACCTCTATCGAGGAAATCATCAATCATGACAAGGTGTCCCCGATGGGCATGAACATCCTGGCAGCAACGGTGGAAGAGGGGGCAAGCCAAGCCAAGCCAATCCGACTCCTCCTAGCAACTGGAGTCCATGGGGAGGGGCTTTTACTTGCACCCCTCATGTGGCATTAAACAACTCAGCTGAGTTGATGGTTTATAGTTGGCAAACTGACGTGATGAGGTGCAATCAAGTCTCAAATGGAGTTAGTAGGGGTTCATTTGCGCTTGAGTTGGTTGAGGCAATTCATGCTTGAGTTGGTGGAGGAAATTCTTACTTAGGGAATTGAGAGCTCGACTTTGTGTAGATACTCTATTTCAAAGGGGAAAATGAGTATCGCAGGTAGAGAAATTCAAGGAGGGCAAGAGTGGAAGGGCCAAGTCTTGCTGACGTATCTTTCCCATTGAATTGTTGTTTCATCAGCCTTGAGTTCAAGTTGAAGGGAAATAGAATCTCCTCTGCAACAATGGATGTAATATTCCCTTTCTTGATCCAATCAAAGTGGATAGAATTGATCCATGGTATTTTCCCATGGTATTGACCCATGGTATTTCTTGTTGGTATTGACCCATGGTATTTCTTGTTGGTATTGACCCATCAAGCCTATAAAAGGGGAGAGAAGCTAGGCATTTAGAGCATTCTGGATTATCTATCTTATTGTGTTTGGGTTGAGAACCTGGCCTGGCCAGTTCTAGCATTGATCCTGGGACGAAAACCCCGCGGTGATGTTTATGTGGTGGATCCATCCAGGATTCACAAGTGAGCTTCAGTTTCTTATATTTGTCATTGTCAAGCAACTGTGCATGCCATTTGTAGGATTTTATGGTCTGGGCATGTATTTTACTTTCAGTGAATAATAATATAAATAAAATCGCTGCATTTCTTGTGTTTTGGTTCTTGATGAAATATTGTATTAAATGAGAACACTAAGATGTTTTAGATCTATCAAAAATTTTATTGTTTGGAATCTTATAGTGGTATCAGAGCTGTGCATCCTACCAGCCTGAGAGTTTTATGCAAGGAACTTCGGTGAAATTTATTTTTCGCCCTAGCTAGCATTTCTCACTTCGGTGATATTTATCACCCTAGTTGGATTTTTATTTTTTAGTAAATTATTTTTATTGGGAGACATAAGTGAAGGAAAAATCATTTATAAGTCTGTGGGTTAAATTTGTGAAAATATTTGAAGGCAAAATACATTTTTGTATATTTCTTTGTCTTGCTATGTGAAGATGGATCGTCTTGAAGAAATTTTGAAAAATAACCAGAAAATATTTGATGTACTAGTGAGGCTATATGGTCCTTTAAGTAGCCATATCTCCATAGACCAAAATGATAATCAAAGCAAGAACAAAATTAGTAGCAAGAATGAAATAAGGAGGAGAGGACTATGCTTTATCTGCAAGGGACCTTGGGCCCTTAACCATTCCTGTCCAGGTGATAAGAAGAAGGCAACAAAGACAGAACAAGAGGAGATTACTTCAAATCATGGGGAATCTTTTGTAGATGGGTCTATTGATCTTCAAGATGGTGAGCAACATCATGACATTATTCAGGGAGGCTTGCAAGATGACAAGCATTTGGAAGTTCATGAGGAAATTCTACCTAATGCCATTGATGAGGTTGATTCCTATACAATGGAGTTCGTAGATCCCCAGGGGAATATTCATGAAGAATATGAACAATCAAGTATAGATAAAATTCCACCAATGCATCTATGTTCGACAGTTGAAAGGGATAAACAGATGGTCTCCACAGGTGAAGGATACTTGGGAGATTTGAGTGAGGATCCAGCCATAGTGAACTAGCATGATGAGTATGATCACGAGGAGCAACATGACAAACATAATGTGCAAAATGGACCATTCCTAGAGAGTTGGTCAAAGGCTCAAGTTGAAGATGTGGTCGCTGGGCATCGGGTGCAAACAGACACAGAGACAGTCAGCACGGCACTAGAATTGCCAGTAGAAGACTTTCGAGAAAGGATCAAGCATTTCAAGACAGATCTTATGTTGTTGAAGCAGAAAGTCTGGACAGTCCGAGACATTGCCTTACAGGAGAACAGAAAAATTGAGGAACTCATAGGGGTATGTGCCGAATCAAAGACCAAGTTGTCTAGTGTTGAAGAACGACTCAAATCCCTCATAAGGCAGCAAGAGGAGTACGATTGGGAGTTCCAGAGCAGCCCTCTACAGGAGTACATAGATAAGTCTTGCAACACTACCAACAACCCACCTTTATACATTGGGAAGAGAAGGAAAGAGTTCTCCAACTGCATCATGTTGGGTAACCAAGTAGAGAAGCATGAATTGAGCATCGAACAACATCAACATAGTAGATTTGCAGATATTCATTCTTTCCCAAGTATGGATTGGCGAGAGATTATGAGTTGGTATTCTATTAATGGGTTGATTATTTGGAGGATATCCATAGCCAAGGCAAAATTACAGCTTGAACCACTTGGTGCAGACAGTGATGGAGGGTTGAAATGGTACCATAACCCACAGGTCCCAGGATTTAGGTGGCATTGGGATCCGGGAGAATCCATTGGGGAAAGGATTGTTTGGGATCCAGGTAAATCTATTGAGGGGAGGATTGGTTGGAGGATTGTTTGGGATCCAGGTATTGAAGGATCCATTCAGGACCATTCAACATGGAGGGCGCATCGGATTGTATGGGATCCTGGTATTAATGTACAAATGCTTCTGTTGTGGATAGAAGTGGATCACTTGAGGACAAGCAATCTTTGGGCGGGAGGATTTGTAATATTCCCTTTCTTGATCCAGTCAAAGTGGATAGAATCGATCCATGGTATTTTCCCATGGTATTGACCCATCAAGCCTATAAAAGGGGAGAGAAGCTAGGCATTTAGAGCATTCTGGATTATCTATCTTATTGTGTTTGAGTTGAGAACCTGGCCTGGCCAGTTCTAGCATTGATCCTGGGACGAAAACCCCGTGGTGATGTTTATGTGGTGGATCCATCCAGGATTCACAAGTGAGCTTCAGTTTCTTATATTTGTCATTGTCAAGCAACTGTGCATGCCATTTGTAGGATTTTATGGTCTGGGCATGTATTTTACTTTCAGTTAATAATATAAATAAAATGGCTACATTTCTTGTGTTCTGGTTCTTGATGAAATATTGTATTAAATGAGAACACTAAGATGTTTTAGATCTATCAAAAATTTTATTGTTTGGAATCTTACAATGGATCTGGCTTTTGGAGAAGGAAAAGGTAGTGATGTTCATACTACGTGCGAGGGTGAAGGTCATTCAGTTGTTGTAAGGGCATGAGTTCAAGTTGAAGGGAAATAGAATCTCCTCTGCAGCAATAGCTCTGGCTTTTGGAGGAGTAAAAGGCAGTGATGTTCATACTACATGCGAGTGTGAAGGTCGTTCGGTTGTTGTAATGGCATCCATAGTTCAATTGCATGGGGTGTAAGGTTTATTCAATTCTCGACCTCTATGGACGGTGAACCACACAGAACGAGACCCATCTTTGTCTTGAATTGCTAAGCTATCTTTGGTAAGCTATAGAAAATTGACGATAGCATTGTAGCTTGTTATATGATTTACTATTTTATAGTCTAAGTGTAGGGGCAATTTTTTTTTGGAATTTCTATTTAATGTTTTGGATTGGTATAATATATTTTGGACTCTTCATATAACACTTGGTGGTCATATTGGTTTCTCATGGTCACGACCGTATGCCTCCATGCCCCACAAGGATCACTACGTCTTGTAAATATTTGTAATATATCAATAAAAGGATGTTATTAATTAACCAAAAAAAAAGTTAAACAAAGTTTTATAAAATAATACATTTGCATAGACACAAATTTTCTATATATCTTATTAAACATCAATAAAATTATATATATAAATGCATCAAGTATTGGTCTAAGATAGACATTTTGAGGACGATATCTAGAATAAACAAAATTTCATAAGATAAAATATTTACACACTCAAAATTATTCTATGTATCCTATTAAACATCAACAAATGTATGTATATAAATACATCAAGCATTGGTGTAACATAGGCATATTATTTTAACCACAAAATCACTAATTAAAAGAATATCGCAACTAAATAATAAATTAATAATTATTTTAATTTGACTAAATATCTCAAATCTAATTAGCTAACAATTAAAGAACTCACAATCAATTAGTTAAAAGAATATAGGGACAAAACATTATAAAATTTGACAAAATCTGTCAAATTCAATTAGCTAACAATTAAACAATTCATAAAACAATCACGATATATAATAAAAAATATCAAATATTAAACCATTAAACAACTCATAAAACAATTATAATACATATAATAAAAAATTTCAAATATTAAACCAACACCAGAACAGTAAGATTTAACATTTCTAACTTTATAAAACTTCAAAATTTTATATCTTCTTTAAAAAGTTACCATTCTAAGAAATAACTCTTTCAACTATATCAATCAATAAACATAATCATTTATACTAACAGCTTCTCAATTAAGTAAATTATTTTCTATCACACTCAATACAAATTTTAAATATTAAAATCTTATCAATACATATTGAAAGTCTATCTTCAATATCAATCAGTGTATATCAAATAAAGAAAATTGCTTTACACAATGTAATTCATTGTAAATATTTTAACAAAATATTTAATAATAAATAAATGAATATGTTTATTAAATTTTTATTTATAAATAAATGAATCATGTTTATTGAAGTAAATCAGGTAGTCATTGTTTTGCATCTTAATTTATAAATTATTATAAGTATTTTGTAAAGGTTTTTATAATATATAATACCATAATAATATGTTTAGTTTATATTAATTAATAAAATCATATATTTTTTTCAATTATATTAAAAGAAAAAATATGGTATAGTATGTAAAAAAAGAAGAAGATGATACCAATGTATTAGATGAAGTATTAAATTGAAAAATAATAAAATAATAAGATATAATATTAATTTAATTATGTAATATAAATAATAATTCAATTTTGTTTTATTTTTATTAATACAATTATAAATCATTTTTTTAGATTTTTAGAAAAAAAATTATATTATATTAAAAAATTAAATAAAAAAATTAATATGAAAAAGAAAAATGTTATAGCTAAATATATTATTAAGATTTTAATCAAATTAAAAATAAAACCATTTTTATAGAAATATATATGAATTTATATAAATATAAATGATATTATTTTTATATTTTGTTAGGTTATGTGAGTCTTGAGATGATTTACACACCTAACTTGTGGCACAAGTAGCCATGACCTACGGACATATAGGATGTCAAATCACTAGGGGATCACACCCAGTTTGGGCCAAACTAGCCCTTAGAATGACCGATTTTTTTTCCATGGAGTTTTGAACCGATGACCTTTTCACCATGGAGTTCCTTAACATAACACCCTATCACTAGCTACTCTATGCCCAGATGGAGTTTCGAACTGGTAACCTTTTCATCACAAAGTGCCTTAATAGAACACCTTGTCATCATCTACTATAAGCTCATAGTGGAGGGGACTTACGGCTAGTAATTGATTCCATCTACAAGCTGAAAGATCATCAATGGAGCTCCCATTGAGCAGATCTGCCACAGGGGATTCAAGGATAGTAATTGATACCATCTTCAAGCTGAGAGCTCATCAAGATTAGATAATATTATATCTAGAATTAGCAAACAATGGCAACATCTCCCAGTTATAATATCCACTCACGTTCGTAGAACCGATAACAAGCGTGCCGATGTGTTGGCCAACCTCGACTCTCACGGGCACAACCTTCACATAGGTTAACATTTGACCGCATGATTGCTGGGTAGAATAAGAGACCTCTGTCGAGGAAATCATCAATCATGACAAGGTGTCCCCGATGGGCATGAACATCGTGGCATCAATGGTGGAAGAGGGGGCAAGGCAAGGAAAGCCGCCACCTCCTAGCAACTGGATTCCATGACGAGGGGCATCTAATTGCGCCCCTAATGTGACATTAAACAACCCAATTGAGTTTATGGTTTGTAGTTGGCGAACTAATGTGATGAGGTGAAATGAAGTCTCAAGTGGAGTTAGTAGGGGATCATTCGCGCCTGAGTTGGTGGAGGAAATTCTCACTCAGGAAATTGAGAGCTTGAATTTATGTAGATACTCTATTTCAAAGGGGGAAAGTGAGTGTGGCAGGTAGAGAAATTCAAGGAGGAAAAGAGTGGAAGGTCCAGGTCTTTTCTTGATGTAGCCTTCCCATTGAATTGTTGTTCCATATGCCTTGATTTCAATTTGAAGGGAAATAAAATCTCATGTTCAAGTTGAAGGGAAAAAGAATCTCCTCCGCAACAACGGCTCTGGATTTTGGAGGAGGAAAAGGTAGTGATGTTCATACTACATGCGAGTTTGAAGGTCGTTCGGTTGTTGTACAAACATTGATAGTTCAACTGCATGGGGTGTTAGGCTTATTCAATTCTTGGCCTCTGTGGATGTTGAACCACACAAAATGAGACCCATATTTGTCTTAACTTGCTAAGCTATCCTCAGTAAGGTGTAGAAAATTGACTTTGTCATTGTAGCTTGTTATATGGTTTACGATTTTACAGTCTAAGTGTAGGGGAAAATCTTTTTTGAATGTCTATTTAGTGTTTTGGATTGGTATAATACATTTTGGACTCTTCATATAGCACTTGATGGCCATATTCATTTCCTGTCATGATGGTATGCCCCCGAAAGGATCACTATGTGTTGTAAGTATTTGTAATATATCAATAGAAGGATGTTATTAATTAACACAAAAAAGTAAACAAGTTTTATAAAATATACATTTTCATATGCAAAATTATTCTATATATCTTATTAAACATCAATAAATTTACATATATAAATGCATCAAGCATTGGTGTAAGATATAAATTTCGAGGATGATATCTAAAATAAACAAAATTTTATAAGATAAAATATTTACACACTCAAAATTATTCTATGTATCCTATTAAACATCAATAAATATACATATATAAATACATCAAGCATTGGTGTACACAACAATTATCATCGTAACCACAAAATCACTAGTTGAGAGAATATCTCAACCAAACACTAAAATATTAGCTATTTTAGTTTGACTAAATTTCTCAAATCCCATTAGCTAACAATTAAACACCTCAATAAATACATCAAGCATTGGTGTAACACAACATACTATCTTAACCACAAAATCACTAGTTGAGAGAATATGTCAACCAAACACTAAAATAGTATTAGGAATTTGGCTTCTGTGATCCATGAAATGTGTATAAGAAATTTTCGGTGAAAATCACATATAAGAAATTTTTGTCGACCGTTTCGAACCAGCCAGTGTGGTTCATCATCAGGACAAGATGAGAAATCTAAATAAGAAACCTATTTAAATAGAAAGGGACAACTCCACCTAGGCGTTGAAAAAACGACTAGTTTGACTCTTATTAATATTTATTTATAGTAGCTATTTTAGTTTGACTAAATTTCTCAAATCCAATTAGCTAACAATTAAACAACTCACACAATCCATTAGTTGAGAGAATCTCTTGACCAAACACTAAACTAGTAACTTTAGTTCGACAAAATCTATCTATTGGTGTAACACAACATACTATCTATTTAGTGTTTTGGATTGGTATAATACATTTTGGACTCTTCATATAGCATTTGATGGCCATATTCATTTCCCGATGGTATGCCCCTGAAAGAATCACCATGTCTTGTAAATATTTGTAATATATCCATAGAAGGATGTTATTAATTAACCCAAAAAAATTAAACAAAGTTTTATAAAATAATACATTTGTATATGCAAAATTATTCTATATATCTTATTAAACATCAATAAATTTACATATATAAATGCATCAAGCATTGGTGTAAGATAGACATTTCCAGGATTATATCTAGAATAAAAAAAAAATTATACGATAAAAAATTTACACACTCAAAATTATTCTATGTATCCTATTAAACCTCAATAAATATAAGTATATAAATGTACATCAAGCATTGGTGTAACACAACATACTATCTTAACCACAAAATCACTAGTTGAGAGAATATCTCAACCAAACACTAAAATAGTAGCTATTTTAGTTTGACTAAATTTCTCAAATCCAACTAGCTAACAATTAAACAATTCAATAAATACATCAAGCATTGGTGTAACACAACATACTCTCTTAACTACAAAATTAGTAGTTGAGAGAATATGTCAACCAAACACTAAAATGGTAGCTACTTTAGTTTGACTAAATTTCTCAAATCCAATTAGCTAACAATTAAAAAACTCACATAATCAATTACTTGATAGAATATCTGGACCAAACACTAAACTTGAAACTTTAGTTTGACAAAATCTCTCAAATTCAATAGTAACTTTATTTTGACAAAATCTATCTATTGCTGTAACACAACATACTACATTTTGGACTCTTCATATAGCACTTGATGGCCATATTCATTTCCGACCATAAAGGATCACTATGTCTTGTAAATATTTTAAATATATCAACAGAAGGATGTTATTAATTAACCCAAAAAAATTAAACAAAGTTTTATAAAATAATACATTTGCATATGCAAAATTATTCTACATATCTTATTAAACATCAATAAATTTACATATATAAATGCATCAAGCATTGGTGTAAGATAGACATTTTAGAGGATGATATCTAAAATAAACAAAATTTTATAAGATAAAATATTTACACACTCAAAATTATTCTATGCAACCTATTAAACATCAATAAATATACGTATATATATATACATCAAGCATTGGTGTAACACAACATACTATCTTAACCACAACATCACTAGTTGAGAGAATATCTCAACCAAACACTAAAATAGTACTATTTTAGTTTGACTAAATTTCTCAAATCCCATTAGCTAACAATTAAACAACTTAATAAATACATCAAGCATTGGTGTAACACAACATACTATCTTAACCACAAAATCATTACTTGAGAGAATATTTCAACCAAACACTCAAATAGTACCTATTTTAGTTTGACTAAATTTCTCAAATCCAATTAGCTAACAATTAAACAACTCACACAATCAATTAGTTGAGAGGATATCTCGACCAAACACTAAACTAGAAACTTTAGTTTGACAAAATCTCTCAAATTCAATAGTAACTTTAGTTTGACAAAATCTATCTATTGGTGTATAACATAACATACTATATATTTAGTGTTTTGGATTGGTATAATACATTTTGGACTCTTCATATAGCACTTTATGGCCATATTCATTTCCTGTCATAAAGGATTACTATGTCTTGTAAATATTTGTAATATATCAATAGAATGATGTTATTAATTAACCCAAAAAAATTTAAACAAAGTTTTATAAAATAATACATTTGCATATGCAAAGCTATTCTATATATATCTTATTAAATATCAATAAATTTACATATATAAATGCATCAAGCATTGGTGTAAGATAGACATTTAGAGGATGATATCTAGAATAAACAAAATTTTATAAGACAAAATATTTACATACTTAAATTATTCTATGTAACCTATTAAACATCAATAAATATAGGTATATAAATACATCAAGCCTTGGTGTAACACAACATACTATCTTAACCACAACATCACTAGTTGAGAGAATATCTCAACCAAACACTAAAATAGTAGCTATTTTAGTTTGACTAAATTTCTCAAATCCAATTAGCTAACAATTAAACAACTCGATACATCAAGCATTGGTGTAACACACCATACTATCTTAACCACAAAATCACTAGTTGAGAGAATATGTAAACCAAACACTAAAATAGTAGCTACTTTAGTTTGAATAAATTTCTCAAACTCAATTAGCTAACAATTAATCAACTCACACAATCAATTAGTTGAGAGAATATCTCAACCAAACACTAAACTAGTAACTTTAGTTTGACAAAATATCTCAAATTCAATAATAACTTTAGTTTGACAAAATCTCTCAAATTCAATCAACTAACAATTAAACAACTCATAAAAAAAAAAACAATACATATAATAAACAATTTCAAATATTAAACAAACACAAGAGAAATAAAATTTAAAAATCTCTTACTTCATAAAATTTCACAATTTTATATCTTTTAAAATAAAAAAATCAATCAACAAATATCACTATGTAAATTATACTATCAATAAACATAATGATTTATAATAACAACTTTTCAATTAAATAAATGTTTTTCTATCACATTAAATGCAAAATTTAAATATTAAAATCTTATCAATACATAGTGAAAGTCTATCTTCAATATCATTCAGTCTATACAAGTTCCCATTCACATAAATTTCTTTAATTTCTTTTTTCATCATAATTCATAAATTATTATAATATTTTATAATTTTCTTTAATAATGATATTATCATATTAAAATGTTAAATATATATTAATTGATAAAATCATTTGTTTTTTCAATTATGTTGAAAGATACTAAAGAAGATGGGTCGTAATGCATAAATGAAATATTAAATTGAAAATTAATAAGAGAAAGGTATAATATCAATTTAATTGTGTAATATAAATAATAATTTAATTTTGTTGTGTTTTTATTATTAAAAATTACAAATAATTTTTTTTTTTTAAATTACAGTATACCTATTACATTAAAAAAATTAAATAAAAATATTTTAAAATAAGAAAAAAAATATTATAGTTAAATATATTATTAAAAATTTAATAAAATTAGCATAGATCTATTTTACCACGAATTGAATATAAATGGAGGGGATCTAATTTCTGCAAGCATAAAATTATTTTAGAATACAAAAAATAATGTAATTTTTTTTATTTTTTAAACTCTATTTTAGAATATTATAGAGATTATACAACATATGCATTGAATTTGTTTTTTTTGTTATTATTATATTTTTAAGTATACGATCAATATTAATTTATATTAAAATATTTTATTCATATTCCACATTAGATATGTTATCCTATGCAATATTAAATATGGACAACTATTTAAATATGTATAACTTATTTTTTTATTTTTTTTTATTATAGACTACATTGCTTTTATATTTAAAGAATATTTTATTTTTATTTTATGACATATGGACATACTTACACATCCCCTTCACGTTGGGATGTGGAATAAGTTTCTCTGTTCAATTAAAAATAAGTGTATTTTTATATAAAGAGATGTGAATTTATATAAATATAAATGATACTATTTTTATATTTTGCTAGGTTATGTGAGTCTTGAGATGACTCACATATCTAATCTGTGGCACGAGTAGCCATGACCCAAGGGCATCTAGGTTATCGAATCACTAGGGGATCACACATCCTCTTTGGGCCACACCAGCCGTTAGAATGAGTGAATTTTTTCCCATAGAGTTTCGAACATATGACCTTTTCACCCTGGAGTTTCTTAATAGAACACACTATCACTATCTACTCTATGCCCAGATGGAGTTTGAAATGGTTAACCTTTTCAGCACAAAGTACCTTTTCACGAGGAAGTGCCTTAACAATATGCTCTATGTTTTGTGATATAAAAATAAATAATACTATTAAAAATTAGCATAGATCCATAACTCTAAAGCTATTAAGGGCAAAAAAAATTGAATATGTCAATATAAAATATTTATATTAAAAATAGATATTACAAAATTATATGTGAAATTTATATAAATATTATTTATTTGCAAATATTTTGATAATTTTAAAATGATTTATAATTTTAAAATTACCAAAAAAACATATTAAAATTTATTCTTTAATATTTGCCTTTGAGTCTAATTTTATATAAAATAAAAATTCAGGTTATCAACTTCGAGTTATTCAAAAAGCCCTCCCTACACTATTAAGTCAGAGTATTTTGGTTTTCTTTGGCTTGGAAATTCATTGACCTTATTGGCTCCATTAAGGAAGTGTCCACATATACACAAATATCACTTCTTCTAACTCCATCACTCATCTCCACTTGTCATTATATTATGGAATTGGCAAGTGACTTATTCAAAGGTGTCAATTTCTAATGAGATCCCCTTGTCTACTAGTTAGTTTTTTAAAGAGTTGTGTTATGCTATAAAACAACATGAACCACTATTCACTCATTCAAAATTTTCCAATGAAACCAAATCCATTTAAATAAGATGTTGATTTTAAAATATGATAAAGAGAAACCGAGAAGAAATATAGAATTATAATCTTGGAATCTCATATTATGATGAGATTAAGGAGATTGAAATTGAGGAAGATGGATTAAAATAGCCTCTCAAATAAAATATAAACCTATATTGAATTACCAATAATTAATTTACATGAAAATAATAATTTAACTTATACATAAAAACATATTAGTATTCCAAAAACTTGACACCACTATTCTAAAAAAAAAAAATTTACAAAATGAAATAATAGTAAATCAAAATACAGCTATCACAAGGCAGGGAAAAAATTAAAAAATAGTTAATCTATTCTATGTTGAATACTCTATATTTTTTTTGGAAAATGGAAGTTGGCGACTCTCTATTGGGCTTATCCAAATATGAGTGACGGTGATTTTAATTTCTATTTATTTTTAATATTTAGGTAAAATAGTTTAATCAAGTTATTTATGTTTTTGCTTTTTAAGTTTATTTTAAAAAAAATTAATTTTAAATTTTAGGAATTTGGTTTTTGTGATTTATAAAATGTATATAATTTTTTTTGGTGATAATAACATATAAATATATTTTGTCTAGATCTAGTGACTGTGATTCATATCTTGTCTTGATGATGAATCGCTGGTTTGAAAGGCATTGACAAAATATGCTTATATGTGATTATCACCGAAAATTTTTATATACATATTAATTTTAAATTCTTTAATATATGTGAGTTGAATTTTTAAAAATATTATTTTTTAATATTTAAATTTATACTTAAAATAAAATAAAATTTAAAAATATTTAATGGTTTTGTCTAAAGACACCATAAAAATTTTCAAAAAATCAATATGTTAGAGCGTTTAAATTGTTTTTTTTTTGTTAAAATGGATTCAACACCATAAAAGAAAACCCAAAGTCACTCAAAACCTTGAAATTAATCTAAATTTTCAAAAATTTCTACCGCATTTTATTATAATCTTAAAAACTTTTTATTATTTTCCAAACTAAATTATAAACCAGTTATATCTTTATATACACTAAATTCATTTTTCATTTAAAAGTACAATTTAAATAACCTTTCCAAAATTTATGACCAAATTTTAAAAATAAACATTAACCTCATTACACTACGTTTTGTAACTGCCAGGCGAATCAATGGGGCTCCATCCTCTATTGTCAAAGGCGGTTAACCTCTCCGTGAATGGGGTTCCACAAACCGGGTTTCGGATCCTTTCTTTCTTTCTGTCGCCGTCAACCGTAACGGTTTCGATTCCCTCCTCTTCCTCCGCTAACCCGGATCTTCACTACAACTAACTCAACAACCCGAGCCGAAGGCCGTGCCAACCTCTTCGGGTGCTATCCAGAAAGTGTCAGCCTCATCCCTTGTTTAATTTAATTAAAAAAAAACAAACTTTCATCACACGTCAATATATTTATATATATATATATATATATTTTTAATATAAGGTGATTATTGACTTTATATATATTTTTTATAAAATTTATATTTCCTCTATTTTATAAATAAATGTAATTGATATTTGTTAAAAAATTTCGGGATTCTTTATAATTTTAAAATTTCTAAAAATAAAAAAATGTTTCAAATCCTTATTTAAGGTTGAGTAAAGGGATTCTCCTCATCATCGTTATTAAATGGAATTATATTGATCTTTAAAAAAATAAATTCGGTGTACCAAAATATTTGGGATCGTTCTCCTCCTCATCATTATTAATGCAATTGACATTTATTTAAACAAATAAAATTAAATGTCCATACGTTTAGGGATTTTTTTATATATTTACTTATAATTTTAAAGATTTTAGAATATCAAACATATTTCGTAACTGTCTGTATATAAATATTATTAATTTTAAATATTTATATAAAATTGATTTTTATTTTGTTACACTTTTTTTAATAAATATAATTATCTTATTTTAAATATAATAATATTTTAATAATTTTTTCTTCAAATTTATATTAAAACAACTTTTTTATATATATATATATATATATATATATTAAATTTAATTTTGAATTTATTAAATATTGAAAAATTTATATATATTAATTTATTTTAATTTTGAACTTATTAAATATTTCAAATATTAAATTTATATAAATAATTTTTTAATAGAAAAACTCATAATAATTTATTTAATTTATATAATATATCTATGTGTTTATTATTAAGATATTAAATTTATTTTAATATTATTTTATTGAATTATGTTACAAAAACATTACACATTTTTCTTTTATTCTTGATTAGGAGCATTATGGTTCTGAAAATTTGTACATTTAGTAGAATTTAGGGGGTCTTATGTTTTCCAAAAAGAGTTGGTTTTCTAAGTATTTAATTAATGTAATTTTCAATGTTTTAAGTGATTTATTTGAGACATTTAGAATAGGATTTAATTAAATATTGAGAGGCATATTTGTTCTCGAATGTAAGAGAACATGAGTGATTGATGGGTGATTATTGTGGATTGAGATATTCTGAAATATTGTAAATCCTAGATTAGAAAGTAGTTCATGATTTTATGGATTTGAAGAGGATCCTTAGGATTTAGTTGAATATTAAGATCCTTAAGGGATAAAGAAGAGATTTTAGGGATTAAATGAGGACTTAGAGGATTCTTAGAAATTAGTTGGGAAGATTGAGGATCTGAACCAGAATTGGTTACAAAACCTTTTGTGTATATTTGTAAAGCCTCAAAGGCACAAACAAAGGAAAAAAAGAGAGATATTCTTAGAGAGGAAACTTAATTGTAAGCCTACAGGGATAGAGAGAGAGGAAGAGAAAAAGGCCATGTAAAAGGCGCATCAGGCAAAAGCCAAATTGTAAACAGATTTTGCTTGTATTTGTACAATTTATTTGTTTAATGAGAAATCGAATTTGATTTTGACTATATGTCATTTCTGTTATGTGCTGAGTGATCCATAATAGAAAGAATTCAATATCAGTGTAGTAATTCCCTGTAATAAATTCTAGATGAATGAATAAGTCTTACTGTGTGATAGAAGACTTAATGGCTGGGTAGAATCTATATGATTCCAGTCTGGGAGTTAATTAATTGTGAATGAAGCTAATGGGAGAAAATGTGTGCAGATAAACTTATGTGTAGGTTGAAAGAATAAAACACTAATTCTGGCTTTAAACAATATGAAAAGGTGTACATCGAGCGTGATAACTCTGGATAAGATTCAATAACAAGAACAAGCTCAAGAGAGATTAGTGTCAAGAATACCGAACAAGCTTAGGAGGAGTAGCATGGAGGAAAGAATGTTGCAGAGTGGCGATAGTAGAAAGTAGAGAAATCGACTAAGACAGAAACACTTAGAAGATTTCCAAAGGAGGCGATCGGACGACGAGGATCGAATAGAAAATCTGAAGGGAAAGAGACTGATGACTAAGATGGCATCGCAAGTTAAACAATATATCTTGCGATGCGATGAGGAGAAGAGCCATGTGTCATCATAGCGCACATTTCGCATCAGCGATTATTGAGTTTATGTGTTAAGGACTTCACAAGTTAAACAAAATAACTTGACATGCAGTAAGGATTGAAACTTGTGATGCGATGAAGGGAGGAGCCACGTGTTGACACAATGGTCCAGCACATATTGCACATTGGCAATTATAGAGTTTAACATTAAGACATCGTAAGGTAAAGTATTTTGGTTGCGATGCAACAAGGATAGGAGATGGCAGTGTGAGATGGTATAACGGGGCCGTTAGATCTGGAAAAGATCTACGGTGGAGATTACATTGCAATTTCGCATTGGCATTCTTATTGTTTAACGTTAAGGATATTTGTTATAAGTTGCGAATTGCGAAGTGTGATTCGTTTCTGATTGGTCACCGTGTTGTGGGACCCTAGAACCACAATTCCATGCGTATGCATGTTGTTTTGGGAGTGATTGCGTTTTTTTTAAAGTGCCGTTAAAGTGATCGTTGTTGATTGCACGCGTATGTATGCTTATAAAAACCTAATATTACAATCTGCTGCGAGGAAAGGGCTTTATGTGGGCCATAACCCACAGGTCACGGGTTTGTGTAAAGAAGTCGGCCAATATATAAAGGTACAAGTTTATTATATTGAGTTATAAACCTGAGATCCACTTATTGTTAAGCTTCTGCGTGCATTTGATTTAAAAGATGAACATTTAAGGTTAATGTGGGCAATAGAGAGGTTAATTATGCTAACCTTGTATATTTGGTTATTTGCGACCTTATGGTTGCATCATTTGGTATCGGATCACGGAGTAAATGAAAATAGTTATAAATGAAGATTGCAGAGTTAAACTATGCAGAAGACATTTGGTAGCAGAACAGAATAAGATTCAGCATGATTGTGGATCAGAGGAGAAGAAGTCAGATTATAAATCTGAAAAGGTGGAGACAAGTGTAGAAATAAAAGTCAGACAATAAAATCTGACAAAGTGATGGTTGTTTTCTTGAGGAGAACAGAGATTCACTCAAATGTGAAGAGTGGATGGAGACTGCTTGTGAAATCATGCAGGTATTGTTTTATTTAACTCTGATTTGAGTTTTGTAGGATAAAAGACAGATTGAAGATTGATGATTGCAGCTAATGAAGTATCTCAGCAAAAGAAGATCACAACCTTAAGAAGCAGTGATGAAAGAAGTTGGTAAGGATTTATGAGTGAAAGAAGAGTGTGGCCAAAACTTAGTATTTCATTTGTGATTGAAATACAAGAGGACAGTTGTGTTCTCAAAAGTGCAGATGAGTTGAAGGCTAGAAGGAGCAGAGGAATGCTCAAGGAAAGTTCCAGAGAGGGGACACATGACCAAGTATAGAGGAAAGCTTGGCGAGGTAAATATAGCAGGGAGGACTTGCTATTGCAGAGGCTTAAGTACAACTCATAGTGAGTGAGGAGCTCATGAAGATGAAGAAGATGACTACTGATATTCATGGCAGAGGTTCGAGAAGCAGCCACAAAGTGAAGAAAGAAGATGCCAAAGAAAATGGCATATGGAGAAAGATGAGTGATGAAGAATATGAGAGAGAGAAAGCTGAGATAAATTTTCAACTTGCATTATTGATGGATATGTTGTAGAGAAATAAGGTAGAACAAAGGTATGGTTGGACTATGAGAAAGAAGGTGAAATGACATAGGATACAAGAGAAGAGAAATCAACAGGTGAATATGCAGTTAATAGAAGAGCTAAGGAAGCTTGAGCAGATTATATATGTTCAATTGAGGATAGAGAAGCTCAAAGAAGTTGAACTACAAAAAGAAAAAGTTGCTGGAGATGAACAAGTTCTTTGTGAACTTGAATATGGAGCAATGATGTGTGAAACATCAGTTGAGGCTACTGAGCCTTATGATTTTGAAATTAACAATTTGTGTATGCTTGCAGGTGTAATACATGATGATGGACAATCTTTGGGTATTATCAAAGAAGAAGAAGCGGAGAGACATAATCTAAATACTGTTTTAAAGAAGAAAGATGAGACAGTCAGGTCTCATGAGGAAGCTCATACACAGTTAAAGGAAGATAGGATTGCACAAAGACAACTAACGGATGTTGTTAATGCAATAGATAAAGAAAATTTGACTGCCAAGAGCAGCCAACAAGAAGAATAGTTGTTGGAAATTGTTATGTGAAAGGCCAAAGACGAATTTATAATTTTTAGGTGCAAGGAAGACATTAGAGCGCTAGAAGAATTGTAGAGAGAGACTAAAAGTGAAGAAGAAATTGCAACCAAGGAAAAAGAGATGTTTATAACATCTAAGGAGACTGAGATGAGTTTAAATTGTCAAGTTAATGATGTATTTGGAGGCGATGAAGAAGATACAAACGAGGTTGTAATAAAGGATAAGGAGGACATCTTATCTTTTGAAGGTAAGAGTGAAGTCCAAAGGTAGTATGAGGATGAACAAGTTTTTGTCTTCAAAGACAATAAGTATGAAGGAGAATGGAATCGTAATCAACAGCTGGAAGAAAATTGTTGACATAGGTAAAGAAGATCTCATGCAATGTAATATTGTTGGGGTATGTGACAGTGCTAATTGTGTCATGGCAGGGAATAAGACATTCAAATGTCTTATGCATCTTTAAAAGATGTGGAGAAGAAAAGGAAGACAACAAGAGTTTTGAAACTCTTGCACAAAGGAAAGGACATCAACAAAAAAGTAATTTGGATGGAGAAATAGAAAATTTCATGAAGCTTATGAGGAAGAAATGTAAGGAAATGAGCTCCATAAGAAGAAGACAAACAATTAGCTAGATGAAAGGCTGGACTATAATAAACATTGAAGGAAAATCCAATGGAGTGTTACAAAAAAAGGTGTGGAAACCAGGAAAAGCAAGAAAAGATAACAAAATACATGGACAACAGTTAAAAGGAGCAAGGAAATCACTAAAGAATAAAGTATGGGATCCAAGAGGACAAATATTGGAAGAACATGACCTAGAGATCATGATTATTTTTTACTTTGGGAGTCTGATGCAGTGTTACACTGAAATTTGTCACCATGACATTTCAGTACTCCCTTGAAATTATACAATATCAAAGTTCCCAAAGTAAAGCCTTGAAACTAAGATAAAAGCTCATAAAAGCCTTAAAACTCTGCTACCGCACTTTCTCCTAGTTTTGCTTGCGGTCCCGCACTTTTTGGCTATAAATCATGTGTAGCCAAGTGCACTTTCTACTTATTAAAAGTGTGAACCCCTGTAAAAGATTAGAAAAGGCTCAAGTAAAATCTAGCAGCTTAGTTAAAGTCAATTTTGGAAGCTT
Organism: Pinus albicaulis; assembly: GCA_034641835.2. Classification (NCBI taxonomy): domain Eukaryota; kingdom Viridiplantae; phylum Streptophyta; class Pinopsida; order Pinales; family Pinaceae; genus Pinus; species Pinus albicaulis. Next base: position 1,069,318,702 of record CM076584.1, read on the forward strand.
CTAGAAACATTCATGGGTGGAAAGTACGCTCCTTTCATGTTCATGCATTCCATTCAATAAGGAGCTAACCCCTTGATGTAAGGAACTAATCCCTTTGAAGGAGGATTCTATCCCTTCTTGTATGGAGCTGTAACCTCCTCTTTTCCACTATAAAAAGAGGCATAGGGCAGCCTCAAGGGGTTACCAATGGATGAATTGAAGTTTTAGTATTATTGGAGGCGAAGTGCTGTTGAAACTTAGACCCTTTTAACTGAGATTTCATGTGGGAAGGATTACATACCTGTATGTATCTCGGTTGGAAGAGTGCAAGGCTGATATGAGTAAAGGAAACACTTGCTCCGAACCCCAAGAAGACCTGTACAACATCAAGGAGGACACGGTTGTAAGGCTCTTCCTTATTTAAGTTGATACAAATAAATTTGTTTTTCTCAATAAGCCGTCAATTGATTGGTTTATTTTATGGATTCCCTGATCACCATAATGGATATGATTTATGAATATATGCTATGCAGGTGCTGTTTGTTGTTTGTTTGTTTTTGATTGCAGATATTCAAAGATAACTCTTTCGGGCGACTGAAGGACTACTACTACAAACAAGCATTGGATCAAAGGTAAGATCGTTAAACCTTTATAGAATTTAATTATGAATCACAGTATATCTAGAGAAAGATAGTTTTGTTTGTCCGTTTGTTGCTAGATATTCGTAGGACACTTGGGAGGTCTATCTTGTCCGCAAGAACGACTTATCCGTCCAACGAAATGGCGACTCCACTGGGGAATAATTTGAGCTTTGATTTCTTTTACTTTTGATTTATGAACTTATGTTTCCTGATTTTAATTGATTTATATTGGCTTGGGTAGTTAATCTCTGTAGAATCCCTGAGAAATTTTTGAGAATTTTTGGTTTTTTCTCTTGTTTTCTTGTGTTCGCTCTTTTCCTTTTGAAACAGTGCGGGCAGTTTCGCACTTTTCCTGTACCCACAGTGCGGTACCTCACTGGATTGCACTAAATCCTGCAGACCCTATCAAATTTTTGAAAAATCTTAAAATCTTATTTTCTGGATTAGTTTTCTAGGTTCCCAGTGATTACCCAGACCTGTATCTTCTATCAGAAAGCCTTGGTTAAGAGTTTGTTTCAACATTTTATTTTTGATTGATTTTCTGAAAGATTTGCATGTTATAATAATTTTTGCTTTGTCTTATATCCCGCTCAAAGATTAGAAACCTTGGTATGCCTTTAGATCACTGGTATTCTCTTGTTTTCTTGCTGAGTCTAACATCATAGAAAAAATGGTTTTATGAGTTTTTAGATCCTATTTTTCTCATTTGCAAATCGTTTAAACTTTTGTTAATAAGTTTTGAATTTCACTTAAAAAACGAAAATTGGATGTTTTTTCGAGTTCTTTCTGATTCAAGTAAAGAATTTCTTAGTTAGATCACAAGCTAAGTAAGACATCCTTAAAATATTTGAAGTTTTAATTCAAATTTAGTCTTAGAATTTTTAGATCTCAAAATAGTGTTTTTAGCTTTGAGTGCTTTTCTAGAAATTTTAGTGTCTTTTGAAGAAAAGGCTTAGTTTGCAGTTTCGATCTTGAACAAAAAGGGATTTTTATTGAGCATAGATCATTTTGAGTTCTCATTGAAATTAGATTTCTTTTCATTTATTATTGTTTGAAGGAAAGATTTGTTTTTAAAAGGATTTCATTTCTCAACTCTTCCTTTAGTTAGAATTCATTGAAAGAAAATAGATTGTTTCTCATTATAGATGCATTTTTTTTAGTATGATTTGAGTCGAGTCACTTCATATCATCAGTTTCACTTTCGCACCTATTGTCTTAAGAAACAACCTTATAAAATCAACGCTTAAATTAAATTAACCTAGTAACTTTTATATTTCTAGGGCTCTCTTCACCAATATAGCTTAGGCTAGTGTCTTGGAGTAGGGAGTAATTAACTCTCCAAGACAGTTAAAACAACCAAGTAGTTAATATTGCAGTAGGAAAAAATCCAACAGTCACTTGTATGCTCTGGGAAGCTCCTCTTAAAGGAGTCAAGCACGAGGTTATATCTAAACCAGTGAGATAATCAATTCTATCTTATTGGGAACGATAGAAGATTTGCGCCTATTAACAACGGTAAGCCTTGGATAGACCATTGTTGAGGAGTCTGGGGTCACTTGTCGGTATACCTTGGATTATGTCAAGTTGCCTTCAAGGGGATTGAGATTTGTTACCCTGCCCTTGCGCGTATGTCGGACTGTAGATTGTTCCCCCAGGTATATTGGTTCATGTTGGTAACCATAGTGACCATAATCTTACGATTTTTTCCTAAGGTGACGGTGGTGGAAAGATCCCACTGTACTTGGAGCAGACGTCGACTAGACTCACTTGGACTCTCTGGAGGGTTATCTTCACTCGAGATGATTTAAGTGGAGAAACTTGCACCGATCTGTTTCATTAAGCAGGTTGTCGGGGTAATTGTTCCAACTGCCTTTTTTGCATTAAATACTACGACGTTGGATTTCATCACTAATTAGTGTTTTTAGTGTGGGAAGTTACTGTTTGTGTGTGGTTTGATCTCCTAGATTTTTTAAGCGTGTGATTCATTTGTTTGTTTCCCTAGTGACTCTAGGAGTTTTCATTGAAATTTTCATTTGATTGGGTGTGATTAATATGTTTTAATCATGGCTAAATTACCGAGACAATCGCGCAGACTTCAGGGGAAGCCCCCTGAATATACGCCAAGCCAAATTGAAGGGCTGCGAGCTCTAGTATCGACTACTGACAGTAGAATTAGATCAACAGAAGTAGGAGAGTCATCTATAGTTGTTCATCCTTATTATCAACTACAAACAATAGAGCATATTCAAGAGCCGATTTCATTTTTCAAGCTTACTGGTAGTATTTCTCCTTCTAGTGAATTCGCTAAAGAACCTGAAATTTCTGAACCTGACACTGAACCTGCTGATTTGGAACCATCTTCAGGATTTGTTACTCCAACTTCTAGTGATCCCGGTTCACCTAGGGTAAGACATATTATTACTGAAAATCTTCCTTCTGGCCTCATTTCCATTGAAGAACTTGTCGGTCTAGACGAAGAAGTAACTCTTCCCGAAACCCAACAGACTTTGAATCTTAGGGAGCGTGAATCTATATTCTACAGTCCTTTTAGAAGTGATGCTTGGTATTTGTCATTGACAGATTTTTTAGAGAACCCGGGTCTTAGTTTTTCACCACCCCGAATTCCTTTTCATCCTACACCAAGGGGTTATTATCCTTCATCAATCATGTCAAGTGAGTCATCTATGTTTTCCCAATCACCGGAAACATTTTTATACGTTGGTCCTTCTGTTCCTTCGGGGTACCAGTCACTCTCTGGTAATTTCTCAGGAGCAAATCCTCGTCCAACTGAAAAAGTGTTATCAACTGGTACGAATGGAATTAAAACTGAAACGTCGAACGCAGAGAAAAATTTTATGATGTCTGGTAATATTCAAAATCCTCAACCTCAAGGTAGTCAGTTACCGCTTGGGGGGCAACCTCAAGGTAGTTAGTTACCACCTAGGGGGCAACCTCAAGGTAGTCAGTTACCACCTAGGGGGCAACCTCAAGGTAGTTAGTTACCGCTTGGGGGGCAGCCTCAAGGTAATTTTCTACCAGGACAAACTATAGGACAATATTATTTACCTAGAGAACAACCTCAAGGATAGTACATACCTCAAGGTTATCAACCTCAAGGACAATACATACCCCAAGGTCAACCCCAGACTCAGTATATTCCTCAGGGTCCTTATCAACCCCAGATTCAGTACGTGCCTCAGGGTTATCAACCTCAAGGTCAGTACCCAACTCAAGGTTTCCAACCACCTTCCGGTCAATAATTTTTACAAGGAGCTGGAAATTTACCACTTAGTTATCAACCCTACGTTCAACCAAGCTATGGTCCTTCATATGTAAAACCTTCTACGGTTCAATACCTCGGAATGAGCATGGTGTGGAATCCATCGCAAGTTCAACAGACTATGCAACCTAATGTGCAGTTACCTAATCAACCTGGACAGCCTTTAGTTCTAGTCCAACCCAGCAATCTGTTCAGCCTACTATTCAAACCCCTACACTTGGTTCTGTTCAGCAGCTTGGGCCTAGTACGCCTCAAACTCCGCCTCAAACTGCTGCAAATACTGCAACCTTTGTTCAACCTACAACACCTATTTCTAGAGTATCTATAGCCCTGGTTTCTTCTATCCCTGCATTAGTGCAAATTCCTCAAGCCTCTGTACTACAATTGGGACCTACAAGTCAGACTATGGCCCAGATTCCTACGGGACAAGTTGGTACAAGTACGATTGTCTCTAGTCAACCTCAGTTTACTTATCAATCGTACCAGGGACAGTATCAAATTGGTCAAGGTACACAAAATCCAGCGTATCAGTATCAGCCGTACCCTGGGTATACTTATCAAATACCTCAACAACCCCAATATGGTCTGGTTAATCCTGGTTACCCAGGAGGTTACACGATTCAAAATGCACATCCGATTATAGGATATCTTGGCTATCCTCCTCCTGGCACTGGTTTGATCACTTAAGGTTATCAAGACCCTAGACATCGGTTACCATTCATAGAAATTTTAGATTATCGGATCTGTCGTGCCTTACGAATGATCCTATTTTTTATCTTCCATATATGCCGCCGATGCCTAACAAGTTGCCCAGTGATATTCCGAAATTCGAAGGTAAGTCAGGAGAGGACCCGTCTAATCATGATATGACTTATCACCTCTAGTGCGCATCCAATTCGCTAGTCAATGATTCTATTCGATTACGTCTTTTTCAGAGAACTCTCATTGGTCCGGCTGCCAAATGGTACATTGAGTTACCACGTGGCTCTTTTAATAATTTTAACGCGTTAGCTACAACTTTCTTAACCCATTTTCAATTTCCTGTCAGATACGACAATGGCACAAAATTACTGACTTCATTAAAGTAGTCTACGTCTACGTACATATCTGATCACATTCATGAATGGATACGTAGAAGGCGTTTAGTGAAAGTCTTTATTCTTGATCAAATTTTTGCTGAATAGTTTATTAAATCGTTATTGCCCAAAATTACTGAAGATGTGGCCAAAGGAGGCGTTGTTACGGAAGAGCAAGTTATTGCTTAGGCTTAGTACCTTGACCTTGTCTGTCCTCAGTCAGGTACTTTGTATGATAAAATCCCCGATTTACCAAGACCTGGTCAGTTAACTGCAACTCCTTTTGGCTCTCATGCCGCTGATGGTGTAATTGGTTCTGTTAGTACTGGTAAGAGTAAGAAGAAGTCTTCCAAGACTACTTCTCCTATTATCACTTTACCCGATTCACCCAAAGGAGATTCTTCCCTAGAAACTTCTGCCAATATCCATGTTGTAGAGACATCTATGGCCAAATCTAAAACCGGTGGTAAGAAGAAAGGTAAGAATAAAAAGAAGAAATATTCAAAAGAGAAAACCGATACAACTGAACCAACTGACGAAAAATGCAAACCTCGATATCCTTGTCTCATCTATGACCAGGATCATTTTACGAAAGAGTGCCCGCACAGAGCCGAGGTATCAAAATTTGTTAAGGGTTCACATATACCTGCTGTCTTGAAGGATCCCTTTCCCACTCAAGATAGTAACATGGTTGGATCTTCCTCCAATCCGGTTGAGGATATTTTCATGGTTACGATGCGATCGCAAGATTACGGTAGTAAAAATACTGGTAAAGAAGCAGAAACATCTAATTCTGCATCGACTACATCTCCCTTAGTTTCTGATCCATTATAGATCGAGAAACAAAATCCTGACTTAGTGATTAAACCACCTGCAAAAAGTGTACTTCGTAAATCAACTTTTAATCCACATGCGAGAGCTGCTCGAAACTACAATATTGCTGAAGATTTGGCAATTTCCCCTTCAGCAATGTCGGCTTTGGAAGTATTGCAATCATGCCCATCCCAAACAAAATTACTTTTGTCAGCCTTAGGAGTTGTAGATCTCCAGGATTCGAACCTCATGATCTTCGATTTAGAAAATTTTACACCACGCCTACCTCATCAATGGCTTTTCAAATTCCGGTAATAGTCAAGAACAAGCGTATCTTTCGTACTGTTGTTGATGAAAGGGCTTCTACGTGTATAATTTTGATAATATTTTGGAAATCACTTGGTTCTCCAACAATCAACCAATCACCAACTATTCTCAAAGCGTTTGATGGAAGAGGTTTTCAGCCATATGGTATTTTACAAGATCTACCAATAGAGGTCGAAGGCAAAGTGGTTAATCTAGATGTGGAAGTGGTTGATGCCCCTCTGGATTATAACCTTCTCCTAGGTTGCAGTTGGTCTTACGCTATGACTATTGTTGTATCATCGATCTTTTGTCTCATCATGTTTCCTCATAAAGGAAAGATCGTTAAGATAGATCAGCTCTCATATAATTCGTCCGAGCCAGCCTCTACTGATAGTATCCAACATATCAGTAGATTGAATATCCCTTATAAGGATGTCGGAGTAGGTTTGATTAAAGATTCAAATTTGCTGGGAACTTTTTCCCTGCCTCCTCCTAACGTAAAAACTCCTATTGCTAATATCAATATGATTACATCAAATACTATTTCCTTTGATGATCCTTGGATAGTACCTTCAGAATCAGAATTGGATTATTTCGAGGGCCCGATGCCTTTGAGTCCTTTTGAGCTAGCATATCAGCAAGTACAGTCATTTTCTGATACCCCTTCAACCGAATCTGATCCAGTGAATGTGATCAATCAGGAGTCGTTTTCAATATCAAGTTTAACTTCGACACCAATTCTGGATCCTGCTCAACAAGTTTTCCATACTGATAAGCATATTCGTGAATTCTTGTCGGTAAATGAATTACCATGGGAAGATCTACACCATAGGTCTTTGTTTTTACCTGATCTTGATCATTTTGAGAATGATTTTTCCTCCATTTTTACCACTGATTACGTCAAAGAACCTCAGAATCCTCTCTCACATGTCGATTTTGAATTGAATTTATAAAATATTTCTACGACGGTTCCTTTTGACATTTCAGTAAAACCTGGAATTGTTGAAAACATTCACATAGGTGCTTCTTGTACGCCTGAATAAATTCAAGCATATAAGGCCCTGTTTCAAGAATTCCACGACATCTATGCCTGGTCATATGAAGAAATGCCAGGAATTGATCCGTCAATCGTTTTACATGAAATTAAGACATACATGGATGCCAAACCAGTAAGACAGAAATTACATCAGATTCATCTGAGAAAAGCTGCCGCTATTAAAGCAGAAGTTGAAAATTACTTCGTGTAGGTTTTATTTATCCAATCCCATTAACGGACTAGGTATCTAATATTTTTCCGGTCAATAAAAAAAAGGAACAATAAGAGTATGTATCGACTATAGGGATATAAATTGAGCTTGTCCTAAAAACAATTATCCAACCCCTTATATCGATCAAATTATCGACGATTGTGTTGGAAGTGAAATGTTCTCATTCATGGATGGATTTTTCGGCTACATTCAAATAAACATACTCCCTGCAGATCAACCTAAAATAGCTTTCATTTGTCCATGAGGAAATTTTGCTTATCGCAAATTACCTTTTGGCCTTAAGAACACTGGCGCCACTTTTCAAAGGGCCATGTCTTATGCATTTCACGACATTAAGTATATTGTGCAACCCTACCTCGATGATTTTCCTGCTTATTCTTCATGCAGAGCAGATCATATTACTCATTTATGAGCCATCTTTATGCGATGTAGGCACTATAAGATTCGTTTGAATCCTCAAAAATGTGTTTTCTGCGTAGAATCTGGACGATTATTGGGATTTATTGTCTCAAAGGCAGGCATTCGTGTCGACCCATCGAAGGTTGAGGCAATCATCAATTTACCTCCTCCTTCTACTCTTTGCCAACTCCAAAGTTTGCAAGGGAAAGAAAACTTTTTACGTAGATTCATTCCTAACTACGCCGAGTTAACGAAAGGTTTCACTAGGTTGTTGAAACAGAACATTCCATTCTTTTGGGATGCGGTCGGTGATTGATATTTTGTTTCTTTGAAAAATGCGTTAACCCATGCACCATTACTGCATCCTCCCAAATACAACCAAGATTACTTTTTGTACCTCGCCGCTTCTGATTCCACGATAGGAATGGTTTTAGTTCAGGAATATGAATTCCATAGTGAACATGTGATTTACTATCTTAGTCGAAATTTGCATCTAACTGGGATCAAATACTCACATGTGGATAAATTGGCCTTGGCAGCTGTTCAAGTTGTCCAACGTTTTCGTCACTACATACTTTTACACAAAACGACAGTGATCTTTGATTGCAACCCTATGATGTACATCTTGACCAAACAATTGCTAGGGGGCAAATACTCTAAATGGATTGTTATCATGTAGGAGTTTGATTTGGAGTTTGAAAAGTCCAAATCCAAGAAATCATTGATATTTGCTGAACTTATGTGTGATTTCCCACGTATTGATACAAAAACTATGGCAGAACAACCAACCGCAGATGAATCCTTGTTTCTTATTAGTACCATTGATCCATGGTATGGAGATATTATCGTATATCTTCAAACCCAATCTTTTTGGAATGAGATTTCACGGTCACAACAACAAAAAATTCGTTTCCAGTCTCAACAATATCACATTGTTGGCGACACACTTTACTGTCATGGAGCGGATTCGGTTTTTCGACGTTGTCTAACTCATGAAAAAGCCGAAAAGGTTTTAAATTACTGTCACTCCGGAGCATGTGGCAGTCGTATGTCTAGGTACGCCACAACCCAAAAGATATTGCACGCAGGATATTTCTAGCCGTCTATGTTCAAAGATTGTATTTACGTGGTCCAAAAATGTCATAATTGTCAAATCTTTGATCAAAAAATGCGTGCACCACTTGCTCCTCTTCACCCCATAATTGATGTCGGTCCTTTTTCAATATGGGGCATCGATTTCATTACATGTAACCCTCACTCGGCTGGGGGGCATGGGTACAATATTCTAGCAGTAGATTATTTTACCAAATGGGCCGAGGCGATGCCTACATTTGCGGCAGATGGAAAAACTGCAGCTACTTTCGTATTCAGTCATGTGATTGCTCATTTCTGTGTACCCCAAGCGATAATTACTGATCACGGGAGCCATTTTCGAAATATCATGATGACTGAGTTAATAGACCAGCTTGGCCTGCGCCATGACAGTTCTACGCCATATTATCCATAGGCCAATGGTTTAGTTGAAGCGATTAACAAAGTTTTAGTCACCATGATCAAACGAATCATTGGAATTCATAAGTCGAATTGGCATACCATGCTCTTTTAAGCACTTTGGCATATCGAACCTCAGCAAAAACATCAACAAGTTTTACCCCAGTTCAACTGGTTTACGGTTTAGAAGCAGTATTACCCATCGAATGCGAGATACCGTCACTCCAACTAGCCATAGAGTTATCACCAGACACTTCTAAAGAGGAGAAACATTTTTTATACTTGGCTCAATTAGATGAGAATTGGCGCACCGCTGCATTAGCTACCGAGGCTCATGCGAAAAGAATGAAAGCTCAGTATGATAGAAGTGTTACCCCTCGTAATTTTTCAGAAGGAGACCTAGTTTTGATTTATGATCAAGCCAATGATAAACTAGGGGCTGGGAAATTTGAACCCATGTGGCATGGTCCTTACATTGTCAAGCGACAGCTTGCAAAAGGGGCCTATGAATTGATTGATTTTGACGGGGTCTCTTTAGGTAAACCCAGAAATGGACTTTATCTGAAGAGATATTACGCTTGACTTCGTGTTGAGATATTCTGTGTATATTAGTTACTTTTTAGCTGGTGTGCTATAGATTAGAAATGTGTGCCTAGCGTAAGTGCGCTCTTACTATTATTCTTTCTTATCTGGATATTTTTGATATCACAGATGTCGACGTCCTTTCAAACGTATATTAGTTTTGCTGATGGCGCTTGTCATAGTGCACGAAACATCTCTTCCGCAGCTTGGGTTATTTACTCACCCACTGAAGAGTTAGTATCGATGCATGGGGTAAGTCTCGGTCAAACAACAAATAATATTGCCGAATATAGTGCAGTTATTGAATTATTATCGGAATCCATTTCATTTGGAATTCAGAGTTTGATCGTTAAGTTAGATTTTGAACTCGTTATATTACAGTTAAATCGAGTATATGCCATTAGAAATCCAGTATTATTAAGATTATTTTTAAGGGTTCGTCTCTTGGAACGAGAGTTCGATTATATTGAATATCAACACATTTTAAGAAATTTAAATACATTAGTAGATGCAATTGCTTCTAATTTTATAAATAGACATTTGCGATAACAAAGTAACAAATCAACATTCCATAACATGATTGAACAAGTAAATTGGAAATAATAGTATATCATAGTATAAAAGTAGTATTCAAAAAATAATACACCGTCTTCGATCATAGGCTCAAAACGCCTTATGATAGAAAAAAAGTGATACAAAAATGAGTCTACAAGTCAATCATCCACTATCCGTGGTGATGATCACGATAATACACCACCGCTCGTGCCACCCTAGTCAAAAACCTCCTGAATGGACCAGGAACACCTATGACATATCTCTGTAGACGGAGTGAGATATCATCTATAGTAGTCTCAGGAATATCTATAGTGAGCCGCTCCAGATGGTGCTCTAAGTCAGTCAGGATCTCTGCAGTCTGATCCTGTGGGGATGGTAGTGGTGGTGCTGCATCCCTTTGCCTTCGGTCAAAGGGGCGGAGAATGGCTGGTCGAGTTGGACCCATATCTACATTTGAAAATTTTTGTTATCAGTTTTGGACGATTTAAAAACAAAATAAAAATTAGAAATTAGAACATGTCAAAAAATATTTTTTACCTAACTCGTCCCACTGAGCTCCTGGAGGAAGGGGTATCTCCCGGTTGCCACAAAATTCCATGCCAGCATAAGGAAAATCCTCTATAAAAAAAAATTGGCGTTCCAGCCAACGAAAATATGTAGAGGGAAATCGCACAATCTCCCCACCCTCACTGTGGTGGGCCATCAAAGCAACCCAACGAACCATCCTAGGCTCTCGTGGCTGACCAGCATCGACAGGAATGTGCTGCGGGGCTAAGATGGGGATCCTCTCTAGAGAAAAGGTGACTACAATGGACCCATATCCAAAGTTTTTTAGCTTCCCATTATTTGCTCTGGTAAGTTGGCCTTTCATATTTGCCAACACTGCCTCGCACCAGTTATATATGGTGCCTTGAAAGCAATCTACTGCTATGCGCATCTGAGAACCAGTGGCTACACGCAAAGCTGCACTTCCGCACAGCTTGAAAATGGTAAAAGTGATCACTTTCAGCTCTGGACGGATGATAGTATTTATGTCAATCTGTTTGTCCCGGGGATTGGCCTCATCATTACAGAACTCTAATTGTAGGCTGGTGACAGACTGGCCACCTGGCCTAGCCCCAAATAGAGATAATGGTTTGCTTCTCCTGGAAAAACCAGTCAAAAAATAGATTTCTTCCAACTCAATCTCAAGCCGGTGACCTCCAATCACAAAACAATGGTCCTGGACATTCCATTTACTTACTAGCCAATGAAGAAGATCCACTTGAGCTCTCATGCCACTAATAGCCCAAAATTTATAAAGCCCGCATGCTCTTAAAGCTTGCAAAGTAGGTTGATGATTTATCGCTACTTCATCTACCTCTTCGTGCTCCCGTTCTCGCCAAATAAGCATTGTATATATCCTACAACAAGTAAAATGAAGGATTAGAATCATTTTCAAGCAAAAAATTTGGGTAATTTAGGAAGAAAATATGTTTTTTAATTTGCCACAGCGCCTCCGCAATTTACACTCAGGGACAGTGCGTAGATACGCACGGGCCCTGTGTTAAAAGCGCGAGGCCCCGACATTTTTCTTTGTAGAAAAATGTCGGGGTCCGCAGGTACCTCATGCATTAGGTGCGGACCCCCGAGGGCGATTTTTTCGGCATATTTTCCTCCCAAAAATGAAATTTTGACCCAAAATTAAAAAATTGAACAGATGAAATGCAAGATAAGGAGGTTGTGGATTACTTGAAATAGATGGTTTTCGATTCCGACGGTCGGTTTGCCCAGAATATTCTCCGAATCCTTTTTTTCCCAGAGCTCTAAAAACTTCACTCCAAATTCAAACGGTAAAAATGAACTTGAAAAACTCCTTTTTATAAGTTTTTTCGAATAGATGAATTGTAAAATTTGTTTATTTTTCACTTTAAAAATTAGTTTTTCAAAATATTTTATTATTGAAACACGTATGTTTAATTTTTCGAGTTTTTTGCAGAATAACGGATTTTTCAGGAAAAATGATCATTTTTGACGAAGAGTAAACTTTTATCACTTTTTCGGGCTCTTTAAATTTTACGAAAAAGTGAAACCATGGAGTTCTCTTTTAAGCCCTTTTCAGACTCTCTAAAAATGAAAATATTGCCAAGTACTTGACTATTCGAACTCGTTAAAGTAAATGAACGGTCGTCCTTTTAGTATAAGTTTACCCCTTTTCCGGACCGAAATGGACTATTTACGAAAAAGGTATACGTTGACTAATCATGGTCAATAGAATTCTCTCTTGCATTATTTTATTCTTTTTCAGGCCTGAGGGACTAAATTTATGAAAAAGAACACCCATGGAGGTTTCCTATGTTTTTTCTTTTAACTCCCTAAAAATGAAAAACACCGAGTTTCTCCTATACTGGACTCGTTAAAATTTAACAGTAAAGGACCTGTCAATTACAAACAGGAACAGACCACTCCTTCTTAGGGTTCGATTTTAAACTAATTTGGACTCATCTGAAGGATGAGCTTATAAACAAGCAAATGTTATCCTCCTCAAGCTTGTCAAAAATAAAGAGGTACTTACCAGAAATGGTGGGGGAAAAGAGAGAAAAATAGATTCGTTTGTTATACTTTGATTTGCAAAAAGCATTACACCACTCTTGAACATGACACTTTTTGTCGCACTTCTACCTGGGTTGGGAAATCCTTTGCCTATTAATTAATCAAACCACATTGAAAGTCTTCAGCCGGTTTCTGGGTATTAGCTTAGGGAAATTGTCACCAAACCATCTGCAGTGCCATTACGTGTTCAAGAGGACAGTCAAACAAACCATTCATCTGCAAACACTTGTATCCATTTGCGTTGACCATCCCTGAGTCAGTCCTTGCAAAAAAAATTTCTTCAAAACTTGATCTATGGTTTCGTTTCATGAGCTTGCTTACGACGGATCAATTTCTATTGACGACAGCTCATCATCTAGGAAGTTGATCTAGAATCTGTCAATACCTTGGAATCTGCATGCCTTAATGGCAGGTTTCTCGCCTTCGACAATAGGTTACATCATTGACCTTCGATTGAACGATTCCGTGAAATGTTCGACTTTAGATCACATATTCGCATTTCGTGGATTGTACTAAGTACTTTGAGAGCCATTGTCATTATTGGTGGTTTCTCTCACACTTGTTAACAATTCACATCATTGACTGGTAATCAAGTGGTTTCTACCATGTTCGACTTCAACACATTTAATTGCATGGATAGAATCGTACTAGTTTGGGAAGCAGAAATTAAGACCCTGGATCTAGTTTCCACGATCCAGGACGCAAGGATTTTTATTATTCATTATGCAGTAGACGATTCATTACAGATGGCTGCGTCCATGATGTGTCTACATTATTGATGTAATATTAAAATCATTTCTGTATCAGAACAATTTTAGTTAGTTTTTGATCTGAGTATGGAAATGCCTACCTTAGCGATGATATATATATAGGTGTGTTGCGTTGAATGTTTTTACAGGGTTCCGACTGGGGTGTCCATAGGTTAATCCTTGAGATGATAAAGCACATCACTCTTCGAATATTCTCAGAATTCGCACTTTAGGGGGCAATTTGTTACACTGAAATTTGTCACCATGACATTTTAGAACTCCCTTGAAAGTCTATAATATCAAAGTTCCCAAAGTCAAGCCTTGAAACTAGGAGAAAAGCTCATAAAAGCCTTAAAACTCTAGTACCGCACTTTCTCCTAGTTTTGCCTGCGGTCCCGCACTTTTTGGCTATAAATCATGTGTAGCCAAGCGCACTTTCTACTTATTAAAAATGCGGACCCCTGTAAAAGATTATAAAAGGTGCAAGTAAAATATAGAAGCTCAGTTAAAGTCATTTTTGGAAGCTTCTAGAAACATTCTTGCGGTGGAAAGTACACTCCTTTCATGTTCATGCATCCCATTCAATAAGGAGCTAACCCCTTGATGTAAGGAACTAATCCCTTTGAAGGAGGATTCTATCCCTTCTTGTATGGAGCTGTAACCTCCTCTTTTCCACTATAAAAAGAGGAATAGGGCAGCCTCAAGGGGTTACCAATGGATGAATTGAAGTTTTAGTATTATTGGAGGCGAAGTGTTGTTGAAACTTAGACCCTTTTAGCTGAGATTTCATATGGGAAGGATTACATACCTGTATGTATCTCGGTTGGAAGAGTGCAAGGCTAACCTAAGTAAAGGAAACGCCTGCTCCAGACCCCAGGAAGACCTGTACAACATCAAGGCGGACACGATTGTAAGGCTCTTCCTTATTTAAGTTAATACAAATAAATCTGTTTTTCTCAATAAGCTGTCAATTGATTGGTTTATTTTATGGATTCCTTGATCACCATAATAGATATGATTTATGAATATATGCTATGCAGGTGCTATTTGATGTTTGTATGTTTGTGATTGCAGATCTTCAAAGATAACTCTTTCGGGCGACTAAAGGACTACTACTACAAACAAGCATTGGATCAAAGGTAAGATCGTTAAACCTTTATAGCATTTAATTATGAATCGCAATATATCTAGAGAAAGGTAGTTTTGTTTGTCCGTTTGTTGCTAGCTGTCCGTAGGACACTTGGGAGGTCTATATTGTCCGCAAGAACGACTTATCTGTCCAACATGCAGGAGCATCATGGTTCCAAAAATTTGTACATTTAGTAGAATCTAGGGGGTATTATGTTTTTCAAAAGAGTGGGTTCCCAAAGTATTTGAATTAATGTAATTTTCAATGTTTTGAGTGATTTATGTGAGACATTTAGAATAGGATTTAATTAAATATTAAGAAGCATATTTGTAAATGTTCTCAAATGTAGGAGAACATGAGTGATTGATGAGTGATTAGTGTGGATTGAGATATTCTGAAATATTGTAAATCCTAGATTAGAAAGTAGTTCATGATTTTATGGATTTGAAGAGGATCCTTAAGATTTAATTGAATGTTGAGATCCTCAAGGGATAAATAATATATTTTAGGGATTAATTGAGGACTTAGAGGATTCTTAGAAATTAGTTGAGAATATTGAGGATCTGAACCAGAATTGGTTACATAACCTTTTGTATATATTTGTAAAGCCTTAAAGGCACAAGAAGAGGAAAAAAATAGAAATATTATTAGAGAGGAAACTTAATTGTAAGCCTATAGGCATAGAGAGAGAGGAAGAGAAAAGGGCCATGTAAAAGGCGCATCAGGCCAAAGCCAGATTGTAAGCAAATTTTTCTTGTATTTGTACAATTTATTTGTTTAATTAGAAATCGAATTTCATTTTGACCATGTCATTTATGTTATGTGCCGAGTGGTCCATAATAGAAAGAATTTGATATCAGTGGAATATTTCCCTGTAATAAATTCTAGATGAATGAATAAGTCTTACTGTGTGATAGAAGACTTAATGGCTGGGTAGAATCTGTATGATTCCAGTTCGGGAGTTAATTAGCTGTGAATGAAGCTAATGGGAGAAAATGTGTGCAGATAAGCTTATGTGCAGGTTGAAAGAAATAAAACACGAACCCTGGCTTTAAACATTATGAAAAGGTGTACATCGAGCGTGATAAATTTGGATAAGATTCAATACCAAGAACAAGCTAAGGAGAGATTAGCGTTAAAGAATACCGAACAAGCTCAGGAGGAGTAGCATGGAGGAAACAATGTTGTAGAGTGGCGACAATAGAAAGTAGAGAAATCGACTAAGACAGAAACACTTAGAAGATTTCCAAAGGAGGCGATCGGACGATGAGGATCGAATCGAAGATTTGAAGGGAAAGAGACCGACAACTAAGATGACATCGCAAGTTAAACAATATATCTTTCGATGCAATGAGGAGAAGAGCCATGTGTCGGCATAACGCACATTTCACATTGGCGATTATTGAGTTTATGTGTTAAGGACTTTGCAAGTTAAGAAAAATAACTTGTGATGTGGTAAGGATTGAAACTTGCGATGCGATGAAGGGAGGAGCCACGTGTTGGCACAACGATCCAGCGCATATCGCACATTGGAAATTTTAGAGTTTAACATTAAGACGTCGCAAGGTAAAGTATTTTGGTTGCGATGTGACAAGGACGGGAGATGGCAATGTGAGACGGTACAATGGGGCCGTTAGATCTGGTGAAGATCTACGATGGAGATTATATCACAATTTCACATCAACATTCTTATTATTTAACATTAAGGATATTTGTTATAAGTTGCTAACTGCGAAGTGGAGAAACCTGTGAAGTGAAATTCGTTTCTGATTGGTCACCGTGTTGTGGGACCTTAGAACCACAATTCCGCGTGTATGCATGTTGTTTTGGGAGTGACTGTGTTTTGTTTAAAGTGTCGATAAAGTGATCGCTGTTGATTTCAAGCGTATGTATGTTTATAAACATCCGATATTACAATCCGCTACGAGGAAAGGTGTTTATGTGGGCCATAACCCATAGGTTGCAGGTTTGTGTAAAGAGTTGGCCAATGTATAAAGGTACAAGTTAATTATATTGGGTTATAAACCTGAGAGCTACATATTGTTAAGCTTCTATGTGCATTTGATTTGAAAGATAAACATTTAAGGTTAATGTGGGTAATAGAGAGGTTAACTCCGCTAGCCTTATATATTTGGTTATTTGCGACCTTATGGTTGCATCAGTCTCCCACATATGAAATAAGAACATACATGTTTACTAAATTACAGTAAAACTAATATTTAACAAATTAAATAGTTTAAATTGTAACTTTTAAAAGCAAGCCAACTTAGATATTAAATAGTTTAAGGGTAAGTAAAGAGATTTCTCCTCATGAAATTGATATTTATCTTCCCAAAAAGAATTAAGTGTACCAAAATATTAGGGATCCTTATTAATGAAATTGACATATATGTTTTAGAAAGACAATTAAGTGTACCAAAATCTTAGGGATTTTTTATATATATTTACTTATCATTTCAATTTTAAGGGTATTGAGAATATTAAATATATATATATATATATATATATATATATATATATATATATATATATTATGTTTTATTTTATTAATTTTTAAATAAATATAATTGTCTTATTTTAAATATAATATTGTTGTAATATTTATTTATTTATTTTTAAGTTTGGTGGGACTATATCTTTATCATGTCAAATATATCACTTTGATTTGGGTAGGAAATTGAACATATAATTTTACATTAAAGCAAATATTTATATAAAATTATTTTTTGATTTATTAATTTCGTTTAATAAATACAATTGTTTTATTTTAAATATAATATTGTTGTAAATTTTTTATTTTTATTTTTTAAAACTTGGTGGAGACTACATCTTCATCATGTCCAATATATCACCACAATCTAAACACTGAATTGAACCAATGACTTCACATCAAGAAATACCGTAACAAATTACCCTCTATTCAAAATTAATTGACAATATTATTGTAATAACCTTACTTAAATAATATAATATTATTTTAATGACTTTTCTTTACACATTTAGGTAAGCATTTTAAATTAAAATCTTTTTATATTAAAATAAATATCTACCCAATAATAGTTAACCAGTTAAATTTATATAGGTATTTTTTATTATAAATTTTAATACTAAAAATTTATTTAATTTATATAATATAACGTGTCTTTATCATTAAAATATTAAATTCACTTTAATATTATTTTATTGACTTATGTTACATAAACATTACACAGTTCTCTCAAAATGTATCCAATATATAGAATAAGCACAGGTTTACTAAGTTATAATACAAATGATAATTACATAGTTTAAATTGTAACTTTTAAAAGCAACCCAACTTATATAAATATATTATGTTTACATATTTTATATAGATTTTAAATATATTATATTTACTTATTTTAATATATTTATGTAGAGGACAAATTCTTTCACTTAGAAGATGCTTTGCCATTAAAACATAAATAGAAGGTTGCAATTCTTAAAAAAAAATTACCATGTTTAGCCTAGTAATCGTATGGAAGAGTTATTATACTTCATGAGATATTTTAGTATTGCCTCAATTTAGCATGTTTTTATGTAAGTTTATATGATACCTTATGGTTTTTCTTCGATTGGTAGTTATATTTGTGTTTGGATTGGTAATTATATTTTTGTTTGAATATCATTTTTTAATATCTATGTGAAATAGAGGAAAATTTAAAGTCTTGAACTTGTAGTTTAATGTGGAGATTTGGTTTTTACAAGTCTCACAGTGTAATAACACGAGGATTGCTTCCTGTGCAATACTACGAGGAGTCTTTCCGGCATGATTTCTTTAGCTGAAGCAAAAAAAAGTAAACTTAATATATACGTTGTTTGGTTGATTTTTGTTTTTGTTTGAATTGGTAGTATTATAGAAATTTGGTATTAAGTTGTTTAGTGATTTTTTTAAGGGATACTTTTTTATTGGATTTTTTTAAATGGAAAAGATAATATTTGTATTAAAAAAATTGGATACATGATTATAACTATTTACTTGTTTTAGATATTTCTAAGGTTTGCATGTTTGAGATTGAGTATGGAGACTCAATCCAAACCTTCAAACTAATTTCTCATGACACAAAAATTTTAGTGTTTTCCAACTATTTTTTTTCCCAAAAAAACTCCAATATCCAAAGACATTTACATTCAATTTTCCACTATTTTTATCTTGATTTAATCTGACTTCTTGTTTTTCTTGACAGTGAAAATCTTTTTCCTTTATTCCTAATTTGAATCCAACCTACATTTTATACAAATTTCGACAAGTCGTTATTAGGCAAGTGCACATTGTTATTCTTGAAATCTTCTTCATCCGCCTGATCTACTCAAGAAATTTCCTTTTCAACGTTATTCCTTGTTGTTTCCAGAGGGGAAATTTTTTCCATGAGGATTTTCTACTTTCCTTTTTTACTGCATCTAAAGAAACCTTACTGTCTTCCGGAGGATCCATGTGCACATTTTCCTTCTTGGGTTCTATTGCTGTAGATGCATTTTCTTTGGTTGGATCTTCTTTCTTCTTGTCTTCTGGTTCTGAAGCTCTTCCTATTTGTATACCGTAAAGTGGTCACCTCGTGTTCCTTCTCACCATCTGATCCTTTGGGATTTTTTTTCGGTCTTTGCTATTCAAAGAACGTTTGGGGAAATTTTTAATTGCATGCCCTATTTCATAGCATTCTCTACCAAAAAATGAAATATTCTCATTGTCGAGCTTTGGACCCAAACATAGTTAGGATCCTCATATTAATCTCTGAAGGAAAACCCTTGTTGAAGTCCATCTCCATACATATTTGAGCATATGTAATCTTGAATTATTTTTTTAGATTAACGACAATGATGATAAAAGTTTCCCAACACATTCTAAATAGAGGAAAGAGATGGAAGATTCCAAAAGGGCAAGGGAAGGTTCAAAATCCTTACCTAAAATGGGGCCAAGGAGATTGATGTAATTACTAAATCAAAAGTGGGAGTACAGGGCCAAATAAAGAGATCAGTACTACCCCAAAACCATGACTCAGCTATGCAGATGGCCTTCTGTCCTCTATATTATCAAAAACACAATGAAAAGATATTGAGCCATAGGGTAAATGTTCAATTCATCCATCAAAAGGTGCTTCCAAGTCTTAGTGATCCATTTGTGTAAATTAACCTACTGTGGCTAGAACCCATTAAACCTACAAACCAAGCCATAATCTAAAAAAAAATCACAATAGAAAGCTTCCTCATCCACGAGAACATTAAGGGAATGAATTTCTTAAATGACTGGAAGTTTGGAACAAAATTTCAGCATCGAATTATATGAAACCGAAGAAGGACTAGCTTATCTAGCAGCCATACCTACAAAATAATCTCTCTTTTTCACCGAATCACAGGGATTTGACATTGAACGAATTCCAAAAGATTCACACAAACAAAGCAGAGATTGGTCAACCAAGGTGAAACCCTAGCTTCCGCAAGGGTTTCCAGAACTCCTTCTATCCTTGAGTTGTATCAATTGTTAAATAATCATTTATATGATTGAAGTTGCATAAATAAATAGAAATTTTCCTCAAATTCATGATGTAATTTATGTTGGTTCATTTATTGTTTGATTTAGTTTTAAGCACTCACAAGTTTTTCTTTTGATGTTTACATAATCTTATGGAATTCTTGTAAATGGTTTATTATCGCAAGAGCTTTGATACTTATTTGTATGAAGTCCTTAAGCCCAGGAGGATTATTTCCATATAAGGATTTGAATGGTTCCATATTACTAGATGGAGGACACACATAAATATATATGGATCGTAGCCATATAGAGCGTTGAGGGGTGTCACCTCAACAAAGGCATAATATGTAGAATTTTACCACCACTTGTTGGATGTAACGATTGAAACCATTATTTTGTTTATTCGTGGTAAAGCAATATAGGTAAGCTATTAAAACCAACAAGATAAGTGTTATGTATATTATTTAATTTTTTTTCTTAGTGTGAAAATTTGTTAAGGTGTTATTCTTGAATTTGATCATGGTTTAAGCTTCTATTATGTTTTTATGCACTAAGATATGTTAGTTTCCTTAATATAGTTAGATAGGTTATAATAGCCACTCATATTAATTTTGTTTCCTAAATTATATTGTATACTACAACATTATGTATGTATGATAAATCATGGAAGTTGCCATATTTAAGAATTTTGTGCTTTACTTCTTGACTCATAAATCTAGGGTTAAATGGCATCTATAATGGAATGAATTTGGTTAACACATTTACTAATTTTACAAAATCTCTATGCCCTGTTATTATAGACATATAATCTATTGAAGAGTTATAAGAAATTATAGATTATTTAGAAACATTTTTATTCAATCTTACCATATAGGATGGTACCACTTAAGGTCCAAATATTTCTTATCTCTTCCACCCATATGCACCTCCATAATCAATGTTAAAATAATTCTAAAATACTAGTATGGTGCCCTTTTAGTCACATGCTTCTAATTTGGGCTCTTGTATGGTTTTAATGATAGCTACTCTAACTTCCAATGCCACAAACATTTCATTTTCATTATATTCCAACATTAAAAAAAATCTTGTGATCATCTACACCTACCTTTGTTACAAAAAAAAATAAAAAAATAAACTCTAAACAAACCATGTTTGCATATATCCTCCTTGGGGACACTTTAGGATGGTGGTATCGACTCACAGCTTGACCCACCTCATTTCATGAGTAATGTGATTGCATAATTTTAAAGCATTTTTAGATGGAAACAAAACTTCTCCTTTGCTAATTGACTTGTCCCTTCACATCATCAAATGTATAGCTAGTTGTGATCTTATTCATTTTTTAACAGCTCTTGATACTCTTTTCATCTCCTAACACATCTAATTATTGCAATAAAATATGTCCTATGTTCATGAATATGTTTTCAATGTCTACAATTATCAACTAGAATTCATGTAATTATGCATGCATGCATGCAAATCATTCCTTTTTCATACAATTTTCCCTTCCATCACCCTTTAACACCCAAAAAATTGTACTATACCTTAACACTTTCATACCCAATCCTTTTGTGACCTTGTAAAATTTCTCTTCCATATATTGTGTTATTTTCATCCCAACTTTTATAGTGAATTTCAATAATATATCTAGCCATTTGGATCTTGCAAATAGTTTTAGAAAAAAATCCAAACCACCTTTCATCCATGTACACACTCATTGTTGGTCATATCCTAAATTGATCACAATGATGATGATGATGATGATTAACGTCCACTAAGACGGAGATTGCCATCATTTTTTGTGTTTTCTAGGGTGAAGAATAAAAAATATGGACTTAATGGGCCCATTTTCAAAATCAATATGGAAATCCATTGTAGGGCTAAAATGAAAGCCTATCCATTTGCGACCACAAAATGAAAATTTTGGGGTTAAAAAGGTGTCATTAGTTTAGTAAATGGCCCTAATCAGTATTATACATCACTAGCTTCAAAAAACTCTATTATGAACTAATAATACTATCTACAAGAGATAGTTATGTCCTTCAAAAGTTAAGCTATACTTTGACCACCTCCATACTAAGCAATTGTCATAACATTTATCATCGGTCATATGTGTGAAATTAGTTACACGTTTACTTTCAAAAGGACTCTAGAAGGCCCAAAATTCTAATCCTAACTGACATATGGGGCATACAAAATATGTGCCCTAACCTTAGCAATGATCATAACATTTTAAAAAATAAGTCCTATAGGAAGAAAAAGGTCCATAATATTTATAATGATTTTCTATTCCATAGTTAAGCCGTGTAAAAAATGGGATTTCTAAAGAGTGTAAAGGAGTCTAATAACTTATTTCATGGCACAACATCCATGTACTCAATAATGAGTGTACATTCCTTTATATTTTGTGCTACAAATATAAAAATAAAAAATCAAGGCATAACCCTTGTTTCTTGTTAAGGTTTTCACATACAAAGATAATGACTTTTCCAAAATACATTTTTCATATATATATATATATGAGAAAAAAATGCTAGACCTAGTATAATATTTTAGACATTCTCTAATTAAATTTTAGACTAAAATTTTGTATGAAGAAGATATAGGCCATAAATACCAACTGGCATTGTAATGTTTTCAGTAATATACATTGATAATCTAGAAGAGTGTTTGGAAGATGCAAGTTGTGTTAGCCCCATGCTCACTTGTATAGTAATAACTTTTCTCCTTCACATTAATGGGATTTTTCTTTTGGGAGGAGCCATGACAATCTTGGCAAGAAAATAAGAATCTTCCAAGCTTTCTACTCCAAGATGGATATGATTATTAACACTGACAAAGCTAAAGTCATGATAATTAAATCCAAAAAGATACTTTCATATATGATAAAAACAACTTGGAGTAAGTTCTTTCATAAAAATATATTGGAATTGATATCCATCAAAGGCTCAACTGGAATAATAACATTGAGAAAAGGATAAATGTAGGATTGCAAGCTTATAATGGGTTTGGAAATAATTGTAAGCTGGTAGATATTTGGATATGGGATAAAAATATTATCCTCTCGAGATTCTCATCACTCTTTTTATTTTATATAGATGTGAGATTTGGGGGTAGAGTATCTCTAAAGAGCCATGGAGGAAGATAGAACCAATCCTAAATTAATTTATATTGTACAATCTCAAGATTAATGGAAATACTCCCTATCCTATCCCCTTGATTGAAGCAAACATTTCCCCCATTGAAAGCATGACTATGGCTAGGTATGTTATGTATAAGAAGAATTTGAACAACATGGAAGCTAAGAGGTTTCCTAAAATTGCTTCTAACTCTAGCCACAACCCATACCTTTGGATCAAGTGGGGTTGAATTAAGGATGCCCAACTTTGGCTACATCATTAGGGGATAAAAGAGAAGATCGCTTTGCAGAATAAGGATAATATTTAAAATATTGTTACATAAAAAATCAAGAAGAAATTGTGGGGTGATAAAGAGCTAGAGGGAAAAATAAAAATAGGATATTATAAGGAGATGATCAATCCCATTCTGAAAATAAATCAATAAAAATATTTTTTTATTGACTAATGTTAAGATGGAATAAACATTGCTAAAATAAGAACAAATTCTCATGAGCTTCATAGTGAAACTGGGTGTTGTTTAATTCCCAAAACACCATGGGATGAAAGAATCTGTGACCTTTGTGATGCTAAGACGTTTGAAGGTGAAAAAAGTTTTCTCTTGGATTTTCCACCTTCTACTCATATTCGATCTAATTTTCAAAATATTTGTCACGCTACCAACCTTCTTGAATTTTAAGTTAGCAAAATTATGGTGATCTTGAAATGTTTCTCTTAATGCTCACACTACCAAGCTTCTTGACTTTTAATTTAGCAAAAGTATGGTGATCTTGAAATGTTTCTCTTAATTCTTTTCGAGCATAAAAATAAAATACTAAAGGATTCTGAGTAATCTCTTACCTTCTCAAGGTTCGATAAACCATATCAACCATAGTGAATGTTAATCACCATCATCATAAATTTAGTTCAAACTCAGATGAATTAACACTTTTAATCAAAATCCATGTAGTCTAAGGAGAGGACTTTTTTGCCCCAAAAAAATCGAAATTCTGGCACGATTTTGACAAAATCCAGTGGAATTTTTTGGAAATTCGGGTTACAACTGTCAAGCTTCAAGATTTTGAATGCTCCAAGTTATTTGTTGGTGCTAAATCAATTTTCACCATAAAAAAAAAAAATTCAAACACTCCCACAATCATATTTTTTGAAAAAAGATGACCAAATTCCAGCGAAAAATGATCGTTCGAAGAAAATTATCGCTCAATAAATGACACGATCAAAATCTATATTCACCATTATTACATTAAAATTTTATATCCTCGGATATTACAATAAAAGCTCAACATGCTCCTCTTCATGTTTGAATATGGATTTTACAATAAAAGCTCAACATAAAAAGCTAAACATGCACCTCTTCATGTTTGAATATGTTTTCTTAAATATCATCATATGATTTCTATTTAATGTTGTTAAATAATATTATATTTAATTGAGGTTTAAGGAACGATGTTGAGTGTAGAGTTAGCAAGAGATTAAATATCTATATAATGTTTGACTTGGTGATTGTGAAATCTGAGGAGATCAAATGGAATGATTAAAAAACAAGTATACCTAGAATAAATTATTACTTGCACCCATTCCATTTACTTATTCTTTTAAGTAAAAGAGCTTAAAGATCAAATTCGAGCCATGATGAGCTGTTAACAGCGCGAGAAGTTCAATTATTGAAGGCAACTTTTTTTAATTGCAGGGCATTTTTCTTGCCTCCTTCCGGTATTTTTTTTTTTCGATTCTTCTGTGTAAATCTTTGTCTTTTGCTAATTTTTTATGTTATAATTGTGTAATGTCACTTATGCTTCTCATGTTTTTCTCTACACTTTTCTGCAAAATTATACATTACATGAGAATATACTACATATAATCCTAATGCAATTACCTTAAAAAATAATTTTATTTATAATATATTTTTTAAATAATATATTTCACTAGAACATTTTTTTTTTTTAAAGATGGTAATTAAAATAAATTTTAAATCTGTCATGATATAAGATTAAGTTAGTAATATAACTATATTATTTATGAGCTTAATAAGTTAATTATAAGAATATAAAGAGGATAACATTTCATTCCACAATTATTTACACTATACTAAACTAGTATATCTTTTTCTTTCATATAGAAAACATTTTAAAAATTCAATTATGAAATTTTGGAAGACATGCCATCTCAATAGTAATCCATCCTTTCATCAATATTAATACATACAATGTGTACAATAATGAGCTCCTAAATGAAAATGCTAAAATAACCAAATCACTGTCCAATACCATGGAACAAGACAAATCCCATGCCAACCTCAATTATGTTGAGGCCCTTTGTTGCTAGAGGTTCTCAAGATATCCATTAACTATATCAAATTTTACATGATGAGGTCATATATAAGAAATCCTATGAACTTTCCAACATGTGCGCTACTTTTTAACATACATGACACAAATATGAAATGTTTCTAGACATCTAAATAACTACCTCATTATAAGGGATCATTGACTTCAATCCTCAAGAATAAACACTCTTGTCCTTGCTAAGCTTATGACATCTAATTGTGCTAAAGATCAAAATTTTTCTTTCTTATATTCTTCACAAGAATGGTTTTTTATATATGGATAAAGGCTTATAGATTAGTGTGAGTATTCATGACATTTTATCAACCTTCCAAATTACCTCCCTCATTCAATTAGTGGCCATTTCTTCATTGTTAAGCATTGGAAAAATGATGAAGTGTATTGTTGATATCCAACACTCAAAATTAAGTGGCACCTTATGGTCATAACAATCAAAGGTATGCTATCAAATAAGCAATGATCTACTAGTACATTATACTATTGATTTAAGGAAGGGCTTATTCAAAAGCATGAAGAAACCCTAACACATACCATTTTGATATTATTCCTTTATCTCCTCACCAACCCCTCCGAGATTGTTGCCACGAGTTATACCATCTTTGAATTCCACAATAGAGCATCACTGGGTGTTCAACTAGGCTACCATTTCTTAATACCATTCATTTTAGACATTTTAAGGGGTTCTCAAGTCCCCTTTCTTGTGCCTCACATTATCTTCATTCTATCTTCCAATCCCTTATGATTTTTGTGCCTCTTGATTCCTAAAACTAGTGAAAGAAACATTGAGATATTATTGGTCAAAGCTTCAAGTATGACATAGCATGTAAGGCCAAATTAATGTTTAGTGCATTTTGCCCCGTGTTAAGGAGTTAATGCTAAGTTAGTGGTGTGTATCCTACTTTATGGCATTAGTCAATATAAATTACATTAAGTTATTTATTATCACCACATGCTTCAACTACTAATTTGAGAATAACAATTTTGATCCTTGGTTTGGGCACACCTATTCGTAAATGCATTGTCACTTGGATTCACATTTTACAAAACCACTACCAAAAATTCATGCATATTCTTATAATCTAGACTCATCTATGTTAGTGATAGACATGCCTTAGATTGCAAGGGAATGATTTTCAACAAATTCCTATCACCCATTAACTAATCTAAATAGGTTAGAGCATCTCATTTTGCTTTTTGCATGGTTTTTCTAATTTGTGTAAGTGATGTTATAATTATGGTGCTCTCCACCACCTTTATATAAATATGCTAATATACTACCCTTCCCCATAAATTAGGGGTAAAGACAAAACTATTTTAATATAATAAATTTTTGGTCACTCTATTCTTTCATATCTAAATATAAAATTATTGTGATTAATACCAATATTTATAAAAAAATTTGAATTTATTTATTATTATTTTTTATACTTTATTGTATTGTATTTTAAGTTATTTACCACAGCAACACGACAATAATATATTGTATAACATTTTTCATTACATTTAAATTTTAAATAATTTAATTGTAATAATATTTTATTTATAAACAATAATGAAAATTAACCATTATTATGTTAAAAATTGTTTAAACAAAATAAAAATAAATAAACTAAACAAATCCTAACCATATTTTATTTGTACATAGTAATCAACAATAACAATTATTATGCTAAATTTGTTAAAAACAAATTATTTTAAAAATTAAATTAAATTAAATAAATAAATAAATTACGAGGGTATTATGCTTTTTACAAATTTTCTTATTACACTTACTTATCTCTTTTTTTTTTTAATTTCTTCTCATATTAACAACTTAAAGTTATATATTTTAAAAATTAATAAACACAATTTTTTAACAAATCTAACTTATTTACTTTTGTTATTTCTTCTCATTGATTTGAGAACTCTCAAACACAAGATATTCAAATTGAAAACCCCTATTTTCATTGAAATTTTGAGTGGCTAATGGAAGCTAATAGTTTACAGTTGATAGGTGACATTGAATATAATATTTTGTTGTTTTCATAAAAGCCATATGATTTGTTTGAATTTGGATAACCTTGAAATATTCCAGAAAAGTTAAGATTGATTTTCCAAGTTCAATCTAGTGCATGATAATGTGATGTGAGGATGATCACCAGATTTATGAGAGTTGCAGACATCCCCACCACAAAATGAAGATGAATTTAGTAATTATAGATAAGGTTTTCGAGGGCTCACTTTCATTAGCCCATGCTCCTAACTCTCAAAGTGTTGGGTGTGGAGCTTGATTATCTTGTTTATTTTGTATCACAGTGTTGGACCCCTGGACCTTAATGGGGCGGCAACGCTGCCCGAAATTAAACGCTGCCTGGGGGGTCCAGGGGGGGTGGCTGCGACTTTATGGAGTCCCCCCCTAGCGGGGGGTTTCGGGGGCAGCGCCCCTGAAGCTAAGAACAAATGTAAAATTGCCTTGTAAAAATATAGTAATTTCTAGTCAATCTAGGCCGTTCATTAGGCAGATGATCTGACGGTAGAAGTTATGTTTAGTTTAGGGTTTTTTGCCCTAGAAGGTAACCCCTCATTTTTATGAGGGCATTATATTGCGGCTATGTATTGTATGTGTATTCTCGGAGCGAGAAACAGATAGAGAGACTATGAGAGAGAACAGAGGATATTACAATGGATCTGTTGTAGGTTGTGTCTCTTCATTTTGCTGGATAATAGAAAAGAAGGACTGGCTGTTTGGGGTGGATGTAGCCCAAACTGGGTGAACCACGTATATTTGTGTCTCTTTGGTTTTATGTGTTTTTTGTGCTTGTGTTTTCCACATATTTTATGTGTTTCATTGCTCTATAATATTTAATTTTCTAACACAAAGAAATAATAATTCAACTCAATCATTCATGTTTTTTTTTTTTTATAAATATTACAAGGTTTAAAACTTAATGATATTTTGGCATAAAATTGTAAGTGAGGTAACATATGGTTTTATATATAAGATTAAGGTTAACTTTTATTGTAAAGTATATGATTTAATTGGAGGGCTTTTAATAATGATCAAAATGAATATTTGTTTTTTTTAAATATTATCTAGGTTGAAGATGTTTTTTAGTTGTAGAGAAAGATTTAAAATTGCTTTTGATTGGCTAAGCGCTGATCTTTTTCGAACGCAAAAAATAGGTTAATAGCATAAAATTGAAAGACATTTAGTAAAAGTGGAAGTCTACCACCTTGTGGGCCATTAACAAGTCATTTATGTGGTGGTTTTTCTTTGAATAATAGCGATGAGTTAGTGTGCATCCATAGATTGCAAATAATAATGAATATCTTCAATATCTATTAACAAGTAAATACTAATAAAGTTCACCTTTTTTAATCATTTGATAAATTCTTTTAGTTGGTGAGATATTTTAGTTTTTCCATAACACAATTCTTTGCTTTAACTTGATAAGACGCCTTATGGCTCTTCCTCAACTAAGATTGGTAATTTTATTTGTGTTTGGTAAACTTTCTGATTGCTTATTTAATCAATATACATGGAATACATTATGTATATGACATTATATTAGATAGACCATTGACACATAAATCACTTTGTTGATTTTTTTCTTGAATTAGTAAATACCATAGAAATTTGGTGTTAAGTTGTTCTTTCCTTTTGTTAAGGGATACTTGTTTATATAGTTGAAGGTATATGAACACTTGATTCCCTTCCTCAAAATCATGATTTAATCTATGTTGGTTCACCTGCTTGATTTAATTTTAATCACTGACAAAGTTCTCTTTTGAGATTCACATAATTTGATGAAATTCTTGTAGATGGTTTATTAAAACCCTAACTTTAATACCTGATTGTATAAAGTCCTTAAACTTAAGAGGTTCACTGCCATATAGTTCTTTGAAGCGTTCCATCTTAGTGGAGCTAGGATATGTAAAATTAGGCCTAGAGCATAGACATATAAAGCATTGAAGGGTGTCATTTTAGCACTTGTATGATACATAGAATTATACCACTACTTAATTAGATATAACCATTGAAATAGTTAATTTGTCTATCTATGGTGAAACAACATATGTAAATTATCATAACCATCAAGATGTGTGTAATGTATTATTTTGGGTTTCTTTCTTTCACAAGGTAATGCAATTATTTAATTATTTTTTCTTATTGTGCAAATTTGTTACAATGTCATTCTTGACTTTGGTTATGGCTTATGTTGCTATTATGTCTCTAGACACTAAGATGTGTTATTGCTCTAAGTGTAGTTACCTAGGTTATAACAACTTCCAACATTGATTATGTTTCCAATATTATGTTGTATATTATAACATTGGGTATGTATGATAAATCAGGGTGGCTTCCATCTTCAACAATTTTTACTTTACTCCTTGCCTCATAAATCCAGGGTTGAAAGCCACCAACAATCGAAGAATTTGATTAACACTTCTTGCAAACATTGAACCCTAATTTAGCTTAATTCTGTTACATGGGGAAAATTCCATGATTTCTCATTCATAACATTACAAATAATATATCCCTTAATATTATAGACATATAATCTATTGAAGAGCTATGGGTAGTTATGGATTAGTTAGTATTAATTTTATTTAATCATCCCACATAGGATGGTACCACTTATGGTCCAACAATTCCCTTATCTCCTCCACTTATGCACACCTACATAATCAATATTGCAATATTTCCAAGGACTATATATACCATTTTAGTCTAATGCTTCTTATTTGGGCTCTCAGATATTCTGACTACTAGTGCCACCAACATTTTAGTTTGATATATTCCAACATTCAACAAAACATCTCATGTTCAACTACACCCACCTTTATTAAAAAAAAATATTCTCTAAACATTCAAAATGTAATTAATTCACATGTCCCCTCTTTGGGGACACTTTAGGATGATCATATGACTTCACACCATGACCCACCTCATTTCAAGAATAATGTGATGGAATATTTTTCGAAGAATTTTTAGATGGCGATAAAACTTCTCCATCATTAATTGACCCATCCTTACATATCATCGAAGGTATGGTTAGTTTTGACCTTATTCATTTTTAACACCTATGGATACTTTTTTTAACTCCTGACACATTCAATTGTTATAAAAAATATATTTTATGCTTGTGAACATGTTTTCCAAGCTAGCAATTATCAACTAGAATTCATCTAATTGTGCTTGCATATAAAATATTCCTCTTTTATATAATTGTCCCCTCAATCACCCTTTGAAACCGTAATATATGTACTCTATCTTAGCGCTTGCATGATCTAGGGGATTAAAAATATGCTAAAAAATCAAAGTTCTAAAAATCACCCAAAACCCATGCCAAATAGTAGTGCTCATTGTCCTAATTCCAACGCTCCTTGAATCGCCTAAATATAACCTCGTATGAGGAAGTTATGATGTTCTGAAGTTTTTTCCCATATACCCTTCAATTCCACACTAAAGAATAAAATAAACAACTTCATGAATAAAAAAGTTAAACCAGAGTTGAACCATACTAGTCACAACTGCTGTAATAAGTTTTTTGGAATTGGGAAAACCCCTACAAGTTCTCCTCTATGCTAAACAACTTCCAAAACTGCTTTAAACATCTGATTGATCCATACACCTTACTCGTCAAACCTGCAATATGACCCTGAATATGTGCTCAAATCAGTAAACAAAGGTTACCAATGGATTCACAGCATCCAAAAACCAGTAAGTAGCCTCTTCTAGCTCTTCAATTGGTCTTCAGGTGAAGCAAATATGGCCTCCTCTCTTGGTGGCCCTGAGCATCTTTACTCTTCAAGCTGGAAAAATCACTTCTAGAAGTGCTCCTCTACCTCTGAAACCTGCACCAATCTGCTCATAATTCTTGAAAAATTCTAGGATAGACTCTTTCTAAGCCCAGTTTGGTCGAAATTTGCTCAAGTTATGGTCTCATTAATTTTTCCTAGGAAAACTCCTCCAAAACTGGAGAGAACTCCAGTTAACTCCACCAAATCTGGAGTTCCGCCGAAAATGGCAGACTCTGCCAACTTCACCACCAAGTTAAGATCAGATTAATTAATGGATAAGTGCTAATGGCGCATTTAAACAAATTTGAAATTAGAAACTGGATTAGTGCTCTTAAAAATAGGTTAAGGTTTAATAAAACGTGTTTAAAACTTTAAACCCCGCGCTTAGTTGGAGCTCTCGCCGACCATCATAGTTGGTGGTCTCGTGGACTGGGGGCTGGCCCCTGCTTACCCCCACCTTAGCACTTTGATTAATATTAATACAAACAGGTTCCTAACATAGTTAAGAACCATGTGCGGGTATAACAGTATGTCATTGCATTTGTGTAAAGGAGGTCGTAGGGTCGACCTCGACCTCCGCCCGAACTTCGATATAAAATTTTTCACCACCATATAATTGGAGGGGGGAGGGGGGGCACGTGGCAGCCTTCGGGCTTGCCATGGGTCGACACCCAACTGGTGTTGAAATAAACCAATAAAATTGCGACAAATCACCAACTTAAAAACCAATCCCGCAGTGACACTTGTCAGAAGAAAATAGGACCAACTGGAGGAATATTTTAAGAATATTCCAGGGAATATTCCTTGGAATATTATTTTTTCTGACTGGGCTGCACAATCATCATTTTGTCAATTTTGGACAAATTTTACCTATTTGTGAAAACAAACAACACACTCTAACTTTCACATACGGAGTCGATTTTCAATGAAACGAAATGCGCCAAAATCAAGGCGATGATACCTATCCGGTCGTTTAGGTTCCAAGCGATTTTGAGAACTTTGATTTTTGAGCTTAAATTTGAGCTCCTAATCAACTAAGAAATATATGCTCCATTCCTTATGAGCGCAGTTAAGTAGGTGAAAAATTGCGCCAATTGTAACAGGAATCTCACCAGTCCCAGGAAAAATTGTCGCTCCATGGTTAGCGAAAAGGTGGATTTCATAGTACAATTAGAGAGTCATGTCAACTTGCAGGACACACAACATGGAAATGGAGAAATATGCCTAACTTTCTCATTCTTCAGCCTTTTTTAGCCCATGAAGAGCCTAGAAAAGAGTTTTTAGGTGTTTTGGACACAACTTCAGTGTCATTTTTTCAATTTGAGCTATCTAAATTGATGTAATTTCAGATTTGAGCATATAATTTAAAGGCCCAACATTGGAAGATGGACCCAGAGACGTATCCCACGAGGGGTGAACTCCGTCATCAAATTGTTGTTTGTGTGATGTTGTTCATGGTCTATTTTACTCAATTTTATTTGTGCAAAACTTAACTAAAAATACTAAGTTTATGTGCTTTTGAAAATTGATCCATTGCTCACAAGACATTAACTTACTTGCAAAATTTTTATGAAACCTTCAAGTTTTTAATACCCAATGTTTTCATAGCATTGTGGAAAAACCCTTGGATATATCACATTATTTCCATTCCAATTTATTTAGTGAAATTCAATAATGATCTACCTATTATCTCTTGCAAATAGTTTTAAATATATCTCCAAACCCACTTTCACCCACATACGCATCCATTGTTGGTTATATCTTAAATTGATCATTATATAATTGTAATCATTGTTTGCGATTTCTAGGGAGAAGAATAAAGATGTGGACTTATAAGATCCATTTTCAAGATAAATATTGAAACCCATTAGTAGGGACAAAAATGAAAACCTATACATATTGGACCAAAAATTACATATTTTTGGTTTCAAAATGATGCCATTATTGTAGCAAATGGTCCCAATGGGTAGTATACATAGCTAGCTTCAAAGCAAGCTATTGTGAATTAAAATTAGTGTTTGTAGGAGAAAGTTATGCCATCCATAAGTTAAGTTAGACTTTAACCACCTCCATACGAAGTGTCTGCCATAACTTATCTCATTTGGTCATATGTGTGGAGCTAGTCATATGTGTACTTTCAAGAAGACCCTAGAAGATCGAAAACCCTAACCCTAACTAACATATGGGATGTGCAAAATCAATACCCTAATCCTAACTATGATCAAGACATGTTAAAAAGATGTGTGACAAGAGAAGAAAATGACCCATTAAATAATTTTATATTCCATAATTAAACTTTGCAAACAAGTGAGACTTCAAAAAGAAAGAAATCAAATAAACCTATAATAATCAATTTCATGTCACAACATTTCTCTACTTCATAATGAATGTATTTATTCCTTTTTACATTTTATACTGTAAATTAAAAAAAAAAAAACATAACCTATAACAAATTTTCAAAGTAAATTTTTATATTAATAATAATAATTTATTTTTTATTGTAAATTATTTTTATTTTCTCAATTCATTTTATTATACAAATAATTTAAACCTTATATTATATATAATGTTATTTAAAGATATTTTATTCTATACCTCAATTACATTCCCACATAGTTCTAATAATCATTGCATGAAGAAAAGTTAAACATAAGTATAATACTTTTGAAATTCTTTAAACAGACCTGTGAGTAAAGCTTTGCACGGGCAATGTGTACACCATAAAGACCCATTGGCATTATAATGCATTCAATAATTTAAGTATAATACTTTTGACATTCTGTAATCAAACCTTGTGAGTAAAAATATGTACGGGTAATATATAAACCATAAATCCCAATTGGTATTATAATGTTTTCAAAAATTTAAATCTGACATGTACTCCAAACTCACATGGCCTAACACCTTTAATGAAAGTTTATATTAAAGTTTTTATACCATTCAAAGTATCAACAACATGGGGTGTTACAATAAAAGATGAACATGCTCGTCCTCATGCTTGATAATGTTTCTTCAAAGATCATGTGGTTTGTATTTAGAGTGGGTAAATGACATCATATTTAATAAAGTTTTAAGGAATGTTGTTGACTAATTAGGAAGCTATTAATTATCTATGTAATATAATAAGATATTAATACTTTAATATTTTAATAGTTTGAGAATGTTTAACTATTGAAGGTACCTTTACTTATCTTAATGGTGGGGTATATTAATGGAAAAGTTTATTACTTTTAGTATTTAGTGTATGTACAGATTTTATGCTTTTGACTTGGTGGTATGCATAGAATATTTTGATTAGAATTAAGGTTCTAATTTTATCTAAAATTTTTATAATTTAATCGCAAATTCCGATTAAGAAAAATATCACATGGAATTGTTCAATTCAATTAAACATTATTATGTTTTCCTAAATGATTGTTGATGCCCACGTATTTTAAACCATAAAATATCATTTTATTAGTTATACATTTTCTCTATAATTTACTTTATCAATAAGTGAATAAAAAATAATGAAGCTTTTAAGGGTTGAGATAAGAAAGTCAATTTGGTATAAATCTTGTGAGTGACTTGAGTAAAGGCTATATGGTGTGTCACAGTAAAAGATGTTTCTTCAGTTGGTTGGTGGATTCACTAATTAACATAGTCAATTGTTCATTTGTAAGAAGATACCACTCTTTCCTCTCTATACTTGAGTAAAGGCTATATGGTGTGTCACAGTAAAAGATGTTTCTTCAGTTGGTTGGTGGATTCACTAATTAACATAGTCAATTGTTTATTTGTAAGAAGATACCACTCTTTCCTCTCTATACTTTCATTTCATTGAGCTCTTACATTGGTTTAAAAGATTTTTTTTTTTATAAGTTTATTAAAACATATTTATCCTTGGCTTATCTTTATTATATCAGTTTTATTTTGTAATTTTTATTTTTAAATAATTGTTATTTTTTACTTTTCTTTAAAATTTTATATCAAATAAAAATATATTACATTGAATCTCAATGCGATATTATAATTACTCTTAATGCAATTGGTATTTTTTTTATTTTTATTTTTAGTATTTTATTTTTATGTTTTTTTAATTTTTTTAAGATGTATTTAAAATATAAGTTTAGGTAGATAATATGGTTCAAACTTCTTACAACAATATATTCATTATAAACTAATTATGTCACTTATAAAAATATAAGTTAGGTGGGATAGTAACACTCAATCCCACAATTATTTGGGTTACACTGAATTGATATAGTTTTTCTTCTATGTGGCAAGCATTCCTAAAAGTCAATCATGGAAATTTGGAAGACATGCCATCCCAATACTAACCCATCACTTTGTCAACATTAAAACATACAATGTGTACAGTGATGGACTTCTAGATGAAAATGTTAGAGTGAGCAATCACCTTCAAGCCACCTACCATGGAATAAGACGATTTCAACTAGGGTGAGACCTTTTGTTGCTAAGGGTCCTCTAGGTATCCGTTAACTATATCAACTTGGTCCCAGAGGTTATATATGAGAAATCCTACAAACTTGTCAACATGTGTGGTGCTTTCAAACATACATGACACGACTATGAAAAGTTGTTAGACATAAGGATAACTTCCTCATTACAAGGGATCGTTGTCATCAATCCTCAAGGATAAATTTTTTTGTCCTTGCCAAGTTTATAACATCCAAGTGCATGAGCATTAAAGATTAAACTTGATCTTACCTATAGTCTTAACAAGAATGACATCTTAGATATATGGATAAAGGCTTATAGATTAATGTGAGTATTCACAATATTTTATCAACTTTCCAAACCTACCTACTTTGTTTGATTCATGGCCATGTTTCAATTGTTAAGCATAAGAGAAATGATAAAAAATTAACAATGTCATATAACCCCAAAGTAAGTGGCATCTTATGATCCTAGTAGTCCATGGCATGTTAACAACTAAGGGATGAATTAATAGTATTCTAACATTTGTCTAAGGAATGGCTCATTCAAGGTTATGAAGAAACACCGACACTTATACAGATTTGACTTTGTTCCTCTGTCCCATCACTACCCTCTCCTAGGTATCTAGGTTGTTGCCATTAATTCTACTAAATTCCCTAACAAATCATCAATGCTTGTTAGACTAGGTCACCTCTGCCTAATTCTACTAGTTCTAGATATGTTAAGGAACTCTTAGGTCCCCCTTTTAATTCCTTACACTAGCTTCCTTTAGTCTTCCAACCTCTTGTGTTTTATGTGCCTCTTTCTTCATCAAACTAGTGACACAAACATTGAGATACTTACAGTTAAAAATCTTAAAGTACGATTTAACATATAAGGCCGAGTTAATGTTGAGTGCATTCTGTGTTATGTTGAGGAGTCAATGTGAAGTTACTAGTGTGCCTCTTATCTCAGGACATTAATTAACAAAGATTGCACTAGTTTAGTTAAGAATCCCTCTCATTATTGCTAGAACAACACAAAAGGTATCACCACAGATATTTAGTTCAAGCATCATCACATGCATCAACTACTAGTCCAAATATATCAATTTTAATCCTTGTTCAAACCATTGCTAATCTAGATTCATATAAGTTAGCAATACTCAACTTGCATACATTATGATATAATATACCTTAGATTGCAAGGAAATGATCTTTAACATAAACTAATTTCCTATTGACTAGTGCAACTATGTTAGAGAATCTATTTTTGTTCTATGCATGAATTGAATTTTTTAATTTATATAATGTTGTAATCGAGTCAATTGCCCAACTTTTATGTAAATACACAACCATTTTCCAAATGAATATAAAATAAATTCAATTTGAGACTTTACAATTAATATTAATGTTACTAAAATCTTTCAGATTTACCACATTCATTTTTCCTTGTAAGATTGTTCTTTAATACTTTTTCGTTATATTGTTAAATTATAGTTTTTTATATTGTAACTCAAGTTATTCAACACATTAAAACCCGACAATAATGTAATGTACCATCAACCATTAATTACATTTTAATGAATTTGTTTTTAATAATGATTTGTTTGTAAATAATAGTAGATATGATCCATTATTATGTTAAAGCCAATTATTATGTTAAAGTCAAAGGCATCTTTAGAGTGAATGGAAAATCTAAAAATCTTTGAAGCTATGTTAATGGATATGTCTGGTTTGTTTTAAGTTACATTAATTAATTAATTAATTTTTTTGTGATTTTTCTATTATATATATTAATTTTATTATTATTTATTTTATTTTAATCTTGGATATATTTAGTTTAGAATATGGTTTCTAAAATTATAATTAAATTATCATAATTATTAAATAGATAATAAATATTTTTTTATAAAGTATTTTAGTATTTTCATAACAATATACATAAATTAAAGGTTTAGAGTTATTTTCAAAATAGTTATGTTTGTTTTTTTTTGTTTTTTAATTAAATTGATTAATTGAAAAAAAATATCATATGAACAAGTATTAATCTTTTTAATTAAATTGATTAATTAAAATAATGTCAGTGAATTATGGATTTTTGGACATATGATATTGATAAACCATGGTTTTAGCCCATGGTATTGTAACAACACCTATTTATATATTAAGAATATCCATAATCAAGTGTAGTAAATATACATAGTTAACAATCTTGTTCCATATTTTTTCAAATATATATGTTTAACTTATATAATGGCACAACCATATAAATACATTTAGAGAAACATGAAACAAGATACTTAATCATGGAGATTTACTTCCACTTTGCCATGAAGATTCTTAATTTGTAAATAGACTTTGTTACAATATCATGACTTATCATCACTACGTGCCCAAAAACTATAACTCACTCCATATGTCACTATTCATATGACAAATTTTTTTTTTAATTAATCAATTTAATTAAAATGATAAAAAGAGCATAACTATTTTGGAGATAACTCTCAATCATTGTTTTGCCTATACCACTATGAAAATTCTAGAATATTTCATGAGAGATTAAATCTTTATCATTTACCTAACAATATTAATAATTAAATTAAAATTTTAGAAATTCTATTTCAAAAAAACATATTTATTAACATAATTATATTAATTGTTTAATTTTAGTAGTGTGATAGGTATAGTAAAATAAATCTTTTGATATTTATTATGAATTGATGTATCAGTATCTCTTCTTAAAATTATAAATATTTAAAAATTATAAATTCATATTTTTTTTATGATTATAATAATTTTTTTTTAAATAATTTAAAATATTAATTTATATTAATTAATGATTATTTTATTATTCTTATTTTATTTGTTAAGGGAGATGGAAAAAAAGAAAAAATCCAAACGGAAGGAACTCAAATTTAAAAACACATATTATTTTGGGAAAAACAATTTTTTTAATAAGATACCCAATTTGAATATTGATTTATAAAGAGTAATTTAGTTAATAATAATTTAATTTTAAAATTATAATTCAATTAGATATTAAGTTAGTATATTAAATTTGTTTTCTATAAAATTGATTTAAATTAAAAATATAAAATATTTATTAAATTTATAATATTTAACATTTAATATATTTATTAAATTTATAATATTTAACATTTAATACAAAATAGAATAAATTTAATATTATTGTTATTAAATTTAAATCATCCTCACAAACTGTACGAATAAATTAAAATATGAATGGGTGACCTTCGATTTGATGGACGGAAAATTTAGTAAAGGTGGGTGGTGAGCAAAACGACATTAAATGTGATTAGAAGTGCGTGGTGTTTAAATGTCATAGGTGACGTGGTATTCCGTGGGGTGCTTTGGAGTTACACGTATGAGAATCATGAAATTACATGTATGGCAACCCAAGTAAAGTTGTCTTCCACCAACCTCTCTTACAATATTTCTTCATTTACTGTATTATCTAATCATATGATTTTGATAGAGTGCGGAACACGTCAGCATCCTCCTCTTACGAGAGGGCAAGGCACCTCACCTTTCTTTTTACTATGTCTCTTTTATATATATATATATATAAAGTGGTAATTTAATTATATTTTAATTATATATTTTATTCTAAAATAAATTTTAATAAATTTTTTAATTTTTTAATATAATTTTAAATAAAGAATAATGAAATTGATTTCTTTTAAATTTAAACAAATATTTATTGTGGGAGAAACAATTTGTTTTTAGTTCATATATATATATATATATACCTTTGAAAGTCAATAAAATTATATATCTCACTCATGATAATATGTTATTAAAATGTTTTAATTAAAATAAATTTTTAAATTTTAATTACTTTATGAATATTTATTTATAAACATAAAGTTGGTATTAGAATAATCCATATATATAAGATTAAAATATTTTACATTTAAATATTTTTTTTATTAATATTTTTCAAATGTTAAGTAGTAATGAATTACACAACTTCTTCATAATATAAATAGAAAGTATAATAGTCTTTATATATTAGAGTGTAAAGAAACATGGGTGATGAAGGACAACAAAGTTAAATGGTGGCGGGAGTCTTTTTGGGATGAGTATCTAATTCTCAGATTTACTTTTCACAAAAACTCAACATAAAATCTATTGGGAAAGCAAACTTTAACTATAAAAAGATCATAAAACCTTGCAATCTAATTAATTTTTTTCTTTAAAATAGTGAATTTAAGCACTTATTAACATAAAATGCTCCCCCCCGAATTTGGTGCATAGAATTCTAGGCCCTACCTTTCTAGCCTCGCAAAGTAAATGGCGTCGTACAAGTCCTGAAATGTTACCCGACATTTTCTTGAGATACCTAAATTTGGGCATTGGCCACACATATTTCGCTCTCCTAAACTAAGAGGAAAATTAGGTGCCAAATCAACTAAACATTGCCTAATTTGGCATGGAGGCTTCAGTGATGAAACTACTGTCCAATCTTGCCCCATATAACAAAGGTGCACATTGCACATGTGTTGGCTTGAAGGGGTCTAGACCCAGGTTCAGAGTAGTTGCACTACCAACAAAACTCTCTATTATCGGCCCTTTCGGCAATGATCTGCTATGCAGACCGAAGTCTCACCTGACGAAATATTGGGGGATGCTAGAACCAGGTTTCTGCATCCAGAGGGATATTAGGACATGGATTTACTACTATGCTTCTTCCTTATGCTTTCCTGAACTGCGCAACTGCAATTATCTACTTTTACAGTTTATGCCTTATTCATCAATTACTACTACTGCGCACTGCGCCTTTATACTCTAACATGCAATATTTAGTATATCAATCACTATTTAAGCCTTCGCAATGCATTCACAGAGTAAATATACAGAAAACCCTAATCCAACCCAAATAGTTCATATAAATAGATAACTTAAAAATACACAAATATGTCTTCAATTCCTTATTCTATTAAGCACTATGCTTTAGTTACAACCTTTCTCGCCCGCGCACACAGCTGCAGGGGTTTGCACACACAACTGCAGACTTCCTAAGGCTTCTGCACACACAGCTGCATAACCTTCCTTTAGACCCAAAACACAGAAAGATAAAAAGAATTACAGACTCAGTTCATGCTCATTTCATTAGTGACAACCTATCATTCATCGGTCTATCTATGAATTACTAATTCATCTCTTTATATAACTTTTACATCTTACAATACCATGGTCCGCAAACCATGGGCGGAGCTCAAAATATTCAAAAAAAACCCGATCCTTTTAGAAAAAGAGGGGCTTTGACCCGCCCTAAAGCCCCTAAGACTACTAAAACTTTGTGCGATTGACTTCTTTCCTCTGGATCACACACTCCACTTCCTCAAAATGTAGAGTATTTTACTTAAAATTAGACCAAGTTGGGCCCTGTCCAACAGGCCCCCGACACTCACATTTGACTCATCCTGAGTCACTCAGCTGGTGCACCCTGTAGTTCATTGAAGCACATGGTTTTGCTTATGCCTCATCTCTTTAAGCTTTCGGTCTATAGTCTATGATAACTGCATAGCCTCATCCTCCCAAGCCTGCGTTCTTGTTGAGATGATATGTTCCTTTCTTCGCAGCTTATAAATCTGACTTTATAGAAACTTTCCTTCTTGAAGGCGGGCGAACCGTTACATAGGTGCTAAGGTCCGCACCATCACCTTAATCTCATAAAATTGTTTCTATTTGTACTGAATCTCTGCTTCAATCTGCTGCACATGTGGATCCTCCAGCAACGAGGTTCAGATTTCCATGGTGTCTTCAAATAACTTTCCATAGTCCTTGAATGTGGTTGAGATACTCTCAAAGCCAACCTTCATGTATGATTCCCGTTGTTCGCATACTTCTGGTGATGTATCCGGCTGCAGCTTCAACTCTAACTCATGAATTTGCGTCTAAAACTCGAACTTGATCATGTCCATCTTAGTCTTAGCCTCTTTAACTACAGTGGCAAGCTTCTTACTCTTTTCCTCTAGAGCCGCCTCGACTTGGATCTGGAGGTCGTGCAGCTCGCTGCAAGATTTAGTAATAATATCCTCTAGTTGATGTATGTGTGTTGTTGCCCCATCACGGTCCCTGTATTGTCTTCTGCATGTCATCAAACATGTGCTTGTTTTCCTTCTTTACTTCCTTGAGGACCATCAAGGCACGCTGCTCGTGCACCTTCAATTCCTCTGTAACTCCCTGATGGAAATCGTGCAGTGCCTGGATGGGAAGCACAACGAGATTTACACTAATGTTTCGCCAGTGATGCATGCGCTCGTGATCTTATACGTTCTCAAAATGAAATGTCCCTTCGGGTACCTGCAGATCACGAAACTCAGTTGTTAGCACCATCTGCTGCAGTGGCCGCACTGTCTACTTTTCTAGGGCCGCGCTCGCTTGAGCCACGTTCGCTTGTGCCATGCTCGATTGAGTCACTCTCTCTTGGACTACACTCGGTTGTACTTACAACTCGTTGATGCCTTGTTTCACTTCCGTAAATACAACCTTGTATTGATCTTCAATGTCGCTCCACAAGTCCTTAGTGACATGCAACACTTTGTCACCAATCTCATCCAAGTCCCCTTCAGTTAGGACCAGCGACTCCATTCGAGTGGATCTATCGGACTTGTGCTTGTTGCGTGCACCTCCCGCAGTAGGTATATTTCAATTCTTTACAATAAACTAGGCGTCTATTGTCGTTGTATCATCTAAGGAATCCTTGCCGCCTTGATCACCTCTCGCAGTTTCTTCTCTGTCCTTCTCAGTATATGGTTCTGCTTCCTACTCAGTTTATTTCCTTGGATTCTTCTTCATGACTTTCTTCGCAGTGGTAGCTTGCCCATTGGTTCCTGCCTGTTCTATTTCTAGGGGACTCAACCAATGAATCGTCCATTGACGTAGAATCTTTGCAAGATCATCCTCCATGACCAAATATGGCAGTGGGTTTCATTCCTCTTCAGATCCACGTGTGTGCGGATGTAAACGCGATGAAAATCTAATTTATACTCTATGATCGTGCAATATTCTTAAAAAAAAACTGGTGATAGCCTCAGCTTTTGGCTCACCACTATGCGCAAATCCATCTCCAATAAGACCAAGAATAACTTGTTCTTTGTCACCTGGGTCGGTTCCTTAGAAAATCATAGCAAGGCGTACCTCGCAGCTTCGCAGATATCAGGGTCCACAGTGGGGAACTGGGACTCATCGGGTTCTCTCTATGCTATCAGTGTTATCAAGAGAAATAACCATGCATAGTGGTATTTCTTTCCATTCTCCTACGCATCTTGGAAATCATACAGAAAATCCCGACACAAATATCCAACCCAATTATACTGGACTCCTTTTCTACACTGCACAACCAAAGACATGACTGGTGCTGACACCTCATCTGCTCGACACTTCCACATAATATTTCCAACCAAAACGTTTGCGGCAAAGCGCACAGATGGATCAGTGATTGATATGATAGTGTATCCTCGATATTTCTTTATTAGGCCGTATTTCTCCTTCATCTTATCTACAACCACCTTATCCTAATTTTTCCAGACAACTCGTCGGCAGGGTTCAATCCTTGGCATGGAAGTGTGGTTATCCGTTGGATAAGCATATCGTCAATGGGGATTTTCTCACCCAACCAAAGACATCTGTTATGCACTAAGGGCAATAGCTGGCGCACACATATGGTGTTGATGTTGCTGCGCTCGAAATGCGGAACATAAAGCATATTCAACAACCCTGCTTGCTGAATTTCGACTTCCCACCTAAGTGGCTCTAACCTTGTTACTCAAGTTTCTTCATAATAAACTGCGCGCAAGTATTTGCTAGGATCGAACTAGGGATACTTGCTCTTGTCATTAAAATCCCAATCCTCCATGGGAAATTGTGACACCTTCACCAACAAATATCCCTCAATGGGCATGTCCTCTGGTAG
The DNA here is from genome assembly GCA_034641835.2 of Pinus albicaulis. Lineage (NCBI taxonomy): Eukaryota > Viridiplantae > Streptophyta > Pinopsida > Pinales > Pinaceae > Pinus > Pinus albicaulis. Next base: position 1,069,362,679 of record CM076584.1, read on the forward strand.
AAACAGTGTAAATATTTTGAACTTGGCAGTGTCTGGGTGGTTCATTACTTTAGCAATCGGCTTCCTTGGTGGCATATATGGTGGAAACCTGGAAATGGGTTCCACATCTTCTACATCAATATCCTCTAGCATACCACCCATAACTTCTTCTTTGAAGTCTTGAACCTCCATTGGTTGCTTATGCTTATCCAACCTCTCCTTAGTTTATTGTTCCTTAGTGATCTTCTTCCGAGGCGACTGTCTGACAGCGGGCTTCTTCGACTATTTTTTCTTCTGTGCTTCTCCTGTAGTAGACTTCTTCCTGGGAGAACTTGAACCCTTCACAATCGACAGTGTAGCAGTCATGATATATTTGATCCCTCTACTGAGAAAATCTGCTTCAAGCTCTTCGAAAGTCTTTCTAGACATGCAGCGAATCGCTCGGCTCTCACTTAGGCGAAAAATCACAAATCTACTTCTTAGTGAGAAAAGTGTCCAAATGCAGAATGGGATGCAATATTTATAACTAATTTGAATTTTTAACTCCATTATTCTCTTCAGATTCATGTCATTAATGCAGATTTGGCTGCAGATTTTCCTAGCTAGGCTCTTAAATGCATTTTCCACGCTCCTTTTAACATAAAATTTTCTGTCAAATCAAATTTTGCACCTCCAATGGTCATATTTCTGGTGACTTTGATGAAACCTCTTTTATAGTGGTTATTCCTCCCTTGTCGTAGCTCCCTCGGACTGTGATATATTCCTACGTTTCACGCAATAATCCATCTTCAGTGAAGTCCTTCTTCGACGGAGTAGTTTATAGTCCCGTGGCCCCTTTCAACTGCATGTAGCACTAAGAATGTTTCCCATTCATATAGTCAGCGCGAAGTTCCAAGGACATAGTTGTCCTTGTATAGATTTAATCTACATCTATTCACTCGTCCTGGCATCATTTGACCATCCAACTTCGCAAACTAAACTGCGCCTCCCTCCGAGACATGTTTGATAATGTATGGTCCCAACCAATGCATTTAGAACATTCCTGGGAACTCGAGAACTTGCTATCATACATCAACACCAGGTCTCCTTCCTTGAATATTTTCTGCTTGATATGCCTATCATGCCAGGCTTTTTCCCTTTATTTTTGTACTTGCTGATGATATCTTGTAATGAATCTGTCTTCCTCAAGAGCAAGAAATTGTTCCAACCTTTCTTCCATGATATCACTATCGGCCATATCTGTTACTGCTGCAATGATTAGAGGCACAATATATTCTATAGGCATAACTGCTTCATATCCATAAACCAACCTAAAAGGTGTCTATCCTGTCAAATTCTTGCAGGATATTCAGTATGCCCATAAGACTAGTGGAATTCTCAGATCCCAATCATTTCTTTTAACCTTGCATACTTTGGTTAGATAATTCTCCAAAATATTGTTCAAAGCTTCAACTATTCCTTTAGCCCGAGGGTGATAAGGTGTGATATTTTGATGATACACTTGGAATTCTTCATTCAATGCCTCAATGGTGCTATTCAAGAAATGCAACCCTCTGTCACTAATAAAAATCTTCGGGCACCCAAATATGGAAAAAATGTACTCAAATATGAACTTCGCTGCAGTATCTGGACTGCAATCCTTTATTGGCTTAGCTTCGACCCATCTGGTTAAATAATCTGTCGCATTGATGATATACCTCGAACCAGTCTTCTTCCTTGGTGGATTAATCGGTCCAACAAAGTCTATTTCCCACTTATCAAATTCCTGCAAGGTTACCTGTGTATTCAAGACCATTTCATCTCTTCTAGATGGTCTTCCTGTTCTTTGAAAAGCATCGTAGGATCTGAAATATTATTTTGCATCCTTGTGCAATGTAGGCCACCAAAATCCAGCTCTCAAAATCTTTTGCGCAGTGGATTTTCTGCATGATGTCCTCTTGCAACTCCTCCATGATATTCTTCCAAAATTATTTGTCTTTCATGCTCAGAGACATACTTGCACAGTATTTCATCTAGCCCCATTTTATACAAATGTCCTGCAATCAAAGAAAAATCAATTGGCTTGAATACTAGCTCCTTTTTCTGCTTTGCGGTATACTCTGCAGGTGCTATCCCTATACTAAAAAACTGAATAATGTCTGCAAAGTGATCATTTTCATCCTTTATTGCAAATAACTGTGCATCTGGTAGGTTCTCTTCTATTCTCATGGGTTCTTCGCCAATCTCTATCCTTGATAGATGATCAGGTCTCGCATTCAATCTTCCTGGCTTAACTATAACTTCAAAGTCATATTCTTGAAACAACAACAAACATCTACAAATATTCCTTCCTAGAACAAGCTTGTTCACCAAATACTTCAGTGCAGAGTGATCTGTGAACTTCTTAAAGTGCGCTCCTAATAAGTAATGCCTGAATTTCTATAGTGCATACACCATAGCCAATCGTCCACGTTCTGTTGTAAAATAATTCTTTTCTTCCTTGGACAATTTCTTGCTTGCAAAAGATATGGAGTGATAAATATCTCCATCTCCTGGCTGTGCCAATACTGAGCCCAATGTTATCTAAGATGCATCAACATGAACATGAAACTCCTTGTTCTAGTTCGGAAAAACTATAATTGATGTAGTTACCATATTTTCCTTTAGTATGTTGAGGCTTCGCTAGCATTATTCATCCCAACAATAAGTAACATCATTCTTTAATAACTTTTCCATCGATGCTTTTATCTACGCATATGCCTTGATAAAATTCCTATAGTAGCCAGTATGTCCCAGTGTTGTGCACAATTGCTTCGATGTCTTAGGTGGTTCTAGGTTCACAATAACAACAACCTTTGTGGAGTCTACCATCAATCCTTGTCTACAAACCACATGCTAGACTAGTATACCAAAAGGTACAAAAAATATGCATTTCTTCAAGTTCAATGATATTTGATACTTCCTGTAGGTATCCAACATCAATATTAAGTTTGAAACATGGTTCTTCAGTAGTCCAAATATTGTCCAATCATCAAAATATACTTCCAAGAATTTGTGTATGTACTCTTTAAAATTTGTGACTACTACTCTAGAAAATATTGCAGGAGAATTCTTTAATCCAAAAGGCATGAATTTATACTGAAAATATCCCCATTCAGTACAAAAAGTTGTCTTACTCATGTCTTTTGGTGCCATTCTAATCTGTTGGTAATTTGAAAACCCATCTGTAAAATATTAGGCTTCCTGCCCTACCACATTATCCAATAATTCATCTGTAAAAGGTGTGGGGAATGGGTCATGCACATCTTTTAGCTTCCTCAAATAAACATAAATGATGATTTCACCCTTTTGTTTCTTCTCCTGAACAACCATAGGACTTACCCATTAAGATTCCTGCATAGGTTCAATTATGCCAGCTTTAAGCATCTTTTCCAATTCCTCCTTTAACTTTTCCTTGTACTTTGGGTTCAATCTATAGGGACGCTGCTTTATAGGATTCACATATAGTTTCAGAGTGATCCTAATAACTCTGAGGTCTCTTACTATTCCCTTTAGTTCAGAAAACTTTGTGGGAAAGAGATCTTGATATTCATTCAACAACTTTGCAACCTTTCTGACTGTATCTGCATCCCAATAATCCCCAATCAATGTGAACTTTGGATGCTCTTCTGTCCCTATATTCACCTTCTGCACCTTGAATGGCTGCGCTATGTCAAGGATCTCAGGTTTTTGGTCCAACAACCTTGCGCTATCCTTCCGAATCTGGGATATTGATATTGCGCGGATCTTCCTCATCCTCTTCTGTTGTCACATTATAACATTCTACTACCTGCTCCAACTACACGTCCCAATTAGGTGGTGTACAGGTTATCACAGTTTTAGTTTTGAAAACCTTTGCTCTAATTTCTTGAAGGTTTGTGTCTATGTACTAATATTCATATTCAAAACTAAAAGTCATTAAATATCCTTCCACCATATCTTCTCGATTCATTGTTCCATGTCGTAGTTTGGTTTTAAGATACCAATTCATAGGTACCACTTCTAATGTGTGAAAGAATGTATGTACCCATTCTGGTGTTGGATCTTTGCCCCACATCATAGTCTAGCGAAAAATATTCCCTCAAGGGCCATCCTTGCCATCATATTTCGCTTCGAGTCTGGTATTTACCTGTCCAAACCTTATCGTCATCAATCTACGATATTCTCTCCAACTGCCAATATTTTCCTTATGAGTACCCCACCATTTAGCAGGTGTAGATCTCAACGCTACGCCCAAAGATGGAAACCTTTTTTCTTTGGGTACTTATCGTTCAAATTCATCAAGAAACATATTGACATCTCCTGTAGCATCGTAGTAAGGAAAATTACATACCTATGCAGTGATGCATCGAAGTGATCTTGTAATTCTATTACATCGCTTAGTAGAAACTTCATGCAACCTATTCTGCCAGATCTCCAGTTCTTCATCATAATATGAAACACATGAGCTGTCCCTTTCCTTGCTTATCCTTCCATATGTAGTAGGATTGATCCAGTCTTCCTTCTTAGCCATGAGCTCATAGATATTATCAATATCTGCATCATAGTATTCATCGCGAATAAGCTCTGTATACCACACTCCTTATGATGGGTCTAGGGGAATAATGACTCTCAGATCTCCCTGTTCAAACACCATCTTTCTCTTCTTCATATTGATTATTGCATTCATATCAAATGCCCAATATAATCTAAGTAGTGATGGATATAGATTTATGTAATCTACGATCTCAATTACTTTAAATTTTTCCATAGCACACACTCCTTCAATGTCTACTACTATACCCAACTATCTTCCCATAGGAATAATCTTCTCTTGATTAGCCATTCTTAACTGGATCGGTGACCATTGAAACTTTGGTTTTTCCATACGCTCCCATGTTTTCTTGGCCAATACATAGGCATCAGATCCAAAATCTAGGATTATCTCATCCATGTCATAGTCCCCAATCTGTAAAATTAATCTCATTTCTCTGCCTTTCCTCTTCTTGTGCATATGCAATTTATTTACTATGTGTGGCTCACTAGGCGGTTCTTCCCTTCCTGCACATGAGTCTATCAATGCCTGGAGACTTTCGACAACCTTCTAGTCTCTCAATAACTTCACGCAGATATGAAAAAATGACTTTAATATAGTTGTATCAATCTCCTTCGTCGCAGTAATCACCTGGTTGTTGTCCTTCTGAGGTATCAAATTTTGTTGAGTTTGTGGCTGCATCCTAGATGTCGAAGCTCTGGGGTCCATGAAACTCTTCTTTGCCTAAAAAATGTGTCCTTTTCTCTTTGCATGTTGAAGAAAGTATTCTAATCTCCAACCTTTTTTACCCACGTGTCCTCCATAGGATTTTGTCCTGCTGCGTTATCTTCTGCCGTAGTAGAACCATTTAGGGTTACTATGTTAATACTAGGATCTTCTTCGCATGGCTCCGCATTCATCATCTGTAAGTTCCGCGTATGCTACTAATTTATTTTCTCATGGATATTTGTTATTAGAACATGAAAATATTCTATTACATGCTCAAAATATCTACAATACCTGCAAGAGGGGGTTGTGGGATTATGACAATCCCTCGTGAAATGTATTGCTTCGCCGCAATTGTAACATATGATCTGACCACTTCCTCAACCAATGCCTCCTCCTCATCCTCGTCCTCGACCTTGGAAGCCTCCACGCCTCCTCTTCAACTTGAATTATGTATGTATCCAGAATCTGAATTAACTCATAATTACGACAATTATTCTTCAGGGTCTACACATATTTATGCATCAAATAGCATTCTTCCATGCAATGTCGACCATAAAATTTACACATGTCGCACCATACACTTGGTTATGGGTGCAACAGATTAGACCTATCACCGTTGATGTAATATCTAAACACATGCACTGATCTTTATAATGGCCTTCTTCTTTACATTTGATACACCATACCTTTGAGAAAATTCCTGATTGGACTTCCTTACCCTTCTTTAGATCTTAAAGCTCCAAATGCATTACTGCTAATTGGATCTGAATCTGATGTACCCATACTTGGGTATTTGTGACGAGCGAAGCTTCCAAATTCATAGCAATTTCCAGAGCTTCGACCTGTGTTGCTATCTTTTGTTGTGTCGAAGGTAGCTTGATGTGTGACAATAACGCAACTATAAACCACTCCTTATACTGCTCGTCAGGAATCTGAAGTTCATTTTTCGTAGTAACATCTTGAACCTTTGTTCCTAAATAGATTTAGTTACCACTTGTTTGATCCCTTTATCTCCGTAATGCACTGCGACTGCGATTTTGGATTTTTAAATTTGACATTAAAAGTTGTATTTGTCTCATCCAATGTGGTAGCCTGGTGCATCACGGAGTACTTCATATACCATGCTAGTGCCCTTTCTTGCAGCGCTGTGACCATTTGTGCTTTCTTTATGTCATCATCTGTGACCTGTCACGCTTTCCATATTGCTTCAACGACAAACCAAAATTAATCAGGATTCTTTGATCCCTAACCTCAGAGAATAGACATCCTGACCTCATTAACCATGTTTTCTGGTGAAGGTGGAGGTGGCGGTGGAGCAAAAGTATGGGGATGCGGATGTGGAGTGAGGGGATTAGCGGGATGGGGAATCCTAGAGGCACCTTGATGATCTCCAAATTCTAACTATGACACAGCTCTAGGGGTTGTGGGGTTACTAACTCCTTCTTCGCTTTCAGATCCAATAAAAAACAGACTATAATCAATCTCAATGAAGTTTTTGTGATCTACCCTAACGCTTTTACCACTTCGCGTAGACCCAGAATTACTTCTTCCAAACATCAATCTGATTACATGCGTAGTACACCCTTTTCACATAAAATAATATTAATCCACATCTTTAAATAATTCAAGTACTTACCTCATAGACCCTTGAAAAATATTCGCTCGACTTCACTGTAGGATACGTATGTGTCTATGGCGAACTCAATTATAAATCCTCCCAAAATACTATCGATCCAAAAGTCAAAAACTTTGGAGATCTTTTTATCAGCCTTCTCGAGTCTTTATAACAATTTGGGGCTCCACGTAGTAGGCTCATCATTCTTAAAACAAGTCTTATTCTCATCCAACATTGACAACCATTCATTCAATTTGTTCGCAAATGTTGAGAACAAAATCTCATGTTGTTCAGTATAAAGATATCTCTTTAACCAAGTTTCAGTTGACAATCACAGATTTTTGTTTTCTTGAACTGCGAACTCTCGTTCTTTTAGATCTACCCAATATTGCATCTCTTTTATTGTCTTATGCCACATTAGATTCTGGTCTCGAAAATGGAACCATTTTTTGGCTTGAAGGGGTCTAGACCCAGGTTTGGAGTAGCTACACTACCAACAAAACCCTCTATTACCAGCCCCTTCTGCAACGATTTTTTGCGCAGACCTAAGTATCACCCAAGGAAATATTGGGGGATGCTAGAACCAAGTTTTTTCATCCAGATAGATGTTAGGACATGGATTTACTACTATGATTCTTCCTTATGTTTTCTTGAACTGCACAACTGCAATTATCTACTTTTACAGTTTATGCCTTATTCATCAATTACTATTACTGTGCATTGCACCTTTCTACTCTAACATGCATTATTCAATATATCAATCACTATATAAGCCTTCGTGGTGCATTCATAGAGGAAATATACTGAAAACCCTAATCGATAACATATAGTTCATATAAACAGATAACTTAAAAATACACAATAAATACACATATTTGTCTTCAAATCCTTCCTCTATTAAGAAAAATCCTTCAGTTACAACCTTTCTCACCCTGCACACACAACTGCAGGGGCCTGCACACACAGCTACAAACTTCCTAAGGCCTCCATGCACATAGCTACATAGCCTTCCTTTAGACCCAAGACAAATAAATATAGAAAGAATTACAGACTCAGTTCATGCTCATTTCATTACACAAACTATCATTCATCTGTCTATCTACGACTTACTGCTAGGTCCCCATAATACTAGTGTATCTCCTTATTTTTATTGTTAGTATAGACCCCTTATTGTTATTGTTGTGCCCATGTAGTACCCATATTGTTATTATTGTGCCCCATAGAAGCCCACAATTTTTATTGTTGTGCCCTTACATTGTTATTGTTATCTTGGCCAGGATTATATTGTGACCCATTGGACTCCTATATATAGAAAGGAGGTTTTGTCCTTGTATCATACAAGAAATTTTCATTTATGTAATGTCAAGGAGGTTTACCCCTAGAAGAGGATGATTTCTAAGGTGCCGATCTATATTTTCTTATATTTTGCGAGCTGGTATCATAAAATTTTGTATAAGAGCCTTGGATTCTAGGGTTTCACTACTACAAAAATGTCATCTTGTAATTTTCGCTATAAATTTTTTTCTACGAAGGTTCAGAAGCTTAAAAAAACCCATTTTAGCTGAAATCCTAAGGCATGTCGTGTAAAAATTTTATACCGTGGTTCGCAATATGTTCTGAGATATGATCTATGAAAGTTAGGATTTTTGCAGGCTTCATAATTTCATCTCAAACAGGTGATCGAGGGAAATCATCACAAGCTTTGTTTTAGACATCAGATTGAAATTCTATAAGAAGTGACCGAAATTGGATGGAATGTAGTTTCTTGTGTATTTATTTCAAAGCTAAAGGTCAAAACATGGACACATGGCATGCCATATAGGTTTTCTCTACTGAACCGGCCCATAATTAGGTCATTGTGGGAGATTTGGAATAAATTTTCCTTGAAAAATCCAAATTAGTTCTTACTTGTTGCATTGGAAATAATACTTAGAGGACTACTATAAAATTGAATTTCAAATATTGAATATCCAAAATCACAGAGATAATTCAGGTTCAATATCGACCTCCTAAAAAGCAAGAAAAATATGTGTATTTTTTTTTTTTAAATTGCATAATGTTTGTTTGAAAAAGAAGTTTGAAGTGATTCCAAGGGCATACTGAAGCATAGATATAAGTATTCGATTCTAAAATTCCTTCCAAAAATAATTCCACACCCATTAATTACTCAGAAACTTCTGCTATGACGCATGAAGAGGAATAAGTGCAACATGATATATCAAAATTACGAGACCTAGTGCAACAAATGTCGCTCTTGAAAAAAGTAACCAAAAACGAAATGCAAGCTAAAATGGATGGTTTGAAGAAAGGCATGGAAGCTAATATGGATGGTTTGAAAAATGGCATGGAAGATAAGATAGATGGTATATAAGAAAAGCTAAAAGCATGCATGGAAGGTTTGACAAAGTTGCTACAAGAAATGATTCCTAATTAATGAAAAGGTAGTAGAGGAAACTCATGATGAGAACAAAATAAACGTTAATCTTGATTTCATAAACTATAACATTGGATTTAAGACCCACCATATTCAAAATATTGATATGAGGAAGTTTGATGGAAATGATCTCATAACATGGATACTGCAAATGGATCAATTTTTTGATCTCCATAATGTCCAAACACACAAAAGGTACATCTTACAACTTTATATTTAGAACAAAATACATTTGTATGGTATTGATGGCTTTGCTCTTGTAAAAAAATTGCCACTTGGTCAATTTTTACGGAGGAAATGATAACACATTATGAGGATACAAAGAGAAATAACTTCTTTAGCCAATTGATCAATCTAAAACAAAAGGGTTCAATGGTGGAGCATATTGAGGATTTCAAAAAATTGAATATAAGGGTAAAGGATATTCCATAGGAGCACAAGATTGATTTCTTCATAGGGAATTTAAAGGATAACATCCAACATGAGGTTCGCCTTTGGGAACTTGATTCATTGGAGAAGGCATTTAGGTTGGCAAGAAAAATTGAAAAAAAAATTATGGCAACAAGGAAGCCTACCACTCACATCTATAAATATGGAAGTGTTGCTACTCCTAGACTTCCATAACCTACAAGGTTGACATGACAAAAATTGAAGAAAATAAAGCAAAATGGATTTTTTATAATTGTGATAGCAGATACGCTAAAGGTCATAAGTGTGTGGAGAATAAATTATTTTACATAGATTATGAAGAGGATGAAGAAAAGGAACAAGAAACTTCAAACAAAGAGGATATACACCAGGAACCAACCCTAGAGGAAGAAGAAATGAATATGACCATATCCTGTAATGCATTGGAAATAATTACCACTCCTCAAACTCTCAAGATAGAAAGACATATCAAGAAGAGAAATTTAATAGTGCTAATTGATTCGGGTATTACCCATAATTTTATTCATTGTAAGGTAGTCAAGGAATTGAATTTCTTCCTATACCCAGCACCAGAGTGTCAAGTGATGGTTGAAAATGGAGGAACTATAAATTATTGTGGAAAATGCCATAATATGAATCTAACCATGGGGAAATATGTATTGAATAGTCCAAAGCTCTCCATTCCAATGGGTGGTGCTGATGTTGTACTAAGAGTACGATGGTTACAATATTTGGGGACGGTAGATTTTAATTTTCAAGAATGTTTTTTGAATTTTTTCTCGGAAGGAAAGGAAGTTAAATTATGGGGTATTGCAAGGAAGCCGAGAAATATAATCATCTCTAATTTCATGAAAAATATTCCGAAGAAAGAACAATGGGGCGTAATTGCACAATTATGCTCATTAAAGGTTCAAACATCTAAATCGTCTATTTATACAGATCTCCAAAAAGTATTGGAAAATCATTGCAAGGTGTTTGAGAATCCCAAAGGACTCCCACCTATTCGTGATCATGATCATGCTATTCATTAGATTCCAGGAAGTTTTCCTCCAAACACCAGGCCTTACATGTATCCTTATTCTAAAAGAGTGAGATTGAATGTATGGTTGCAGAAATGCTATAGGCTAGTATAATTCAAGCTCGTCAAAGTTATTTCTCTACTCCAATAATATTGGTGCACAAGAAGGATGGATCATGGCATATGTGTCTAGATTATAGGGAGCTCAACAAGCTCACTATTAAAGATATATTTCGCATCCCCATTATTGATGAATTATTGGATGAATTACATGGATAAATTTACTTCACCATGCTGGATCTTCATTCTAGATATCATAAAATTAGAATGAAGACTGAAGACATTCTGAAAACAAAATTTAGAACTCATGAGGGTCATTATGAATTTTTGGTCATGCCTTTTGGATTTACTAATGCACCTTCCACATTTCAAGGTTTGATGAATTCCATTTTCAAACCCTTCTTTAGAAAATTTATGTTAGTATTTTTTGATGATATACTATCTACAACAAGTCTTGGAAGGATCATGTTCAACATGTTGACATGGTTCTCAAACTATTGGAGGAGAAACAATTATATGCAAAAACCTCCAAATTTTTCTTTGGGGTATAGGAGGTGGAATATTTGGGTCATATTGTATCTCATGAGGGTGTGAAGGTAGACCCTAACAAAATTAAATCCATGAAGGAATGGAAAATCCTGATAGCTATAAAGCATATTCGAGGATTTTTGGCATTAACAGGGTATTATCGCAAGATTGTTAAGAATTATGGAAGAATATCGAAATTTATAACATCATTATTGAAGAAAGATGATTTTTCTTGGACTCCAGAAGCAACTAAGGCCTTTGAACATCTTAAAGAGGCAATGTGCCAAGCACTGGTCTTAGCTACACCAGACTCCACAATTTTTTTTTACTGTGGAATATGATGCCTTAGGAAATGTAATTGGTGCGGTTTTAATGCAATAAGGAATACCCATTGCTTTTTAAAGTCATCCAATCAAAGGGAATTATTTACAGAAACCTATTTACGAGAAGGAAATGTTGGAAATACTATATGCACTAAAGCAATGGTGACATTACCTAATGGGAAGACACTTCAAGGTAAAAACATATCATGATAGTCTTAAGTACTTTTTGGAACAAAGATTATCTTCAGAAGAGTAGGAAAAATCGGTCACAAAGATGTTGGGTTATGACTTTGAAATCATCTACAAAAAAGGGAAGCAAAATGTTGTTGCAGATGCACTCTCAAGAAAGGATGAGGATGTGGAAGCAATGCTTTGTGAAAATTTTATTAGCCAACGTGAGTGGATAAAAAAAGCAAGGGATGAATGGAAGAATGATGAAGAGATGTAGACTCTCATTCAAAATTTGCAGAAAGATCCTAGTACATTTGAAAAATTTAGCTGGAAAAATGATTCATTATGGTACAAAGATCGCTTATATCTTTGTAAGAATTCCCAACTAAAACACAAGATTCTTTTGGAATTGAACACCTATCCCTTAGGAGGGCACTCATGATTTTTAAAAACTTACCACAGGGTCAAGAAGGATTTTTTTGTGATGGCCTTAAATCTGATATTCAAAAGTTTGTGGCAGAATGTTTGGTTTTCCAACAAAATAAAGTTGAGACAATTAAGACCCTAGACCCGTTACAACCTTTATCCATTCCAAGTCAACGTTGGGAGGATGTTTCAATGGATTTTATCACAGGTTTACCCAAGTCTGAAGGAAATAATGTCATCATGGTGGTAGTTGACATACTTACCAAGCATGCACACTTTTGTGCATTATCTCATCCATTTAAGCTAGCATAGTTGCTACTGAATTTATGGAAACAATTCAAAAGCTACATGGAAACCAAAGATCATTGTAAGCGACAAAGATCCTATTTTTACATTAAATTTTTGGACAAAATTATTTTCTTGTTTGGGTACTCAATTAGCTCATAGCTCATCATATCATCCTCAATCTGATGGGAAAACAAAGAGTGAAAAAATGTTTGGAAGGATATCTTCCTTGCTTTGTATTTGATAAATAGATACAATGGGTCAAGTGGTTAGCTCTGGTTGAATGGTGGTATAGCACTTCATTCCATACTACAGCAAAAATGACCCCATTTATGGCACTTTATGGATATCATCCACCATCCATCACATCATATTTAAGAAAAAATTATAAGGTTCAAGCAGTGGAAGATCACATCGAGCATCAACAACAAGTTATCTGACTCTTAAAGGATAACCTCACTTTGGCGCAGAATCGAATGAAACAACAAGTAGATCAACATCATATCGAAATAAGTTTTGATTTAGGAAACTGGGTATTTTTACATCTACAACCATACAAAAAAATGTACCTCAAGTAAGCTAAGAAGGATAATAAATTATCATCAAAGTATTAAGGTCCTTACAAGGTGTTGCAAAATATTGGTATTATGGAATACAAATTGGAGCTTCCTGCATCTTCCCAAGTGCACCCAGTTTTCCATGTTTCATGCTTAAAGAAGCTTATATGTGACAAGCTTGCAGGTCAAACAATATATACAGAACTTGACGAGGAAGGAAAAATCATATTGGAACCTAAAGCAATCATAGAAACAAGAACCCGACAACTACAAAATCGATCAATTTCAGAGTATCTCTTCAAGTGGAAGAACTTACCTGCTGAAGATTCCACATGGGAGGATGAGAATTTTATACAAAAGCATTTAGAACTACTCAAGCGTCGAGGAAAAAAATTGTTTGAAGGAGAGGGGCATGCTAGGTCCCTATAATACTAGTGTATCCCCTTATTGTTAGTGTTAGTAGTCCCCATATTTTTATTATTATGCCCCATAGAAGCCCACTATTTTTATTATTGTGCCCTTACATTGTTATTGTTATGTCGGCTAGGATTATATTCTGACCCATTGAACTCCTATATATAAAAAGGAGGTTTTTTCATTGTATCATCCAAGAATTGTTCATTTATGTAATGTAAAGGAGGTTTGCCCCTCGAAGAGGCTGATTTCCAAGGCGTTGATCTACCTTTTATTCTATTTTGTGAGCTGGTTTCATAACACTTACTAAGTCATCTATTTATATAGATTTTATATCTTACAATACCATGGTCAGAGCTCAAAATATTAAAAAAAAACCTGACCCCTTTAATAAAATAGGGGCTTTGACCCTCCCCAAAGCCCCTAAGACTCCAAAAAATTTCACGCGAAGCTTTTAACTTTGTGCGATTGACTTCTTTCCTTTGGATCACACACTCCACTTCCTTAATATGTGGAGTCTTTTAATCAAAATTAGACCAAGTTGGGCCCTGCCCAACAACATGAGTCAATCGCTCTCGTGCATCTAAGTTTTTTCCAGACCACTCGCATCATTCTGTCAAGTTTTTTCGGGAAATTAGCCAACATGGCTTGATGGATAATGAGAATGATATAACATTGAGAGACCCACAAATGACATTTTCCAACGTTTGCAACGAGGATGAGCTTGCCAAAATATAACAATATTTGCTAAACATGATAATGGGAAATTGATTAAATTATTAAACCCATGATATGATATTTATTGTGAACCCTCTTGTTCTTAGTTTCTATCAAATTATATTTTGAGAAGCTAATCATTATTCAAACGAACCATAATCCTTGATTAACTTCTCAAAATATAATCCTTTTTTAATAAGCCAAAATGTTTTGTAGCTACTTTACAATCTTGTAAGTCTAGATATAATCCTAATATTAATTAATTAATTCATTTTTTTGCCCCAACCCTACATAACCCAAAAATTCATCCATATATAAAAAAATAGAGCAACCTGTCTATCTGTTACACAAAATAGCAACACGTCCAACTCTTACATAGAAGAGCAACACATCTCATGATGACAAAGGACACTTGCCTCAATGCTCTGTCTAACTCAACCTGATATCCTTCCATTCTTTGAGGAAGGAAGATGATTCCTTAACATATATTCCATAAACAAGTTAGCGACTATAGGGGAGAGAGGGTATCCCATAGCAACACCACAAGTTTGTTCATAGAACTCACCTTGAAAATTGAAGAAGTTCGAGGTGAGGCGGAGGCCAACTAAATTATAAGTGTCCTAGTCAGAGACCCACTTAAGGATATCAATGGATTCCTTGAAGGAGATTTAGTGAATAATGAAACAACGTTAAAGCTGACTAATAATTCCCCAGGTTCCAACCTTATGTCCTTCCAATCTTTCAGGAAGGAATCCGAGTCCTTAACATAGGAGTCGGTGAGACCCACAAGGGGTTTAAGATTTTGGGCTAATAATTTAGAAAGATGATAAGAGGGACCACCTATTGTGTTAACAATAGGTCTTAATGGAGCCCCTAATTTATGGATTTTCGGGAGGCCATAAATCCTGGGGGTGAGGGGATTTCTCTCAATAATATTTCTAGAGAGAGCATTAAGGGAAAGATCCGATTTAATGGCCACCTGAAGTTAGATCTATTTCTTGGACACTTGAATTCCCTGTCTGGCTCCATAAAATTCACCATGGAAGTGTAGGTAGATGGTTCTCTTCCCTTCTTGGATATCCTTCTCTCTAGATTGGATGATGGTTCCATTTCTCACCAAGTATTTCGCAAGAAATCTCACACAGAATATTATCCTCATGCTGGTTCTCATCATTTTCCTGCTAAAAAATTTGGCGTTCTTTGCATTCTTGCTACCCGTGCTCTTAGAATATTTGACAACAACCACTTGGAGTCAGAGAAATCCCAACTTCTAGAGGTTTTTGAAAATAATGGGTATAGTAGATCTCAGGGTCTTAGGGCCTTTCAAAAGGTCTATAAAGGATTAAATGGCAAATATACTCGGGTGGATCATGTTTCCAAGGTTCATCTCCCATTTATCCAAGGGACCATGGACAAAATTTCCCATGTCCTTAGAAGGAATAATGTCTCCTCTTCATTCAAACCCCTGTATACTATTAAAATTCTCTTGGATTTTTCAAGGACCCTATTGACCCAAAACGCATGAAGGTTGTTTACATGGTTCCTTATTCTCGTGGCATGCCCTACATTGGTGAAACAAGCAGATCCATTAAAGAGAGAATCCAAGAGCATGTTGTAGACATTAGGCACAATCGATCTCATACATCGGCTCTTGCGAAACATGCAGAAAAGTCGTGTCACCATGTATGCATTGAAGACTCCAAAGTCATTGCTAAGGTCGACCACTTCCATCATAGGAAGCTTAGGGAATCCATTGAGATTGAGTGTCATGCTCAGAATCTCAACAGGGATGATGTTTGGAAGTTGAGTAAGAGCTGAACTCTAGCTCTCTCTAGGCAATTCCCCCCCCCCCCCCCCTCCCTCCCCTTGCGTTAGGTTTTATTTTGTTTTCAGTCTATGTTTGGTATTTATTTTTAGGGTTTTATTTCCCTTCCTTTTTTCCCTTTTATCCTTGGTCTTGATTATTTCCTTTTATCTAGTCTTTAATTATATCCCCCTTGATATTATTTTATATATTATCCTTTGTGTTTTTATATAATATATTATCCTATGTTATTTAATCACCTATGTATTAATTAATTAATAATTGAATTTCTAGCATATATATATATATATATATATATATATATATATATATATATATATATATATATCTATATCTATGTATGTATACACACACACACACACACACACACACACACATATAGTATTAATCCCTAATAACTAATTAACCAATTCATTAACGACTAGTTTTCTGTGGCTAATACCGGGCAATGATGCATCCACACTATTTATTTGATAAGATTGGTTGGCTTTTTCACCTTATCGTGAGGATGAGCCACATTAGTTGGTTTGAAACGTCGACCAAATCATAATGATGTGATTAATTCGAAAAGACATTTATCTACTTTATGGATCACAAAAGTCTCATATCTAACATAAGTATTGTTTTCCAACATATAACATCGGTTAAAAAAACTATAGATGATATGGCCTATTGAAAGGCTTCCACTATGTTACTAGACTTTGTCAATTAGATGACAAAGGATTGTTTCAAGTCTTATTGATGAATGCTAAATGATAACATTCTCATTATCCATAATATATTTGTTCTAATTGAAACAATTGAAAGGTAGCGATGAGCCTCTAGTTCTTCAGTTTTGGATTGTAACATATCAATTTTGTCTACTATCTCTTTATTTATTTATTTATTTATTCTGAATTGTTTCTTGAAATGATTCTAATTTTTCATTTGTTGATTTAGAATTTCCTCTAACAAATGACTAAAACTCATTCCCACTCCCCTCCCCCCCACCCTTGCAATGCTTATGTTTCGATAACATTTTTTTCTCTCTTGGTCCTTCATCTAGCCTTCTCTTATTCTAGTGTAAGGCGACAAAAAATCTTATGCTTCCTCAATGTGTCTTTCACACCTCCTAATACCTCAATGAACCTTTGAACCACATGCAACATAATTTTGAGGACAACCAAGAGGATTTTCCATATTCCAATGACCATTTTCTCCTAAATTTGAATACTAATTATTTTTCCAAAGGGTGACCACTAATCTAAATTGAGATCTAACCCTCTTGGAACTTGTAATGAAAACACAATGAGAAAACAATAAGCTCTAAATAACTACTATTGCATGTCAAGGAAAATAGGGGGAAATGAAATTCATATATAACCTCCTATAGTTTCTACAATTATTACTATAGGAAAGGTGTCGTCCCATCTTCTTAGCATTTAAGGCTCCCACATCCATCTTGCTATGTAGCATAACTACGATGCCTTGTACTTTCCTTTACATATTCCTACCACTTATCCCTTATAATTGTATAACCGATCTTTGGCTTAGATAATGGAGGTTTTTTCAAGGAATATATTGGATTAAAGAGATCTCTCCACTTATTGTAAGTGTTCTCAAAGGAAAAAATACCCATTTTTTTGCAAGCTTGTTGATAATGTGATTGAGATGTTATCAAACATGAAAAAAATTCACATTGTGCAAAGCCTTTACCAATCTTTGAGCTCAAGAAGTGATTTGGTTTAAAGAAGGCTCTTGAAGGATTGAGTTGAAATTCATATAATAAGTTATCACAATTAGATTTCCAATCACTAAGAATTGTCATATTCCATATTACTTGAGTTCCATTAACATTTGAAGTAATGTTAATTCCTCTACTTGATTATAGGTAATCTCCCCTAATCCCTAAGCATAATAAATCCCATCATTTATTCTAGGGTTAAGGATGACACTCTCATCCTTCAATATCCCAATTGAATAGAAAATAATAATAAATATACTTTGTTATTTAAAATATAATTTTTGGATGGGATAAAAATATAAAATTTTATATAAAATCACATGTATTTTTTTTTTTTTGGGAAGAAATTTAAAGTGTTAAAATCACAACATTAAGCCTTTGAAAAAATCTTAATTTTTATGTACACTTATATAAAAGAGGTTTTTTTCTATATATACACATTGTGGTTGAGCATTACATCTTAGATTCATATCGCAAACATAAAGTGTATTCAACCATAAGAGTTAGTTCCCTTTATACTCCGAGTTAGCAAGTTTGTATGCTAGTTGTAAATCCTAATAAGAAAGAAGAATTTGTAACATAAATTTAGGCCTTTTCAAATGTTAATAATTATATCAAAACATTATATAAAAGTTTAGAATAAATCCTCCTTGCTTTATGTCTCATAAAAATATGAAAATATAATTTTGATCACATTATTAGATGACTATTTAAACTAAAATGCCTATGATTTGGAGTTTAATGAGATACTTATGAACAATAAATAAATACTGATTAGATCGCCAAATATATTATACTTATTAAAAATATATTAATAATTCACTTCTTTTAAACCATGTAAAAGTGTTTCCCAGAATGAATGTTCTAGCCATTCTAGCTCATTATCCTAATGCATACATAATGATAATAACAATTCTTTTACTTTCTCCACAACTTGTATACAAATCTCACTTAGGGATAAAAAAATCTTGCTCTAAGTATTTAACATTACTATTACTTATGATATATCTCATGGACATTAGACTTGATATGAAGCACATGAAAAGGACGTTAGACATGATATGAAGCACATGAAAAGATACCTAGAGGGGAAATTTCAAAATAATTGGTAGGGAAAAGTATCATTAGGCAAATGTAATTGCGGCTAGATACATTAAGTAGAAAGTAAGAGAATAATGCACATAAAGATATATGTAATTTTCTCTCACATATAGTTCAACTAGTTAAAATCAAAATAATTATTCTCTTTTAATAATTTTTTTTTTCTCTTTATAAATTTATAATAATTACCAAAAACATAACTCTTATATAATAATAAAATTATAAATATAAATATGAATATGTGATAAATTTAATATTATAAAAAGTATACTTCTCAATAAATAAATTATTGTAACTTTGAGATAATAAAGAGGAGTACAATTCACATTCATTCTCATTTGACATATAAAATTATAATGACAGGAATATTTATATTTATCAAATAAAAGCTCATCAAGTAGTATGGATAAAGGTGGAAAAGAAAGAAAGAAAAAAAAGAAATATAGGTGATTTTTATTACTTGTAGTTTTTTTTGAAGGTTATGTAATTTGTATTTTTTTGAGAAAAAAAAGAAATATAGGTGATTTTTATTACTTGTAGTTTTTTTTGAAGGTTATGTAATTTGTATTTTTTTTGAAGGTTTCGGCCACACCAACCTTTATCATGGGGATTGGAACCAATGACCTTTTCATCACGAGCGTTTTAACAACGCACTCTCACTGTCGAACCAAACCCCTGTTGGCATTTTGTTGCTTGATTTTCAAGTTGAATAAAATTAAATTTTTTTTTAGAGAAAAAATTGAATAAAACTATGTAAATGTCAATATTTATTATTAATTTTAAAAATAAATTACACTTTTAAAACTATTTTGGACTCTTTGAGAAAAACCTTAGTCTAACCAACCTGAAAATTATAGAAACTCTGGCAAGAATAAAATCTGGGAGAGATTTTTGTAAATCCAGGTTATAGTTATTAAACTTCAAGATTTTGGGTGTCTTCGAAGTTTTTGATGGTGCTGAATCCATTTCCACCACCAAAAAAACATGATTCAAATAATGCTAGCACAAAATCTCTTAAAAAAATTGCCTCCATTTTTACCACATTTTAGTGGTCTAGGCGATTCCTCTACCCCCATAAACCACTCTTTCGAAAAAGAAAAGAAAAGTATTTAGATATTGTTTAACCTACTTGCAACATCAGGAAAGAATCCCATTTTGATTCCGGAATGTGAGGCCAAAGCTCTTGTGGTGGGAATGATTTAAATTATTTCCCCTCCATCTTTTTCATGCACCAAACTACACGCATGCCCAATTGAAATGATTGTGCAAA
This sequence comes from Pinus albicaulis, assembly GCA_034641835.2. Lineage (NCBI taxonomy): Eukaryota > Viridiplantae > Streptophyta > Pinopsida > Pinales > Pinaceae > Pinus > Pinus albicaulis. Next base: position 1,069,382,814 of record CM076584.1, read on the forward strand.
GGGCATGCTTTCTGTCGCTAATTCCATTTTGGTATATATACTCTTCACTTCCATTGGGAAGTCGGGCCATGGCGTGCAGAGAGGAGGCGATTGTATTTGAATTCAGTGAGAGCCATTGCATGCACGTAGGCAGACTACTCTTTTTAATAGCCATAATTATACTGCCTGCGCTGCCGCCGCTACCTTTAACGCCATCCGTGTTTGTGCCGCTACTCCAATATCCATTATGTGTATGCGCGTGCATCTTCTTTTCTCTCTGTGTGTCAGCTGGAGAAGAAATGAAGTGCAGGGCGGCCGCCACAACTCCACGTGCTACTTTTGCTTTACTCACTCAAAACATAATAATTTCGTATTATTATTATTATTGCCACTGTCATACCTACCAGACTCACATGGCCGGCCGGGTGATCCAAGGAGCTGAATGAGTGGATTATGGATTGGAGTAGGGGGTGATAGGATTGGTGATAATGGGGTATTTTTATGTTGATTGCGGATTTTTGAAATATTTTGGAACTATGGTGAGGATAAATAAAACTATTTATAAGATTTCAAAATATTCTAAAAACATGCAATAAAGTAATAGCTATACAATATTTGATTCGAAAACTATTAATTTCCAACCAAAATTTTAGTATACAGTTCAGAAGTTGTTTATATATAGACGAAACAGTCAGTTTTGATTGAAGATTCTTCCAAAAAATTTACAATAAAGTAATGACTATACAAAATAACAAATGATCTGATTTGAAAACCACTTTACTATACAATAAAGTAATGACTATACAAAATAACAAATGATCTGATTTGAAAACCACTAGCTTCCAACCAAACTTTTAGTATACGGTTCGGAGGTTGTTTATACTAAGACGAAACAGTGCAGGTTCAGCTCACCTCAATTCTATTTTATTTATGTTTCTTTTCAAGTAAGGGTGGAATATAGAAAATTTGTCCTCGTTTACTTCATTTTTTATATATTCTCAGCGGCCTGGAAGCAAAAGATTGGTCACTTTGGCCAGCAAAAACATCCGGATGTCACAGCAATATCCGATTTCGGCCATGTTACACATCACACATGAATTTTATATGCAATATTCGGTACTTGAATGGCAATACAGTGTAATGTACTATATCTATCTATCAGTCAATTATATAATATATATGGGTTGAATGGCAATTATATAGTATATATGGGTTGAATGGCCATTTAAAATAGTTTTTTAGATTTTTGATTTAATTATCTTTAACTATATTATTTTGAAAACTATAGTTACCTAGTTTGAATTTGAATTTTGATTTCATAGTATATATTTTCAAGATTTGAATGTATATATTTTATTTATTCTAACAATAAAATATTCTAGTCATTTTCTTTCTAATTCATTTTAAATTTTGAATACTTTCTAATATCTCTAGATAATGATGATGATGATGATGATGGTTACCGTCCGTTGAGACCATTGTGGTCTATCGGACCTTAAGAAAGGAGAAGGGCAGTCTAAAAGGAAGTGTTTTTCATCTTCCACCTGCTTAGACTTGCAAATCTGATAGATTTTATCGTTCCCAGGGGTCTTGGGAATAGACCACTGCCCGGTCTCACTCTGAAACTCATGGGAATTATTTCTTATCTTAGCGATGTTAATTTTTTTCTTATTTTTGGACAACATATAGAGATAATTTTGATTATCAAGGGAAGGGTTGATCACTTCCTTATAGTATCTAAGCTTCCTCGTACCCTCCAGCTCCCGATCCTCCCATAACTTGTCTTTAAACTTGGAGGTAATAATATTTTTGATATTATCTTTGCTTTCCATACTAAGCTCCTCCTTAATTCCCCAATGGTTGAGCCAAGACTGGGCATCCTTATGCCACCCGCACTTGAGGCGAAGGTGAGGGTTTTGACTACAGTTAGAAGCAATTTTAGGGAGCCTTTTTTATTCCATGTTTTCAAGCTTCTTCTTATACATGAGATATCTAAACATAGCTGAAATTTCAATGGGGGACAAACCAAATTCGATCAAGAGGATAGGATAGGGTGCATTTCCTTTGATCTTAAGATTGTAGGTTATGAATTTCTTTTGAATCATCTCAATCTTCCTCCATGACTCTCTGGATATACTACAATCCCAAACTTCACATCTATATAAGACAATAGGGGTGACAAGGGTCTCAAAGAGGAACCTCTTTTTACTCCAAATGTAAATATCGATCGACTTACAATTGTTTTCAAGCTCATAATAAGCTTTCCAAACCCCAATAATCCTTTTCTCAATGCTATAATTCCAGTTGAGATGATGAGGGAAGTCAATGCCCAAATACTTATAAGAAGAAACTCGCTCTAAGCACTAGTTATACATGAAAATACCATGGACGATCTTTTTGGATTTAATGATCATGAATTTAGTCTTGTCAGTATTAAATGTCATACCCATCTTGGAGTAGTAGTCATGAAGAATCTAGAGCTGATTGTCAAGGTCATCATGGATTTTTGCGAGAAGAAAGATATCATCGACATAGAGGAGAAGAGTAATGAGAACACCAACAAGCTCGGTGCCCTTGCACCCCGCAGATTCCAGAAACTCCTCTAGCTTATCGATGTATATGCCAAAAAAGGTAGGGGATAGGGGACACCCTTGCTTAGCTCCAATATTGCATTTAATGTCTTTAGACCACCCCTCATTGGTCTTAAGCTTGGAAATGACGGTCTCGTAGAGACGGATCACAACAATCCTCAGCTCAGGTGGGACCATGATATATTTAATTCTCTCCCAAAGCTTATCCCGAGGAACAGTGTTGAAAGCTTTTCTAAAGTCCACAAAGCAACATAAGAGGTCAACTTTACTATTGCAACATTTCTTCGCAATGATTCTAAGAGTGATCAGATGGTCAATAGTCAAGTGATGCCTCCTAAAACCAGCTTTCCCTTTAGCTCTTTTTCCTTGGCTTTCAAGCCAAAGGCTAAGCTTCTTATCCAAAATAAGCCCATAAAGCTTGGCTAGGATATGGCTAATCATATTGGTCCTGTAGTTAGATGGAACACTCTTGTCTCCATTTTTAAATATAGGTACAATAAGGCTTTGCGTCCAAAGCCGAGGGAGGCCATGCATTACAACCAAATCGAGAAGCTTGTGGAGATAAGGGATGATGATAGACCTTCCCATTTTAAGGATCTCAGCTTGGTATCCTTCAATATCTTTAGCTTTCCCATTAGCGAGCATATTAATGCTAGACTCAATGTCGTCAAGAGAGAAAACATCCTCCTTAATTGGAGTGATTAAGGTGGCGCCCATAGTGTCCGGAGAGTCATACAAATTCTTAAGATAGTTGTCCCAATTGTCTAAGGGGATAGAATGGTTATATTTGGTTTTACGATTTTGGCGCGACTTTAGAAAGGTGGATAAGATAATCATGTCTTTTATTAATATATGATATTTTCTTCTTTTTGATGATATTTTTGTATATATTGATATTCTGCAACTTAATGATTTCATTAGAGATGAAATTCACATTAAAAAAAAACCACACCTATTCTTCTCTAGATAACTTAAGTCTAAAATCTAAAAAAATCTAACATGGCTCTCCACCTATTATCTAATAGATAAATACATATTTAAAAAGTCACCATTGTAAACTTATTTATGTAGCATTTTTCAAAATAGAAATACATTTAAAAAACTAGTAATTATCTACTTTCACCCATTTTTATTTTTCTTGATTTCTTGACTTTGAGACATTCCAAAACAAAAGATAATTTGAAAAATATAAAATTTCCAATCCGATTGTTTCTATTTTCCTTTTCTATGTAACTTTTCTAAATACAAACAATTATCTTTATGTGTTAATATTTTAGCATTATATGCCCTCACATCCTGATCAAAGTGATCCAAGCATATCTATCATTTTCATCTCCGGACATAAAATCGAACTAAACAACCCTTAGTCGACTCATTGTGTTGGCGAGAGAACACGCTTCAAGCCCAATTTCTTCCTAGAGTGGCACACTCCTCCAACACAAGATCTAGACTCATACCCAACAACATAACGAGTAACAAGGTAAGCAAATTAACCAGCTAGATGCACAAATTCTGATAGTAGGTGAGATCCAAAGCTAGCACCTTCACCTTGTATTTATTTCCTCAAGGGGGAAGATATTTCTTCTTTTAATAACGTATATGTCACATCAAGGCCCTATCAAATGGTTCATGTACGAATCAGGTAGGCTACGTGGGTTCATGCACCTCTCAGTTATGTGGTAGAAAGTTGGCCTATTAGTTGTTAACCCAATAGACAATTGGCCTAGTAGTTTTTAAACCAGTGCAAGACCGATTCACTCTAAGATTAGGTTTACTTTCCGATCACAATGAGTCACCTCCTAACTCCTTAGAAAAAATGAAGTATTTTTTGTTTTAAGGAGGGGCTCAAATGAACAAAACTCTAAACAAACCAAATGGAATTTCATCGAACTATTCACTGTTCTAATAGAATTGACGAATTTCTGAATTTTTCACCCCTAAACAGGTGAGTTTAGTTACTATGCTTAAAACGAGTTATGTCGTTTTTGTTGTTTTAATTAAATTGATTAATTAAAAAAATCCATATAAACATGTTTCATATGATATGAGTTTGGATTTATTTTAGTATATTGTATTAGTAAGCGATGATATAATAACAAATAGAAAATTATATACAGATAGCACAAGAAAGCCTAGTAAGCTGAAGCAAGTGAGCAAATGAGGGGCAATAGTCAACCTTTATAGTTTTATATAATATAGAAAAAAACCCATCAACAAGAACACTTCCACTATAATATTTATCCTAAAATTTCACCAAAATATATAAATACTAAAAACTATCAACACCATATATTGGCAATTTTTGAATTAATAAAAAAAAAATAAACTACAATTTATATTAACAATCAAGAAATCCCTTCTAGTTATCCAAAAAAAAGAAGAAAGAAAGAATCAACCTACAATGTTATTTATAATGAAAAATTTGATAACCATAATGGTCGATCGAGACCTATTTTATAGCTAAAATAGATATTTTATAGCTAAAATAGATTAGAGTCCATTGACTGTAGCCTTCCAGGGTTTGTCTCGTAAAACCAATACAAACAAGTAAAATTATCAATTATCAATAGTTCTCATGATAACTAATTCAGAATAGAAACTAGTTAAAGGATTGGAAGAGTTTCGTATCTAGTATAAAGGAATGCATTCGAAATGTCAAAGAATGAGTGTAGTTGAGAATTTCCAACCAATACCAAAATATAAGTTTTGGTTTATCAAAGAAAACATTAACAAGGAAGAAACAAGAAAACAATTGGGACCCATCATATCTGAAGAAAGACCATGTCCGAGGACCCATATTCTTTACCTATAACATTATTTGTCAAAAGGTATGCGAAAGAATATTAAATTAACAAGTTCGAGTAGGGTTAAAGCCATGAGAATGAGTAAAATTTCCTTATAAAGAAGTATACCTATGACACATTATTCACAAACGTGGCCACATGCGAGAGTAATGAGAAACCAATTTTTAATATAATTGTATTTTACTCTATTAATTAGAGTAATGAGAAAACCAAATAATAAGAGACTAGTGTACTGAGAAAACCAAATAAGAAACTGAGATAACAACAAGAATCTACTTTATTTTAACTTTTTAATTCTAATTAAAATGAAGATTTGTATGTTTTTTTGCAATTAAGAAAGATAAAATATAACTTGATAGTAACATGTTATAAGAAAAAGGATAACACAAACTTGTACCAAATTTTGAGTAAAACATAGTTGTGATGAGTTAAGTTACTAGTAAAAGAGGCCAATGCGGCTATTCAGAAAAGAGGCAAATGCGGCTATTTAATAAATGGGTCTCTTCGTGGCCAATGCAGCTATTATGAAAGAATTAGCTTCAACCTTACATCTAATGAAAATTCGTGGCCATTGCAGCTATTATGAAAGAATTAGCTTCAACCTTACATCTAATGGAAAATAACATTTGAGAAAAAAATAAACGAGATCTATACCATGGACAATAGTTTGTTTCTTTTATTTTTAATATTGGATTATTGAGATTTGTATACAATTGGGTATAAGAAATGTAAATAGATATTTGCAGTATCTAGACATAATATAAATATGAACAATCATTTTTTATGAGTATTATTTTTTCTATATTTGGATTCAATATTACTTTTTAATCATTATTTTTTCCATACTTTGCCTTAAGCCATCCATTACTAGCCTCTACAATTTCAGGAATATCTACACCATCATACTAAACCATAAATGAATTGAGATGATGAATATTAAGTTTTTCCTTCCTTTCTCTTCATATATTTCAACTGAAATGGGAAGGAATTGAGATAAGATAATTTAAGATTTCTTTTCTTTTCATATTATCCAACTGAAGTGACAAGAAATTGAAATGTGGAATTTTAGACTTTCATTCCTTTCTCTTTATATTGGAATTTGTTCCTTCAAGATTACATTTAGTCATAATATTTTCTACACCAATAAAAAATTCTTTAGTACTCCTATGATATAGTTCCAACTTTAATTGGCAAGAAATTCAAGTAAAAAAGAATAGATTTTCCTTCTTTTCTAATCTAATTTTACCCATAGAAAAGAAGGAAAATCTAATCTAAAAAGGAGTTGCACCCATAGAAAAAAGGAAAATCTAATATTTTTTATTTGCTTGCCAATTAGAGCTCGCTATATCATAACATAATAGTACATAATTTGTTGTTGGTACATAAAATATTATGAATGAATGTGATCATGAAGGAACAAATTTAAATATGAAGAGAAAGAAAGGAAGGCTTAAACTTCTAGATATCAATTATTTTTTAGTTAAGTTTGATGATATGAAGGGAAATGAAGGAAAGATTAAACTTCATGATCTCATTTTCTTTCAAGTTGAGTTGGATGATATTAAGAGAAAGGAAGGAAAAGCTTAATCTTCTTGATCTCAATTCCTTTAGGGTTTAGTCCGATGATGGTGTAGATATTATTTAAACTTTAGAGGCTAGTAATGACCAACTTGGCCTAGAGTAAGAGGGAAAATTTTCATGTGAACATCTAGTTTTCATTTCTAAAATTTAATTAGTTTACAAGAGGGATAGTGAGCTTCTTCCAAAGGAGGATGATTATGGAGTAGATGAAAGGACCCGTGGAATTTTGTTAATTAAGGCATCATGTTGTCCCAACATAACATGTAAAAATATATTATTTGTGATTAAAATATCAAAAGCATATGAAAAAAAAAACAAAGCTAGATATACTAAGAGGATTGTTAAATTATATATATATATATATATATATATATATATATAATTTTTTTTGATATACAAACTCTAATTTGATGATAATATTCTTTTTTATAAATTAATTTTGGACTATAAGGAATATTTTTAAGAGTCTCAATCATAACAAAATATTTCACCAAACTTTTACAACATGTAAATAAAAGAAAAAATAATATATTAAACATCATATTTCATTTTATGGAGCATTTTATTTTAAATTTTATCATAGTAATGAAAAGAAAAATAGTTGGTTAAGTCTTATGCTGCTCCCACTTAGATCTAGTGAGTGAATATGCTACTTTGCTATTATCCACCACTCAATGCTAGACAAATATATGCACTCTCAAATTCCAAACCAATTTCTCCCACAAAAAATCACCCTCCCTCCCAAATTTCTCCCAAGCCTCATGGTAATAAACAGTAAAAAACATTCCCCTCCCCTCTCTTCCAAAATTCTCCCTACTTATCCATGACCTGTCAAATATTAAGTTATTTTGATAGGAAAACTCTCACTTGATCATAACATAATTTCTTATAAACTAATTTTGGATTGTAAGGGATTGTTGCAAGAGCCTCAACCATTAAAAAATATTTTAAATAAGAAGAATAAGTTGCTACTAGATTGTGGTGCTCTTAATAGTACCTTTTGACTAAATATGCCTAATACTAGCCAAATATATGCACTGCACCCTCTCCTAAAATTCCTCCCCACTTGTTCCCTGAGTTATCATAAGTTAGTGGATATAACCCTTCCTGTAAATCACATTTCAATCTTTCCTATAGTGTTTGGAAGCACTAAGTGTGGTTCATCATATTTTCTTGGATGAACCAACAATGAATCTAACCATGCAACTATATACGGTAGAAATACAAAATGGCAAGAGAAATAAAAATTAAATGAATTAATAAACTAATTAAAATGAACCTTATATAATATATAAAATAATTAATATAAAACTTAAATCATTTACAAAATAATTAATAAAATGAAATTGATAAATGTATTACAAAAATATTGTTTATATTAATAAGTTAATATTACTTTGATATTAACATTAATATATAAAAAACACTATTTAATTTAATAATATTAAAAAAATAAAACATAAAAATAAAAATAAAAATGTTTAAGTTGTTTTGATATGCAAACTTTTACTTGATGATAGCATAATTTTTTATAAACTAATTTTGGATTGCAAGAGATTTTTCAGAGAGCCTCAATCAGAACAAAATATTTTACCAAATTTTTAGAGCGTGTAAATAAAGGAAACAACAATATATTCAACATTATATTTCATTTTATGGAAAATTTTATTTTAAATTTTATCATAATAATAAAAACAATAAAGAGTTGTATTTAATGAAACTTTTTGGAGTTAACAATAATACTTAGTTAGAGATCGATTGTGGTGCTCCTATTGTGACGTTCCTACTAAGACTTCTTAACTAAATATGTCACCTTAAAGTTATCCACCTCTTAGTTCCAACCAAATATATGCATTCCCAAGTGCCAAACCAATTTTTCCCACAAGAAATATCCCCCATCACTCCCTCTGAAGTTTCTCCCAAACCTAGTCCTCATAATACATAAAACGAATTCCCCTCACCCCTCTCCTGAAATTTCTCCCCACTTTTCCCTTGAAGGAAACAATAGTATATTTGACATCATATTTCATTTCATGGAGAATTTTATTTAAAATATAATGATAAGAAGAATGCCTCGTTATGGCTATATTGTGGTATTCCTACTAATATATCTTGACTGGATATGCCACCCTGCACTTATCCACATCTTAATGCTAACCAAAATATATACACTCCCAAGTTCCAAACCAATTTCTCCCACAAGAAATCTCCCCAATCCCTAAGTTTCTCTCAAACCTCATTGTAAAAAAAAAAACAAAAACAAAAAACCAAACCTCCCTCCCCTCTTCTAGTTTATTCCACCAACCTCCTCATTATGTCACAATCCCTCTCCCCTCTTATACTTTATTCCACCAACCCCCTATTATGTCACCATCCCTCACTACTAGATCTACCAAGCTGCAAGACAGATCCTTCTAGGCACTTGAAAAATAAATAATAAAATATTAATATTTGTCTATTTTGGAAATGGTTTAAATAATTTGTTGATTTTTTAATTAAATTGATTAATTAAAAAAAATTGTTATATGAGGGAGTAAGCGGTTTTTTAGGCATGTGTTATTTATAAGCCTTATATTGGCCCATGGTATTGGAACATTTCTCTTATAATTGAATTAAATAGGTGGAACAATAAATAATAAAAGACCTAGTCTAACTTATAAACGAAATAGAGTTTTTCACGGGAATCTTACAAAATAATTTCAAGAAAGAATATGATTTTCTATTATTTAAAATGCATTTTTGAATGCATAAATGGAATCACCAAACTTGAAGCACTTGAATTCTAAACCATAAATTTGATCATTAATCAACTTTAAAGTTAATCATACTTATTCATTTACTAAACTTAACCACTAATTAATCATCCCATAATATTCTATAGAATACTAACAAATAACTAGCATAGCTATACATCATATTGGTACTTATAATACATATTGAGATTACAGTCAATGAGTAACTAGACACATTAATAACATAATGTAAGATATTAAAATTAAGCAAGGGGCTACGAAATAGAATGTGATTCTATTTATTAAATTTTATCTTAATATATCTTAATATCTAATAATATGATTTTTTTTTTCACATTATAGTATTTTTTGTGGTTCTTAATTAAATGTTTGCTATCATTTTTATCATTTTTTTAATATATAAAAGTATTAGTTGAACATGAACTTAAGATAATTATTTAAGTTTTTTTAATAAAAATTTAAAAATAGTTATATGTAATGAAAAATAATTTAAATGATTATTAATTAAAAAATATTAATAATTAAATAGATTTAGTTTAATTTAGAAAAAAATAAATTATTTTCCCTCAATGTTTTTCTATCTAGATATGCTTTTACTAGATTCTTTGAAATGTTAAGCTTTTAATTAATTTATTTATTTTAAAATTTTCCTTTCTTCCATTTTCACACCGAAGGTGTTCCTCTGCGTAATTGGCCTCAGCATACTTATCCAATCACATCCTTTGATTTTTGTCCTCCTACGTCCAATCATTTTTTTACCGCGTGGAATTCCAGAAAATGGTAGCGGCGGAGCCGTGGGAAGGAGGGGTCAAGTATCGGTGGTGGTGGTGGAACCGCATGGCGAGTATGGTTAAGACGAAGGCTCTTTGGATTAATGGCACCGATTCTTTGGAAAAAAAGAAGTTCCATGGTTGGTCTCACTTAAAACTGAGCTCAGGTGACTGCTTTATTTAAGTTTCACTTGACTCATCATCATAAGTTAAGGAACTGTTAGAAATGCTACAAATGGAGAGAGAGAATAATATATATAGGGTTATTTGTTATTATTAGAAATTAAAAAATTAACAAACAATGGTAATTGAAAATTAAAAATAAATAAAGATTATCAAATCATTTGTTTTAATTATAATAGGAGAGGAAGGAGGGATACAAGCATTAGAAAATTTAATGTTAATGAAGGATGAAGATTGAAAATTGATATGGGAATAAAAAAAATGAGATTTTAAAATAATAAAAGTCTAAAATGAAATGAGTCTAGGAAGTGAAAATGGAAGAAATATAGTCTTGAATTCAATTAAATTTGGTTAAAATTCTAATATATGGTAAGAAAATTTCCAAATTACAAGCCCTAGAATGCTGGAAAATTGATGAATTCTCAAAATTGTTGTTTTTATGTTAATTCTAGAAAATATGAACAAGAAAAGCTTGAAGAAATCTACAACACTCAACATCACGTTTTATTTATTAATTGCAATACAAAAAATACAATGCTACAATTTCACCTCTAAACATACTCACTCATTGAATATGAAAACCTCACCTGCACTACCTTCTTTGTAGATTTGGGTTTGCCGCAAGTCAACCTAAAAATAGCCTTCGGAAAAGAACCTTGATGTGCATAGATAATTTCCTAGATTATAACCTCAAAGAGTAAAGCATGCATGAATGGAAGCCATAGTCTCCTAGTACTCTATGACCTATCATAAGCATGGAATCACTCCTCAGTAGTGCACCTTACAATTTTGTAAAGGACAACTCAAGAGAAAAGCACTTACTCTAATTATGGAAAAACTAAAATAGGATAAAAGATGCTATTGTTTGCATAAGTATGCCTCTAGCATGCATGTGCCCCGTTTAGAATAATGTAGGCTCTTGATGTGCCTCCTAATATTTTTACATAATAATGTGTTACCTTTTATTTCACTAAGTTGGACTTGAGGAGTGGCTATCATTAGATAGGATTGCTAAAGGAGACATTTGGAAGACAACCTTTAATAAAAATAAAGGTTTTTTTGAGTGGTCGGTTATGCCATTTGCTCTTTGTAGTGCTCTTGCTACATTCATGTGGGTTATGAATGATGTTTTAGGGCCTTTTTATAGATTATTTTGTGAGAGTATACTTAGATGACATATTGATTTTCAGCAAGTCTCATGAAGAGAATGTCATGCATGTCGGACAAGTACTAGATGTATTAAAGGAAGAAAAGATGTTTTTAAAGATGTCTAAATGTGAATTTTTGAAAATTTATTTAGTATAGTTGGGTGATCATATTGTTGGATGGGGTGAGTTGATGATAGATCCCTCAAAGGTCGAAATCAGTTTGAAATTTCTAAAACCCAATACTGTGACATAGGTTAGAAGTTTCTTGGGAGAAACCCAATATTGGAGAAAGTCAATTTCTAACTTTTCCTCCATTGTAGCTCCATTACATGCATTGACATGTGTGAAACATGTGTTTTAGTGTGGAGGAAAACAACAAAAATCCTTTGAAGCACTGTGATGCAGGAGCATCAAGACCGTTTCCTCCATTTGTAAATAGGGGGTGTGATAATATTAATTTGTAAATATGGGGTGTGATGATTTTTAATATTTTATTAATTAATTTGAATTAAATAGGAGAAGGTGAGGATTTATGTAAATATCTTTTTATTAAGAAAATGATATGAGGAAATTTAATAAATTGAAGGATTCTAGGGATAAAAACCTATCCTTTAGGGATGATGAGAAATTTAGGGGTTTGTTAAGGATTTTAAGGGATTGAGCATTTAATGTAATGATTTTTTAAAATTGTATAAATAGGAGGGCTTTTTGTGAGAGAAACCATGAGAGATTGTGAGAGAGTGTGAGGCTGAAAGCAGGCTTGAACAGCAAGGCTGTAAGCCTTCAGCAATTGTAAGGGCCAAATGTTGAATATCAGGCCACAAAAGAAGTTTGTAAGTATTTGTTTATTAATATGATAAGTGTGGTTTTTAGAAATTGCGTATTGATTTCTGAAATGGTTTTAGTGAGGCGCACTTGTATGAGTTGTGTTTATAAACCAAAAGCATTGAATGATCTATGAGGATGATGGTTCCTGTGTTGTGGTGAACGCTCTTATATAATCATATTGAAAGGGCAAACTGTTATATAGTTGGGTGTATCGGTGCTTGATTTATACCTGGATTTTTGTTGATATATCGATGTCCCATAAGAAATATTTAAATGAATGGTTGATAACACATTTGAACTGTAGTTATTATGATAGAACGCCGAGGGAAGCAAATGCGTTGAATTTGAACTGTAGTTATTATGATAGAACGCCGAGGGAAGCAAATGCGTTGAATCATATTTGGTTTAGAGAAATTGGGTTCGATAGCATTTGAAGAGCGTTGAATGAAAAGCATAATAAATGGTTGCTGTAGATAAATCTGTGGTTATGAAGATCGATTAAATCTCTGCTGTGGCATTATTTGTGAATGATGCTCTCACACATTGTTCCAGTTGCGTAACAGCGCCATGGAGAAGCAATGGAACGGTTTCTTTTTTAATCTGGATGCAGGAGTAACAGTAACCGGTTCCGAATTCATGAAGTCTTTATGTTAATCGATGAATTGAATGAATGCCTGCAATGTATTTGTTTTACCCATCTCTAAAAAAATGCAAACCGCTGTCATTAGAATGAGAAATGCGTGGAATACTGTTCACTCTAATTTGTAGCAGTTGCAATTTGTTGAATCGAATTGTTTTTTGCGGAGTGGATTGATAAATCGGATGCAGGGATTTTGTAACGTATTGAAAGAGTTAAAACAAGACACAGAAAGGTATGGAATTCGTTGTTGGAGCAGAACGTTTATACAGCAATTAGCCAGCGTTGGTAATCAAGACTGTGTTTGCCGGTGAAATCCAGAATCTGAAGATGTGCTCTGAAAACTATAGCGCAGAGATGTAACAGCGTTTGAATCTGGAAATAAAAGGAAGTGCGTTCAGAATTATAAAGGTAAGCAGTTATTTATTGAGATTCGATTTTAAACAAAGCCAGAAATCGATGAATTGTGAAAACGCTGTTTGCCGGAAGTATTCCTAAATGATATTTGAGTGATTAAATCTGATATGTATTGAATCACTGAAAGGAACTGGCAGATGGTGGTAATTAAGTCAATGCGTGAAGGATTTCATATGTATAGAGTTTATTGACCATGTCCAGCGTATTTAAATAGAAAGGGCGCACATATAAATACAATGGAATTAGGTTGAATAACACTGGCATAATAAATTGTGGTTGAGGTTCATATTAAGTTCAAAGGTAGAACTTTGTTATAATGCTTGCATGGGAAGACCATGAGCGCATGGTCTAATTGGTTTTTATTCAAGTTATGGAATATTGAACTCATATACTCATGTTGCTGAATTGAGTTGAATGAATAGGGAGTGATGGGTGAGTTTATGGAATTTATGTGAAGGCTTCCGTATAATAATGGTGTTGTATGAATTTGCCAACTATTGAAATTTTGATTTGGGAAAAATGTTGAGATTGCCCAATTTGAGTTTATTGGGGTTTAAATAACTTTGATAACTCAAGAGGGCATTTAACTGAATCCAACACATACAGGAAGAATTTTGTGATGGTGTATAAACACATGAGGACTATTGGTGATGAAATGAATGAGGGACTTAAGGCATAGTTCTGGTGTTATGAGGCATCTCTAATCTGACAAATAAATAATATGATGTTTAAGAAAGGATTATTGTGGAAGGGCTTTATAACCACAAATATGAAAGAAAGTTTCTGCATAAAGAGTGAATTGGGCAAATTAGAGCATGTATGTTTATAAGCATTACTTTATGAAGATCCTGGTATTGCAGGCTGGCTCCAGGCTTGCGTCACACTGAAAGAAAGAATCAATTCAACACCTGTATTTGCACTTCCATATTTGAGACAATCATTTGAGATACAAACTGATGCAAGTGACTATTCCATGGGAGTCGTCTTGATGCAACATGCTACAACAAGTGAGGCAATTAAGATAGATGGTTTTCTTACAAAAATTCCACTTGGTGATACGGGAGAAAGAGTTAAAATCATAAGGAATGCACATAATTCTCTTATTGCTGGTCATTTCAGTGTAGGCAAGACAGTGGCACAATTACAAAGGTTTTGTTACTAGCCTCGTATGATTGAAAGTGTGTCACAACATGTAGGACATTTTTCTTTATGTGTTGTTAGTAAGCCTAACAATAAAAAGATGGAATTGCACACTCCACTTCATGTTCCTTCCCATCCTTGGGAAAGTGTTTGTGTGGATTTTGTTGGAGGTCCTCCTATGTCTAGGAAAGGTCATGATTATCTTTATGTATTTGTGCATTGTTTCAGCAAGATTTGTATTTTGATTCCTTGTAAGAAGTAGGTTACAGGTGAACAAACTACACAATTGTTCTTTCAAAATGTATCGGTACATTTTTGGTTTCCCACAACCATTATTTTTGATCAAGATGCTCGCTTTGTCGGGAACCTTTGGTCAAGATAATGGGGACTCATGCACACCAAATTGAATAAGAGCACAAAATTCCATACACAAATAGATGGCCAAATAGAAGAGATGAACATAAAGATAATACATATTATTTGTGTTGATTCCAGCAAGAATCCTAAGTTGTGGGATGAAAATTTTCACTACATTCAACATGCTTAGAACCAAGCCAAGCATTCGTTGACTCAAATATCACCATTTGAGGCATGCTTGGGATACTTACCAAAATATCCTTTAGATTTTATCCCTTGGAAATATGTTGATATTGATGGAAATAGTGACATAGATAGGGCCAAGAGGTTCACTGAAAAAGTTCAATTTGTGCATCATATGGTTGAAGAATAGTTGGAAAATAGTCAAGCCAAGTACAAGAGAAGACATGATAAGAATCATGTTAATCACAAATTTCAAGCGGGGGATCGACTTTGGATTCACATTAGCGAGGAAAGACTCCAAGGAGAAGGTAAAAATATTAAAACAATCTGATATGGTCCATTCAATATTCTAGAAAATATTGGAAATAATGCCTTTAGGTTAGATTTGCCTCCATATATGCGAATTTATGCAGTTGTTAATGGTTAAAATTTGAGATTTTCTGAGCCTTCATTGATTGAAGATGGAGGAGATAATGTTCATATTACTTCAATTGAATATTTATCTCTTGAATATCTTGAAGAATTACAAAAAGACACCATCCTTCATAGGAAAACAAGGGCTTGAAAATGAGGGAATGTGGAGTATTTTCGTGTGGGGCTCAAAGGGACAAATCCAAGCAAAGCCAAATGGATTGAGATTGGAAATGTGAGGATACTATACCCTCATTTGTTTGTTTATTGAAAATTATCTTTTGGAGGTCCAAAAGCTTTCAGTGGGGTAGAATGATCCAGTGGATTAGTAAAGTGCTCAAGATTCCAAGTGTTCAAAAGTGCTCGAAACAGGTTCCAAAATATAAGTCTTGTCACCCTGAATCCAAAACAATTTGGATTGATGAAAATTGAAATGGTATGCTCCTGATATTGTGTTCTGATCATTTTCCTAAACAACTAAAAAAAATTGCACGTTGGTCAAGTAAGATGACTGGGTAGTTGATACGCTGACTTAATAGGGTGAGTCGGTAGGGTGACTATATTTCTAGGACGAATGACATGCTTCCATGTGTCCTCTCTAGATTGGTTCATGGATGTTACGTTTTGATTGTTTGAATGTTTGTGGTTAGGTGTAGAAATCGGTGGAGGCCATGTGGGTCATTGGATGGCCACCATGTGGTTTCCCAATAGTGTGGTAAACGTATGGTTATGGTAGAACAAGCCTCACAGGGGTCGACACAAGACCTATCATTTGACAACATAGATCCTTACCACTTCGACACTACTAGTGGTTCTTAACATAAAATGGTCAAAGTTTCTATTTAAAGTTTATTGCACTAACAGTTGGGGGATGGGGTCAGGGTTAAGCACCAGTCCCTAGTCACCCCATGCCCACGAGACCAGAGGCACAGGGCGTAGAGGGCGCGGACTTAACCCTAGCCCCAAAGCCTTGGTAATACGAAAACATATCATAGTTTGAGCCACATGTATTATACCCCAACAGTAACACAACCATACCACAGTTCAAAGCATGGTCATGTTTGGCGCGCAGTTCAAACCAAACCACAATACATGAAAGGCAACCACAATTGGGTTATAGTTAACATTTGGCACATATTTTGAACATAACCCTAGTAATATATAACCAAACCTCCATTGCATAGAGGGTTAAAATGGTTGGTGGGACCCTAGATCCAATGGTGGGAAACAAGCCACATGGCCCATCTTATTCACTCATGGGGAGTCATTGGGAAATTAAAACATACAACAAAATGCACCCAATCTAGCGTGAATCGCATTACCGTCGGGAAAATTTGTCACTCGACGATTTCAGAAAAAGGTGGATTTGTAGGATGGTTAGAAAACCAATACACTTTGAGATAAGTTAGGAGAAAAACTTCGCGAGAGCATAAATTCTTCAGTTTTTGGCCAATCTGAGCACAACAAGAGCCCAATTTAGGGATTTTGACTATTTTGGAGCCATTGGAGTCATTATTTTTTCATCCTGAGCACTACAAATCCATGTAATAACATATTTGAGCACTTAATGAAAGAGGCCCAAAATTGGAAGGTGGACCAAGAGATATAGCCTTGGAGGGGTGACATCCTTCATCATTTTGATGTCTTGTGTTACTGTTTATGCTATTATTGTCTCTTTTTTTATGCTGCAAACTGATTTTAAAATCACAAGTTTATGTTCTTTTCAAACTTTCCTAATTGAATAAAAGGAATAAAATCTAACTTGGAAATTTCATCAAGCCTTCATTTTTCAAATACAGATCAACGAAGATCCATCCGATAAATCAAAGCTTCCTTCTTCATCAACAAGACATTTTTCTGTCCACCTGGATTGTATTTCTGGTTGTTTTTCCATGTGTGGAAGTACATATGGGGTGGATACAGGTATGAGTCTAAAATGGTGAATCAACGTAATTAATCATCATCATTGCATCTAGTCAATGTAGCACCTATTTGTATGTAGGGAGGAATAAAGAAATATTTCACGACAAGGTTATCTTGTGTGATCATATTGGGGCTCAGGTTATTTCTTTATTTGAGCTCCTTCCTACATAATAATTTTACATTTCACTTGAATCATGATCATGGGTTAAGGAAGTGTTAGCAATGTTGCAATTGGAGATGGGGAATAACATATATATGGTTATTTTTTATTAGTAGAAATAAAAAATTAACGAACAACGGTAACTGAAAATTAAAAAGAAATAAGGATTGTCAAATAATTTGATTTAATTATAATAGGAGTGGAAGGAGGCATACAAGCATTAGAAAATTGAAATTTAATTAACAATCAAGATTGAAAATTGATAATTGAATAGAAAATAATATTTTCAAATAATAAGAGTCTAAATTGAAATGGGCCTAGGAAGTGAAAATGGAAGAAATTAGTGTCACGAAGTTAATTAAATTTCATTAAAATTCCAATACATCGTAATAAAATCTCCAAATTACAAGCCCAGGAAAGATGGAAACTCGATGAACTCTCAGAATTGTTGTTTGTATGCTAATTCTAGAAAATATGAACAACAAAAGCTTGAAGAAATATGTAGCAGTCAAAATGGCATTTGTTTTATTAACTCGAAAACAAAAAATAAAATGTTGTAATGTCAACTCTAAACACACACACTCACTCATTGAATTTCAAAACCTAGACCACACTTCCTTTTTGTAGATGTGGGGTTGTTGATAAAACAGAGTAATTCAAACTAAAAATAGCCTTGGGAAAATAAATGTGATGTGCATATATGATTTACTAGATTATAGCCTCAAAGATTAAAGCATGCATGAATGGAATCCATAGTCTCCTAGAAGTGTGTGACCTATCATAAACAAGGAATCACTCCTCAGTAATGCAATTTAAAATTATGGAAATGAAAAATGAAGAGAAAATCACTGACTTTAATTATGGAAAAACTAAAATAGGCTAAAACATGCAACTAGTGGCATAAGTATGCCACAAGAATGCATGCTCCATGTTTAGAACAATGCAGACTCTTGGTGTGCTTCCTAATTTGTTTACATACACTTATATGAGGGATGTATATTGCAAAAGGGATAATATGAAGGAACCCTTTAAGATTTGTGAAGAGATGTTGCAAAAATGCATCAAGCATATTTTTGTTATATATTAAACTCTGACTGATTGGAATTTCATGGAGAGAAATATGGAGGAAGCAAATAAATTGTTTTTTAAATGGTTGGAAAAGGTATAACACATACTAATTTTGTTTACAATAGCCCGATTCATGGTAACTGCAATAATGGAAATTTGTAGGAAGCACTTATGTTGTGTTTGGAAGCGTTCAAGATGGGTCTCATGCATGAATTTTTTACTTACAGTTCACTCGTGGTTTTGTGTACAAGAGAAGGTCTAAGAGGTAGAAAATATATTGTTTTAAATGCATTAAAGAGATGTGGTTCCAAATTGCGTCACATAGAATACATTGATAGATGGGATTTTCAAACAGGGAAAATTAGAGAAATATTTGGGATATTGTGAGCAAATGGTGGAAAATGGGTTAGTCCCCAATGTTAATTTTTCTAAATTGATTAACAGGAACTACAAGGTAGGTGAAAAAAAAAGGTTTTACGTTTGTCTAATGAAATGATGGTTAAAGGCTTCATGCGTGATATTGTCACTTACACTAATTTACTAGTAGATACTACAAGAATCGTAGTGTGTAAGAGGCTTTCAAGTTACACGTTGAAATGGTAAGAATGGGTCTTATGCCTAATGTTTTCCATGTTTGTATGCCCAATATTTTTAATTATTCCAATCTAATTTATGGACAGTGCAAAGAGGGAAATTTTCAAAAGGATATCCACCTATATAGAGATATGATTGAATGTGATCTAAAGCCTGATGTTTTTACTTATATCATCCTAATATGGGGGCACTTCAAGGAAGGAAACATCTTGGATGTTGTGAAGCTATATGTAGAAATGTTGAAAAAAGGTTTCGTAGTGAATGCTCTCGCTAATAATGTTCTAATCATTACACTCCAAGATAATGGAGAATTGGAATTGGAATGAATGTTTTTTGATGAATGTGCCAAATTCGAGGCTACCAAGTAAAATATTTCAATTTTTTTAAGTGGAGGGTACAATAAAAAAACATGGTTTTATAATGGACTCATGGTTCATGCCAATTTCTATGTTTCTTTGTATGCTTTTGAGGGATCCAAGATATACTATCCTATTGAAACAATGCCATTTATTTGAGTGAATTTTCAAGAATCCTTTACCATTCATATTTTTATGGATGTTATTTTTGACATGAATCACAAAATGTTTAGATTGATTCAGTTTGATTATTCCCCTAGATTCTACATGCAATTGGAGGTGTATAGTTTTAACATCAAGATATGGATATGTGCCTTCAACTTCTAGATTATATAACATAATATATTTAAAAAATGATCCGAAATAATGTGTATAAATAAAGGAACTTGCATGTGAGTCACATATTTCTAATTATGCTATTTGGAGGAGGTGGAATCTAAGAAGCATTTCATTTTTCATGTGTCCCGACTCCCATCTAAGACAACATTAGGGGAAAATACCATTGAATGTTCTATTATTTCATCATATCACTAAAAATATACATATGATATCTTGAGTAGGGGTGTTTAGGTCTTTCGAGGGGTAAGTTTATTAGCCTAAAGGCTTCTTTCTGGACCCTACCTTGTCAAATTGATTACCTCCAGCGTGTTTCAACATTCGGTGTAGCTTAGCAAAACATATGGTCATCAACACACTAGGAACTGAGTCAATGAGCCCTACACAACCTCTTAACGTAGGGCCAATCGAGTCTTTCCCATTGAGGTTATGAGTACCCATCTGTAACATAGACCAAATCAACATTCCAATATTGGTGAAATAGAATGTAATACATGGACTCAAACATTTTATATATCTTATTTAAAAAAAAAATACTATTTATATAAAATTTATTCTATTGAAAACAAGAATTTTTAATTTTAGTATCCACCAATATAGTATATATATTCTATTAAAAATATTAATTTTTAAGTTTAGTCGCCACCAAGTCACAACTTCAAACCTCATGGGGAGGGGTTGAGGAATGGAAGCAACTATGGGGGAATTAAAATTCTCAAGGGGCATCGAGGCTTGACGAAATACTCATACAATCTTGGCAATAATATTCCCATGCTGGGTGGATTGATCTTCTTCCAACCAATAATAAGGTTGGCCCTGACCTAGGCTCAACCTAGGCACATAAGAAAAAGAATTTTTAAATTTAGAGATTCATTTTTTTTCAAATACTCTTTATATAACATTTATTCTATTTGAAATAAGAACTTTTAAATTTAGTGATTTAATTTTCCAAATGATCTACCTAAATATTTTTTTCCTTCGGTCTACCTTTGCACCTTTGGAAGACATTTCTAGTTCTGATGTTATAATAATAATTGAAATTTGAAAATTTTTGCGCTTTTTTCTATTTTTTTAATTTCTTTTTTATAATGCTATGAAAGTTATTTTTTAAAGATGTTATTGTAATATTCTTATTTGATTTTTTAAAATTTGTATATAATTAATAAAAAATTATTATGGTTGATAAAGTAAGGCCCCTAACAAGTGATATACTTTAGAAAATCATGTCTAAAAACATATGCATTATGCTATCTTGATGTTTAGCTTATTTATAAAAAATGAGTTTTCTAAGTTTAACAAATTCTTAAATATATGTTAACACTTTCTAAAAATTAGCAAGTTGTTTTCCCTACATTCTTGAAACTATAAAAAGTTGTGTTGCGACACTCTTATTATTGTTCATACCTGCAAAATTCAAAAGGGATTGAGATGCATGTACAAAAATAAAATGGGGGAATAATAGTAGAAAAAAATAATTAAATTAAGGAAATTTGGTAAAAGAGTGAAGAAACTATAAAAAGTTTGCACAAGTTTTGACATATCACTCTAGAGCTTTCTATTCATACATTGAAAATGTTAGCCTCTTTCATAAAGGCATTTATAAATCCAAAAATACATAAATCCAATAATGTAAAGTTAGGATAAATATATTTATTAAATTAGAATATTTAATAAATATTAGAGATACTTAGAAATAGTATTTTGTTAGTAAAAATAGGACTCTAGAATTGAGTCATTTCCTAGGCTCTAAAATAGGAATAAAGTTAGTGGGATGGTTAGAAGGTCATTTATTGTAAATGGACACTTTTTGATTTTCCAAGTGATCCATAACTAGATTAAGTTAGAACATAGAGCTTATAAATATGATTGTTTCCTAATTTCATTGTGTAATGTGAGAGTGAGAGTTTACGTTTGTAGACTCCTACAATTTGTTATGTAATATTTTTTCATGATCAATAAAAGTATGTGTCTGAGGACACTTTTGAATCTACATGTGGTATCAGAGCATTACTATGATTGCTGGGCCTGTGGAGAACTTGTGAAGGCTTGACCATGGTAGAGACTGGTTATGCAGTCAGCGCATAAGAGAGAATAGAGCAGTTGATTGAATAGAGCGCAGAAGAGAGAATATGGTGGTTTGAATCAGAGAAATGATCCGTGTGTGGCACAGAGTTTAAATATATGTGGGAAGAATCGATGTTAATGTCAAGTTGTGTTTGTATGGGCAACATTGAAACTAAATTGAAGGCGCAGTTCTAAATAAGAGATGGCGTAGAAGAAGTGTCTAGTATCGAACCTGGCTTTGACCAAAATCGAGCGTGAAAAGATATGTGGTTTAGAGCGATATCAGATATGATGTACGCTGGTATTCATTTGAAGCCATTCGAACCTTCATTCTTATGAATTACGTGCTGCTTTGTCTATGTGAAAGGTAAATAAAAAACCGTTGAATTTTAACCTTTTGATAAAGAACGCAAGGGAAGTAATCGTTGGTTTTTGTGCATATTAAATATGGTATCAAGACCTGTTTAATTGATACAAGACTGGTTAATATCGATCCATAGTATTTTTGAATCAACAGTAGTGAGATTACAATATAACGGAAATCCTGCATTGTACGTATTCGAATTCCGAATTGAAGTTGAACATATTTAAATTGGAATGGAGGAAATAGGTTTAATTGCAGAAGCCATATCGAGAATGGAGCGGAACTGTAACTGAAGTAATCAAGTCATGAAAATGATGGCACTATTTGTGAGAGCGGGTTTAAAAGTTAAACAGTGGTATCACGCTGCTTAAAAACTGGTGTTTGTCGAGTCTTTGATGTGTGGGCGCAAACGCTCATATTTGCTGGTGCCTGAGGACAAAACAAAGTCGAACTTTGGAGAAATGAAATGAATTAGTCGACACACTGGACGAGTATTCTGTATGAATTCTGCAGGAGGACATGCTTGCTGATGAATTTGTTGGGGAGCTGATCTGGAAGGACGCTGCACGGTTGACAGTTGAGGACCGTCTGAGCGTGGATCTACCACTTGACCGAGGCTCCGCCTAGTGCCAGAATTCCTCATTCTGTTCTCTGCGAAGAGAGAAAAATAGATCCGCCATTCTGTGCACAGGAATATTGTTCCCAAATAGCGATTCCATTGAGTTAGATCAATCTTGTATATCCATTTTTTTCTTTGTATCAGCAGCAAAAGAAAATTGACGCTGGCACTTGTTTTGGATCTATGCTCAGCAAAACCGTACTCGACCAGAGTCATTACCTTCTGCCATTTGAGTGTGAGTAGTGTGAGGCTGAGGAATTTCTGAAGCCGAGTTTGCATCTGGATTCAATAGGGCCAGGGCTAGATTTTGCTATAACTAGTCATTCATAGATAGTTGTGGGAAAACGCTTTTATCTGCTCCAGGAATGTCTCACTCACAATTCATGGTTTGTGTATGAATTTTAAAAATTTGAGTCCTGCTTTCCAAGTCAGGTAAGCCAAATTCAACCTTTCGGTCCAATCGACCTAGCCGTAATAATGCTGGATCAAGAGTGTCGGGCTTGTTAGTAGCCAAAAGAACTTTAATGTTTCCATGAGCATCAAAATCATCCAATTGGTTCACTAGTTCAAGCTGCAAATATAGTTAATGTAATCTTCAATACCAATATCGTAGACAAGCCCGGGCTCTCATGCTTTTTAGGATTTACGTGGCTAGAACCGATGTCAAAAGGAAAGGGCGCCATTCAAATTATATTAGTGGAGTAGTTTTTCAAAATAGGTAGGGTACTTATGCATAAAAGGTGAGCTTCATTTTTTAAACGACTTCATACCCACTATTTCAATTTTTTAAAGTGCCATAAGCAAGATCTAATATTATTTGGGCTTATGTTTTTATATCCCAAATTAAATATTTGCCAAATAAGTTGAAAGATGAGAGAATTGAAGTATTTTGAAGATTATATTAAGAGTGCTTTGAGGAGTATTTGAATATAAATTCACCTTTTGAAAGTGACTTCACAATGTTCATTCCATTTTTTTTAATGGGAATTATGTGAAAAGCATGATTATAGTAGCTCGTTAAATATTGACCAGGGAGAGATACGAAATGGAAAAAATATTTTTGTCAGGAGAGTCAGAAGGGTGAAGATTGTCATTGATTTTGTAATAAGAGTGATGCTTTTGTAATTTTTGGAGTAATAAGGGTAATGTTTTAAAATCCTTGGAGTGATAAGTTGTATCTTGTAATTTGGAGAGCTAAGGAGTATTTCCATTTTTCTTTGGAGTGATAACGGAAAGCCTTTATTGTAATTCAAAGCATTGTTTAACTTTGAGAGAGCTCGTGTCACTATCCATTCAGACTTTGAAGGTGCGTTGTTTCAAAGGGTTGTCAACTTGGCATTATCATTGCTTCAGATGATGTACTCCAGTGATTGATAAAGATATCATTTTTTTGGTGTTGATGTGTCCTAGATCTGCCCGAAATTGAATAAGGGGATCTTAGGTACACCATGTGTGTTTGATGACACATTAATAATTTCATACATAAAGTTTAATATCAGCAAGCACAACACTTATAACGAAATAGCTACAAGATGAACACATGCATCTGCACAACTACAACATATAATCGAAGATTGTCTACATTAGCATTTTACATCAACAAGCCAATTCACTTCATCAGGTTCATGTACCTGCACACTCAAATAAAGTCTACATGTAATCAAATTCATTGTTTTAAGTGAATCATTAAAAATTCATTATTAATGAATTTTTAAGAGAACAAGTGAATCATTAAAATTATTGTAAGATTTTTTGGGTGCATTGTCGACAGTGTTCGACACCCTTTACACAAAATCAAGTGAGTGCATGACTTTTTAAATCAAACAACCAACAAGTTCACATCTCCTGCAAGCGAGTGTGATTATTCATTCAAGAAATTTGCATCAAGTCAATACAAAGATCAAACCTTCAAGCGAGCCAGAGTGAACTCTAACACCAATCAAGTAAGTTGAGATCGACATCAAGCGAGCGTGGTTATTCATTCAAGTGAGAGTGAAGTCATCAAGTAAGTCAAGTGAGTGCTTAAACAAATGCGATCATCATCAAGCGAGCGTGAATTCCAGAGTTTAAGCGAGAAAATTATACAACTCTAGCAAGTGTTCCAAGCAAGCACAATAAGCAACAAATCAAGCGAGCATGCCATTTAAGCCACATTCAAGTGAGCCTGTCATTCAAGTGAAACAGTTCAAAGTACAAAATCTACAACAAGAGAGCCTAATTTCAAGTGCGCAAGTTCAGATGGCGCAACATATTCAGTTGTTAAACATTCTTCATAGTTTGATCATCTCCAGTGATGAAGACATGGTGCACCTCAGCAAAGAAACTCTTGCTAATCTTTCATGGCATCTACAACAAACACATGAAACTATTGAGTTTCTTCAGCTTGAGTCACAACTTCAAAGGATTGAATTGCAAGAAAAGAGTGATACTTTCAAGTCTTTGAACCATCCAGATGATAAGTCTTTCATTCCAACAGCTTCAAGTGTCGAAGTTGTTCCAGATCCAATTTCTTCCAAGCCCATCATCAAGCCCTAGGAAGAAATTCAGAATAACAAGAATCGACGAGGCTTAGGATATGTCCAAGATGACGCCAACTTACATATTCCTAATTATTACAAGCCCATTCAGTTCGTCAGTGCAGGATTTCTTGAACAGATCCCCTCAGCACATTCAGAGACAGTTGCAGACAACCAACAATGCACGCAACCCAAAGTTGCAGAAAAACAGAATTCCACACAACCTGAAGTTGAAGTCAAACTGAAATTTTCTCATTGTAAGAGAACTGGTCATATGGAAGATCAGTGTTTTGATCTCCATCACTGTCACCATTGTGGTAAGTCCAATCATTCCTGAGACAAATGTCGCAATCAACACAAATCAACCAGATTGAAGATACATTATGAATGGATCGACCCTTGGGAATGGTCATCCACAATTAAAAGATTGCTTCAGTTCTACAACCGCATACGATCACACATAGTGCAGCCAACAATGAAAAGATGATGGTACTCTCATGTAGTTGAACAGGGGAGTACACCAGTGTAAAACTCCTACACCTGAAGGGGGGGAGTTCAAGAATACTTTCCAAGAGAAGTGTCTCTCCTTTCAGTTGACAAAGGGGGGAAAATGTCAATGAGATTGACAGTGGTTGTCAGACTGAAAGTCTCGAAAAAACCAACAAAATCAGCCAATGGGCATCTTCAACAGCCAGTGGGCATCAACAAATTTTCCAGTGGGCAGTCGACAGCACAGAAGCAGTGAACAATTTTCAGCATTACAAAAGCAACAGTGAGTTGTTTTTGACATCATCAGCCAGTGGGCTTTGAAATTTTTTTTTGATGTTGATTTCATGCAAAGGATAGATGGATCCTTTTGCAACTTGGCACGTATTGGAGTTGTCAAGAAAAATTTAGAGATGAATCAGACATACAGTTGACTCATGGTCTCTTGAGATTGAAGAATTTTTTTTTCAGCATCAACTTGAGAACTTGGAAGATGGTTCCTCATTCTTCTTTTGGATTTATCCTTGAAGGGGGGAATGTTAGCCTCTTTCATAAAGGCAATTATAAATCCAAAAATACATAAATCGAATAATGTAAAGTTAGGATAAATATATTTATTAAATTAGAATATTTAATAAATATTAGAGATAATTAGAAATAGTATTTTGTTAGTAAAAATAGGACTCTAGAATTGAGTCGTTTCCTAGGCTCTAAAATAGGAATAAAGTTAGTGGGATGGTTAGAAGGTCATTTATTGTAAATAGACACTTGTTGATTTTCCAAGTGATCCATAACTAGATTAATTTAGAACATAGAGCTTATAAATAGGATTTTTTCCTAATTTCATTGTGTAATGTGAGAGTGAGAGTTTACGTTTGTAAACTCCTACAATTTGTTATGTAATATTTTTTCATGATCAATAAAAGTATGTGTCTGAGGACACTTCTGAATCTACATGTGGTATCAGAGCATTACTATGATTGCTGAGCCTGTGGAGAGCTTGTGAAGGCCTGAGCATGGTAGAGACTGGTTATGCAGATAGCACATAAGAGAGAATAGAGCAGTTGATTGAATAGAGCGCAGAAGAGAGAATATGGTGGTTTGAATCAGAGCAATGATCCATGTGTGGCGCAGAGTTTAAATATATGTGGGAAGAATCGATGTTAATGTCAAGTTGTGTTTGTATGGGCAGCATTGAAACTAAATCTGATACATACAATCAAGAGAACAACCTAGTACATATAGGCTTTCTCACAATCAGGTGGTTTGAACCACTCCCTAAATATTAGGATCTGAGATATAGAATTAGAATCTCTATCCTATCCTAACTTAACTTTCTGCATTAATTTCTAACATGTTATGTATAATGATTTTTTTTTTTTTTTTTTACTTTATGGTTCTTATGGTTTTTTATAGGACTTTCATAGTTTTCCATCCATTTTATAATTCACATTTGTGTTTTATGGAGTGAGATCTAGATTTTATGATAATAGTGTCCATGGATTTCCCTTTTCATGATTTATGGAATTATTTTACATGTATGTTTCGATCATTTATAGAAAACATATGAAATATGGTGTGGTACTTTCCCTTATTTCATGCTTAAGGTCGATGAGAAATTTATCCAAAGAGTTGAGAAAAAATATTTTTTACTCATCGTCTATGTAGTATTTAAGAGTTCTTTGTGTCAAAACGTTTTCCTACTAATATTATATTCCCTAGTAAGACTCATCATTCTTTGTTTGAAAGTACACTATTCATTTATGGAAGGGAATTTTAGACGGATTAGTCTTCAAGGGCATATATGTTAAGAAAATTGACCGTGAAGAGAAGTTCAAAGCCATGGTTCATGGATGCAATGCATTTTATTTAGCCAAATTTATCACTTTCATATCCATAGGGATACCTTTGTATTTGAGATAGAAGGTATTAGTACATAGATTACCATTGTTTATATCCAAACAAGTTAAAAATAACATCTTTGCAGGTGTTGAACTTGGTATTCTTGAATTAAATAACTATGTTAGTATTGGACCCTTTGACTATGTAGTTGTGGCTACAATGTGTCCACTACTTAGGGTAGTTGTGGCTAGAGTGTGTCCACCACGAGAAGTTTTGATTCTTGAAGGCTCTGTTGAAGGTTTTTACCTTTAAAAGTTTCAGAATATGTGTCAAGAAAAACTATCTACTACTACATAAAATCTTGTCAAGGAAAATAATATCTTGCTTGTTTAAGTGTACTAGAAATGACATCCTTTTCTAGTGGTGTCGCTCATTATGTACAATAAGCAATGAGAAAAGATATGTTGAATTCATATTATAGCCTACTATATTTTTGTTCCTTACATGAAGTGGATCCTTGATGATAGTTACTACATGTCCATATTCTATTTGTCTTTTATAACTCAAGGGTGCCTAAACACAATAAGTAATTTGTAGTTTCACACAATCCTTGATATTTGAAATATTTTTTACAAATAAGCATGTCAATAATATACCTATGCTCCTATGTCAGTATTGATTTATACATACTTGTTAAAATACACATCCATCTTATGTGTACTGTCATATATAAGGAAAAATTTGCTTGTGACATCCACAGATGTAGGTTTTAGATAGCATTGGACATCCAAATACTTTTCCTTTGTCAAATATAGTCCATACAAGAGGAATTCCCAAAATATATGATGTAGAGGGGGAGAGGGGGAAGACGAAATCGTTCAACCAACAAGAGAATTTTGAGAATTGAGTTAAGATACTAGATTCATGAATTTTGTCGAGATCCTTTAGCTCCAAAAATTGGATGGTATATTTCACTAGGCACTAGTCGCTTACCTAATTATTGACTTTCATTTTCATATCTGAGTCTTCCTAGTGGAAATTGAATCTAATGTTGGAATCATCACATAGCATTGAGCTACAAAAAAAATACCCTCACAATGTTTAATTCCTTGTTCAAGCATTATGAGCTTGCACACCACTCAAAAGTTTTTCATATAATGGAAGTGGACCATTTATTCCTTGGAGTTATAGACATTCTATTCCACATCATCCCTAAAGAACCAAGGTTTATCATGTTGACTTTAAGCATAGGATTGTCCAATTAACCCCATACACAAGCCCCCTTTCTTGGTTATAATTCTTTGGAATTGTGAAGACCAAGTAAAGAAATGATGAAAATGATATTAAATATCACTAATGCAGTCATAAAAATAAATCCACATAAATAATTAAATTCATTTATTGTATTGCACTTAAACTCATACACCAATAACGAATAAATAAGTTGGAATGAGCATTTGGGGAGTCTTAACTCTTTATCCCGTTACACTTGGCATGATGGGATGTTTATCACTATATGACCTAACCATCATTATGAGCATCCATTTCATGCAAAAATCATGAAATATAATCTCACTAATCACCTTAAGTAATCCTTCATTTATCACTATTGTTAGGCCACCCTCAGTAATGCCCTTTATTTTGTGCTTGTAGAACTTCGAATAATTCAAGTTTTGTAAAATCATTAAGAAAATGCAATGATATTACACATGAGACTTGAAAAAAAAATAAAAATTGGAGAGTATTTTAATGGAATACAATGATCTTTTGATTATCTATAAATATACAACCACTGTTACATGGAAAACTTCTTTCTCCTTTAGCATTTCTAGGCCTTTGTAAAATACTATTACTTATGTCTCATTGTTATTTGTATTTCTCAATATTCATACATACTTTATTCCTTGTCTTCCATTAGGGTAATTTATGACCCTAACCCCCATTTCACCTACCACCCATTTTAAATGTTTTGATGTTATGTAAATACGAAAGTTATATTTAAACCACTAAGGAGCACTGTGACCTAAAAATTAGGCATCTGTACTAGGCTTTTCTAGTTAACTTTCATTTCATATAGATATGTATGATTACAAATAAAACAGAATTACACCATATTTACGTCGTAAGGTGTATTTATTTTAAAACAAATTTCCCAAATGCTCCCTAACACCATTTGCCACCGTCAATTTTGTGTCAGAGGATTGAAACATTTCAACGATCTGATGCAATTTTTTGTTCCTTTAAGTGAATTTTGGCTGGTTAGGGTTTCAGTAGCTAGATCACATCAAATGCAGGCAGTTACGCCATTATTGGAACGGGAAGTTGGGCAGTCTTTCCTAGGGCGATGAAGAAATTGAATGAACTCGAAGAAATGGATGAAGCTTCTTTCATTTCCTCCCTTCCACTAGATTTGCAGGCTTCATCCAATGTTACAGTACTGCAATCGATCGGTCTGAGTGTAGGGTACTTACTTGCATACTAGGTTTTTGTGCTCTTTATATATTTGATATTTTTATTTCATTTAGTGTTTTTATCATTACATATTCTTAAGTTTATTATTACTATAAAAATCCCTTTCACAAACTGATTTTTCGTTTAGTCTATTGCTCTTAGTAACTTTGCATGCCTGGGTTGATTTCTATGGTCTTTCTCTTATGATTTCTATGGTATCTCTATTATGTTTATTAATGGATTTTACATCATAAAAAATATCAGTACGTTTATAATTTACTGAAAACTCCACTAGTTAACCATGAACACTGTGGAGAATAATATGTTGCTACATGGAGGGTCCCTTACTATGGGTATCACTCTCGACCTAGAATTATTTCATTGAATTAAGCAGGTAAGACAATAGGTAGTACCTCCACCTTTGTATTTGTGGCTTACGGTATTAGTTCTGGAAGGCCTTCCATCCAACCAATTATATCCATCCTTTGTTTTGATGCCTTCCCACAGAGTGAAGGAGCATGCTTTTAGATAATACATTTCATTTCTTTCTTTCACCCATTTATTGATTTCATTCTCCGTTAAATAATAATCGTAATGGGCTTGGCCTTCGGAGGCCAAGATTCGATAATCATATTGGACAAGTCCTTTTAAATCCAACCCGCGTTCATCGATCGAAGACCTGATATCGACCTCAATTGAGACCCGTCGATCTCTTCTTGAACTTTACAGGGATCACTTTTTGGTTGTGTTAGCGCCCTCATTCACGCGCTGTTATAACTGTAGGGCATCGGGAAATTGGTGAGTGATGTCGGAAGATGATCGAGTTTACTTATATCTATCTTTATCGCTGGTAGCTTGTAAGAGATGTAGAGCCAACATCCATGCCAGTGCTAGTTTCTTCTCGTGTTTCAAAGGCGTAAGTAGTGGTTCCTGTTCCGAATCGTGTTTATTTTGTTCCTTCAGCTACAGTAGTCTGACCAAATAATCTGGGCCCTTTATTTCTTTAGAAACATCTACTGGCCAACAATGTTTAGCCTTAGTAAGTTCAATTTCTGTTCCTTAGAGTGTCTTGAAGGTATATAAGACTTATGGTTAATAGCCATGAAGAAGTTGGTTGTTTGTCTCCGTGATGAATTTTTTCATGCTCGACTCATAGGAGAGGAGGGCAAGGAAGAATTTCTTGATTTTAGAAAGTTTACACCTAAACTCCAGCATGTGGATTGTTGGACCAGCCGAACTCAACCTCTCAACTTCACTAGGAACTTCTGGGTATCACTATTACCTATCCCGCCAAGGAGCCCGATTCGGAAAATTTCTCCCACTCCAAGGAATGCTAAAAAAATAGTTTATTTAGGTAGGCAAATTGAGAACTCGTTGAGGCAGATCGAAAAATGGGACCATTCTCATTGAATCAATTAGGCCAAGTAAGCTTAACCTTTTTGAAAATTATGACTAGAGATTCGTGTATTCAATGGGTTTAGTTCAATATGTTTATATAGGCTAGCAAAGATCCTATGGGATGACTGACTGCCTTACTCATATAAACTATGCATGCAAGTCTACTATGTTTTACTCTCATCTGTTATGGTATTTTACATTCAAAAATTTCTTGATATGTTTATATCTTACTGCAAATTTTAATAGTTAGCGATAAACTCTTTGGATATTCTATCAAGGTTTCAAACACGGCAAAAATTCTCCTATGTAATTATTGCCAAAAATAAATTCTTAATAATTCAGGTATGAATCATACAAACCTAAATTCGAAAATTAATTTTCTGAAGAACCAATTAACTCTTATAACTATTATATGCTAAACATTTCATTTATTATACAACTAGCGTACGATATTCTGACCATGAACAGTCTTGATAGGTTTTTTCTCTTTATAAACAAGGTGTAGTTTCCTTGTAACGATGCGAATAGTTAGGCTTAGTGGTTGGAGGCTTGCAATTGGTTTCGAGACCCAAAGGACTATGGAAGTTATATGTTTCAAATTATTGATTATATATATATATATATCTATATAGTCTGGCTAAGTGGTTGGAGGCTTGCGACCGGTTTGGAGACCCAAAGATTATGAAAGTAGCATAAATATGTTTCAAAATATAGACCAAAGTTATATATATAGAGTAAGGTGTTAATAAATTAATATAATTATGTTTATATTTTGGCTATAGAGTTTTCATAATTTTATTTCAATTATTAGGTGAATAGTAGAGATTTAACTTATTATAAATAAATTAAAGAGTGAGATTTATCTCAAAAGTAGTTATATATATATATATATATATATATATATATATATATATATATATATATATATATCTTTTTAATTAAATTCATTAATTAAAAGAACAACATATCTCAAAAGTAGGTGTGTTTCTTTTATATTTTTAATTAAATTCATTAATTAAAAGAACATCATATGAACATGTGTCATATGAAATTAGTTATGTTTTTTTGAAAATGTGGTATGGACAAAAACATGATAATGGACCATAGTATTGTAACAAAGTTTAGAAATTAATAACCGATATGATAAAACCCATGAAGTGTAGAACAATTGGCTTGCATGGGGTCCGCTAGGTCACAAGTTTAAACCTCAAAGGTTGAAAACTCATGGGGAGGGGCTGAGGATTGGAAACCATTTTGGGAGAACACAAATTATCAAGGGAAATTCATGGTTAATATTCTATTATTACAAGTTTAAACCTCACAGGTTCAAAACTCTGGAAACCATTTTGGGAGAATAAAACTTCTAGAGGGTCATTCATGGTTAAGATTCTATTAATGTGTACCAGGATTTACTAGCCATTTAATTTATATGCTTGTGCTAGTTATATTACAAATATGTTTGTGCTAGTTACAATATAAACCCACAAATAGTTATTCTTGTCTTTGGTTAAATATGGGTGTGCTTGACTATAGATGGATTTTATTGAGTTTTGTTAAATATAATTAGCAATTTAATTTATATGGTTATGCTATTTATATTACAAATATGTTTTTTCTAGTTATATTATAAACCCACAAATAATTATGCTTGTTTTTGGTTAAATATGGGTGTGATTGACTATAGATGGATTTTTTTGATTTTCATTAAATATAGTTAGCAATTTGTATGTGCAACTATTTAATTTATATGGTTGTGCTAGTTATATTACAAATATGTTTGTGCTAGTTATATTATAAATCCACAAATAATTATTCTTGTCTTTGGTTAAATATCGGTGTGATTGACTATAAATAGATTTTATTGAGTTTAGTTAAATATAGTTAGCAATTTAATTTATATGGTTATGCTAGTTCTATTACAAATATGTTTGTGTTAGTTGTATTATAAATCCACAAATAATTATGCTCGTCTTTGGTTAAATATGGGTAATTATTGGTGTGATTGACTATAAATGGATTTTATTGAGTTTCATTAAATATAGTTAGAAATTTCATTTATATGGTTGTGCTAGTTATATTACAAATATGTTAGTGCTAGTTATATTATAAACCCACAAATAATTATGCTTATATTTAGTTAAATATGGGTGTGATTGACTATAGATGGATTTTATTGAGTTTCATTAAATATAGTTGTTTCTTCAACATAATCTACATACACATGGGAATAATATGTATAGAGAGACAAGAAGGATACATTATATTCCTTAAATGTTTAGTGACATAGAAAAGTGTTGTATTCTTTAACTTGAAATAAGTGAGGAGTAGAAATAATATCACACAAGCCAAATGTGGTAGAAAAATTATGTAGTTAACTAAGATCCAAAATTCAACTGAGACCCTTTGGTAACACTTGGTGAAAATTTCATTGTCATCATCGAAGAATAGAAATTTAATGCTACTCTTTCCTACACCACTACCTTATAGCATTTCCTTTGCAACATCTGGTGCAATTTCTAATGTTACATTATCCCAAATTAAATATTTAATCAATTAACACCATATTACTTGTCAAAAGTATTTGAAATAATGTTTTTGCACTTTCGTTGATTCTAACTGAATAACCAACCAATGTGCTTTGACTAAATTTTTACTATTTAGTTATAATATATATTTAATATAACTTAAATAATATTATGAGATATATTTTTAATGGGATATAAGTAATTATTATACGGATAATAGATTTGGTTCTCACATTTTAAATAAGCTTTATTTCCACCTATTTTGAAACCTAAATTTTAGTGAGTGTAATATAGTTACTATGCAATTTACATAGTTGAGGATAATGGTGGACTTATTTACCAAAAATATATGGGTTTCACTTTTTTTTAAGGAGGTTCTTTTATTTTAATTAATCCATAATAATTAAAATTCTTCTTTAGTGTTATTTTTTCGTCATTAAATTAGTTTTATTTGTTTTATTTTCTATTTTTTTAATCTTTTGAACTGGATGTGTGAAAATAGTAACCTTAAAATAGCAATGATAATTTTAGAGATAAATCATGTCACCTAACCTAAAATACACAGACATTTTCTTTCCATGTTATCACTAGCAACACATACCTAAATTTTAAATTTAAAAAGTATGTACATATTAAAGATATTAATACTATTATAGAATTATTATAAAATATAAAGAATAAAAATATTATAATATAAAATATATCATTATCACATATTAAACTAAGATTTATCCCTAATAATGATCTATTTGAAATGACAAACCATGAATAGTGTCCTTGACGACAATAAAAGAATACACAAGATATGTTTACCGCATAAGAGAAATATGGGCCCTATTTTAAGGATTATGTGTAACAAGGATGGGTCCCCATGAATAAAAAAAATAAGATCTTATGATCCAAATTTATTTCCAAATGGGGAGATTATATAGAAATATATAGCGATCAAATTATGTGGTTTTTGACCAAAAGTAAAGCCCATTCAACTTGTGGGGCCGACCTGTCTATTTGGAGCCTACATGAACTTGTAAATAATAATTTATATTTCTTTTATTTTTCTTGACATGAATACTGATCGAAGACACCAAAAAAAAAATCAACACTCCCTCTTAGCTACGAAGGTATTCAATTTTGATTGACTTAGATGTCCTCTTTCCTTAACATAGTATCCATCCAAAGTAAATATTGAATTTTTTATCTATGTGACTATCTCCATCCACATCGTACATTAATATATAACAATATGGAAAGCATTCTACATCAACATCATTCCCAAAAAGTCTTCACTTGGAGCAAGGTCATCGATTCAACAAGCTATCACTTGGATCAAGGTCAATACCTTTATTAAAAAATGGTGACCCCTTTAGAAATTACCATTCTTGCATGAAAATTGAATGGTAATTCCTTTTCCTAATGATAAAGGCACTCACTCTACCCAGTAGCCAAGCACCTCTTGCAAATATGGTCAAAAAATTTTAATCACGAGAGAACTCTAGGACTTGATGCTCTCTAGATCATTATAGCACTTACTCTACCCAATAGCGAAGCACCTCTTGGAAAAATGTTTAGATACTTCTAATCAGGGGAGAAATTTGGGCCTTGATGACCTCAGGACCATTCCCCCTAACCACATTACATGGAAACCTAGTCAGTTCCTAAGACATAGGGAGAATGTTTTTCCTTGATGCTACAACATCAACACTCCCTCATATTGATGGAAGCATTCTAAACTACTCAAATATTGTCCTTGAAGTATAAAAATTTCGCCTTTGGACATAAGATTTGTGACAATGTCAACGTCTTTGTCATATGTAGTAATGTGTTGGAGCCTCACAACTCCCTTTTGTACCATGCCCTAGATATAGCATTACTATATCTCAATGTGATTCAACATGTCATCATGTTCATGTTCATCACCTCATAAAACAATCCTCTAAGTATCTTTAAAAGCCACATTGCTTCACAACTCACCAAATTACATGCAAAATAATTCACCTCTATAGTGCCGAGTGCGACAAATTTTTGGTTCCCTCTTATCCAAGAGATCATAGTAGAAACCAAACTAAAACAACATCCTAATGTACTCTTATTGTCTTTGAAACTTTCTTCTCAATATGAATTTTTATAGTACTTTAGGATATATCTCAATCCATATCCAATTATACCATGTTAGTGCCATAATACATGTTATGTTTGATACCTTGGTTCAACCATAAAATAATTGGCATCCTTCACTACATCCATCACCACAAATATCTTCTGATTACCCTAATTTGGTGCTCCCTTTGAAAAAAATCCTCCCAGCTGCTCCCTATTACTATGTTGCTTCCTAGTCTTTGAAGCATATATATTATCTAGCATGGTCCATTCATAGAAGGCATACTTCTCTTAGAGACCTTCTCATCTCTAAGCATTTAATTTGGAAATATATCATCTGAAGAATCTCAATACTATAGTTTCCTTGAACAAGCATGTAATGCATCAAATATAGATATTTCATTTCAGAATCATAGGTCAACTCCCTTTAACACTAGAGTAGGGCTTGGCTACTCCCTTTATCATGGAGGAACATACTCTTTCCACTATTTCTCTCTTTGTCACATGATTTCTTTTGATCTCTTCAGAACAAGTCATATAATAACTAGATCAACCAAGACTAATCAGATATTCATGCATGAGGTCTGTACAAATATTTCTTCAGTCTGCAAACATGGGAATCCCTCTCATGTACTAAAATACCTTAGGTAGGTCTATGTACAATTGTTCATGAATTACTCCATCGACGAAAGTGGTCTTTACATCCATTTGATATAATATCCAAGTCGGAACAGAAGTGTTATGAAACCAGCTCCAAAAATAGAAGTAAAGAGAGCTCAACGCCTTAGAAATCAGCCACTTTGAGGGGGCAACCTCCAATATATTACATAACTGAACAATTATTGGATGATACAAATGACCAAAACCTCCTTCTATATATAGGAGCCCATGGGACCATAATATAATCCTAGCCGACCTAACAATAATAATGTAAGGGCACAATAATAACAATATTGGAGTTACAGGGGTACAAAAATAACAATAAGGGGGCTACACTAATAACAATAAGGGACTAAACTAGTAATATAGGTACCTAACATGTCCCTCTCCTTCGAAAAAGTGTTGTCCTCAATGCTTCAGTAGCTCTGGGTGCTTCTGTATAAAATTCTCATCCTCCCATGTAGAATATTTAGTGGGTAAGTTCTTCCACTTGATGAGATACTCTGAAATTGATTGATTTCATAGCTGTCAAGTTCTTGTTTCTGTGACCGCTTCAGGTTCCAATATGATTTTTCCTTCCTCATCAAGTTCTAGAAATATTATTTGAACTGGAATATTTTCACCTATAACCTTCTTTAAGCATGAAACAGGGAAAGCTTGATGCACTAGCGAAGAAGCATGAAGCTCCAATTTGTATTCCATATTACCAATCTTTTGCAACACCTTGTAAGGACCATAGTACTTTGGCGATAATTTATTTTCCTTATTAGCTTGCTTGAGGGACATTTTTTTGTATGGTTGTAGTCGTAGAAATACCCAGTCTCCTACATCAAAACTTCTCTCACTGTGATGTTGATCTGCTTTTTGTTTCATTCGATTTTGTGCCAAATTTAGGTTATCCTTTAAGAGTTGGAGAAATTATTGTTAATGCTCGATGTGATCTTCCACTGCTTGAACCTTAGAATTTTCTATTAAAAATGATGTCATGGATGGTTGATTGTATCCATAAAATGCCATAAATGGGGTCATTTTTGCTGCAATATGGAAGGAAGTGTTATACCACCATTCATCGAGAGGTAACCACTTGACCCATTGTGTTTGTTTATCAGATACAAAAAAATGAAGATATCCTTCCAAAAATTTATTCACTATCTCAGTTTGACCATCGAATTGAGGATGATAAGATGAGCTATGAGCTAATTGAGTACCCAAACAAGAAAAAATAACTCCGTCCAAAAATCTCCAGTAAAAATGGGATCTCTGTCGCTCACAATAATCTTTGGGTTTCCATGTAGCTTTTGAATTGTGTCCATAAATGTAATAGCAACTGTACTTGCTTTAAATGGGTGATATAATGCACAAAAGTGTGCATACTTGGTAAGTCTATCAACTACCACCATGATGACACTCTTTCCTTTGGACTTAGGTAAAATTGTGATAAAATCCATTGAAATATCCTCCCAAAATCCATAAAATTTTGAAT
The DNA here is from genome assembly GCA_034641835.2 of Pinus albicaulis. NCBI lineage: Eukaryota > Viridiplantae > Streptophyta > Pinopsida > Pinales > Pinaceae > Pinus > Pinus albicaulis. The sequence continues at coordinate 1,069,421,538 of CM076584.1, forward strand.
ATCAGATTTAAGGGCATCCCAAAAAAAATTCTTTCTTCACCCTGTGGTAAATTTTTAAAAATCCAGAGTGTCCTCCTAAAGGAGAAGTGTGCAATTCCAAGAGAATATTTTATTTTAGTTGGGAATTCTTACAAAGATATAACTGATATTTGTACCACAAGGAATAATTTTTCCAAGTAAATGTATAAGATGTACTAGGATCTTGCTACAAATTTTGAATGAGTGTCCACACTTCTTTGTCCTTATTCCATTCATCCCTTGCTTCGGCTATCCAATCTGGTTGGATAATAGAAATGGAACAAAGAAATGCTTCCACTTCTTCATTATTTCTTGAGAGTGCATCTGCAACAACATTTAGCTTCCCTTTTTTGTAGATTATTTCAAAGTCATAACCTGACATCTTTTTGACCCATTTTTGTTGCTCTTCTGAAGATAGTATTTGTTCCAAAAAGTGTTTAAGGCTATGATGATCATTTTTTACCTTGAAGTGTCTTCCCGTTAGGTAAGGTCACCATTTATTTAGTGCATGTAGCATTGCTAACATTTCATTCTCATAAATGGCTTTCTGTAAATACTTTCCTTTGATTGGACGAATTTCAAAATCAATGGGTCTTCCTTCTTGCATTAAAACAACACCAATTCCATTTCTTGAGGCATCACATTCTACAATAAAGGTTTTTGTGAAATTGGGCGAAGCTAAGACCGATGATAGGCACATTGCCTATTTAAGATGTTCAAAGGCCTTAGATGCTTCAGGAGTCTAGGAAAATGCATCTTTCTTCAATAAGGTTGTTAGAGGTGCTGCTATTCTCCCATAATTCTTAATGAACTTGTGATAATACCTTGTTAACCCGAGAAATCCTTGCAACTGCTTTATGGTTGTTTGGAGTTTCCATTCCTTAATGGATTTAATTTTATTAGGGTCTACCTTAACACCCTCATGAGATACAATATGACCCAGATATTCCACCTCTTGTACTCCAAAGAAACATTTGGATGTTTTTTCATATAATTGTTTCTCCTACAATAGTTTGAGCACCCTGTCAATATGTTGAACATGATCCTTCCATCACATTTGTAGATTAGTATATCATCAAAATATCTTCCAGCTCAAATTTTATAAGGAAGAGTTTGAAAATGGAATTCATCAAATCTTGAAATGTGGAAGGTGCATTAGCAAGGCCAAAAGGCATGACCAAAAATTCATAATAACCCTCATGATTTCTGAATGTTTTTTTCATAATGTCTTCAGGCTTCATTCTAATTTGATGATATCCTCAACGAAGATCCAACTTGGTGAAGTAAATTGATCCATGTAATTCATCCAACAATTCATCAATGACAGGAATATGAAATGTATCTTTAGTAGTGAGCTTGTTGAGGTCTCTATAATCCGGACACATACACCATGATCCATTCTTCTTGTGCACCAAACCTACTCGACCATAGAAAAAACTTTGAATAGGTTTAATTATATGGGCCTCTAGAATTTTTGAAACCATACATTCAATATCACTCTTTTGGGCATAGGGATATATGTAAGGTCTCATGTTTGAGGAACACTTCTTGGAATGAAATGAATAGCATGATCATGATCATGAATTACTGGTAGGCCTCTGGGAGTCTAAAATACACTAGAATGATTGTCCAAGACTTTTCAGAGATATGGAGAAATAGATGATTTCGATGTTTGAAACTCTAGTGGGAATAACTATGCAATTACACCCCATTGTTCTTTCTTAAGAATATTTGTCCTTGAAAATAAGAGCTTATTAATTTTAGCCTCTCACCTCAAAACCACCTGAAAATGACCGACTTCCTGCTTAGGGTTTAAAATTTCAAGAAAATTTCTTGAAAATTAAAACCTAAAGATCCCCAAATATTGAAACCATTGTACTCTAGTACAACATGCTTACCTCAATGAATGGAAAGCATTGGAATATTCAACACATATTCCCCCGTGGTTAACTTGATATTATGGCATTTCCAGAGAAATTTATAGTTCCTCCATTTGCAACCATCACTTGACATTTTGGTGCTGGGTATAGGAAACAATTCAATTCCTTGGCTACCTTACAATGAATAAAATTATGGGCACTACTCGAATCAATCAACACTATTACCTTTTTCTTCTTTATATGTCCTTCTATCTTGAGAGTTTGAGGAGTGGCAATTCCTGCCAATGCATTACACAATATGGTCAGACTCATTTCTTCCTCTTATAGGGTTGGTTCCTGCTGTATATTCTCTTCTATTGAAGATTATTGTTCATTTTATTCTTCCTCTTCACAATCTATGTAAAATAATTTCTTCTTAGCACACTTATGACCTTTAGTGTATTTGGTATCAAAACTGTAGCAAAGCCCTTTTTCTCTTTTTTCTTCCAATTGTTGTGGTGTCAACCTTGTAGGTTGTGGAAGTCTAGGAGTAGCAACACTTCCATATTTATATATGTGAGTGGTAGGCTTCCTGGTCGCCATAATTTTACATTCAATTTTTCTTGCCAACCTGAATGCCTTTTCCAATGAATCAGGTTCCCAAACACGAACTTCATGTTGTATGTTATCCTTTAAATTCCCTATGAAGACATCAATTCTGTGTTCCTCTGGAATATCAGTTACCCTTATATTCAATTTTCGGAAGTCCTCAATGTGCTCCACCACTGAACCCTTTTGTTTGAGATTTATCAATTGGCTAAATAAGGTGTTTCTTTTTGTATCCTAATAATGTGTTATCATTTCCTCCATAAAAATTGACCAAGTGACAATTTTTTTCGGGAGCAAAGCCATCGATACCATACAAATGTATTTTGTTCTAAATTTAAAGTTGAAATGTGTACCTTTTGTGTATTTTTCACATTATTGAGATCAAAATATTGCTCCATCTGTAGAATCCATGTTATAGGATCCTTGCCATCAAACTTACTCATATCCATCTTTGGAATATGGTGGTTCTTCCATCCAACATTAGATTTTATTTGTTCTCATCATTAGTTTCCTCTACTATCTTTTCAGTATTAGGAAACATTTCTTGTATCAACTTTGGCAAACCTTCCATGTGTGAATTTAAATCATTCTTCATGTTTTCCATGTTGTCTTTTATGTCATCCATCTTAGCTTCCATGCCATCGATCTTAGCTTCCATGCCTTTCTTCAAACGTGTGCATTTAAATCATTCTTCATGTTTTCCATGTTGTCTTTCATGTCATCCATCTTAGCTTCCATGCCATCCATCTTAGCTTCCACGCCTTTCTTCAAACCATCCATCTTAGCTTCTGCTTCTTTCTTCGAAACTTCCGTTTCATTTTTTGTTGCTCTTTGCGAGAGCGAAATTTGATGCACTTTCTCTTGTAATTTTGATATGTCATGTTACAATTATTCGTCTTCATGAGTCATAATAGAGCCTTCTAAAGACTTAATGGGCGTTGCATTATTTTTAAGGGGAATTTTATAAGCGAATACTGATATATATTATACAATATGCTTTTGGAATCAATTCAAACTGAATTTCACACCATATTTACGCAATTCGAAAAAAATACACACCTTTTTATTGATTTTGAGGAGCTCGATATTGAAACGAAATTATCTATGTTATTTCCAATCTTCAATATTTTAAATTTGGCCCTATAGTAGCCCTTTGAACCTTCTTTAAATTTCCACAGGTCTCACCTGATTTGGATTCTTCAAGGAAAATTTATGTCCAATCTCCCACAATGACCTAATTATGGACTAGTTCTGTAAAACGACCTTGTACAGCATGCCACGTGTCACTGTTTCCTCATTCGGCTATGAAATTGATACAAAGGAACCTACAGTCGGTGCACTTGCAGCCACTTTTTACAAAACTTTAATCCAATGCTCATAGAGAGAGTTATGACTATTTTCCCACGGTCACCTCTTTGAGATGAAATTCGGGAGCCTAAAAATTCCCTAACTCCCACAGACCCTATCTCCGAAAATATTGTGAATCAAGCTCTAAAATTTTTCCATGAAAATCCTCAGGATTGTATCTTTGCTCTGTAAACATTTCATCTTCTGAACCCTCGTATAAAAACAATTATAGCAAAAATGCCATGATGATCTGTTTAGGTTAAATTCAGGATCCTGCAAAAATCCCTAACTTTCACATATCATATCTCTGCAAATATTGCGAACCAAGATATGAAAATTTTCCACGATTTTCCTCAGGAGTTTGGCTTCGCTATGTAAAAATGTCAGCTTTTTAACCTACGTATAAAAAATGTTGTAGCGAAAATTCCACGATGACTTGTTTGGAACAACGAAACCCTAAAATCCAAAGCTCTGATACCAAATGTTAAGAAACCAGCTCCAAAAATAGAATAAAAGAGATATCAATGCCTTAGAAATCAGCCAATTCGAGGGGGAAACCTCCGATATATTACATAAATGAAAAATTCTTGGATGATACAAATTACTAAAACCTCATTCTATATATAGGAGTCCATGGGGCCACAATATAATCCTAGCCGACCTAACAATAATAATGTAAGGGCACAATAATAACAATATTGGTGTTAGAGGGGTACACCAATAGTAATAAGGGGGCTACACTAATAACAATAAGGGACTAGACTAGTAATATAGGGACCTAACAAGAAGTGATAGAAATAATTATTTTAATAAAAGTGTAACTGGAAACTGGAAAAAAAATTTACTTCATGGGTCTCTATATCTTTCTTTGAGAACCCTCTTTCCATGAATCTCACTATGTACTTCTTTATGTTTTCATCTACCATATTCTTGATCTTGTAGATCCATTTATAAGTCACCATTGATTCCATCCAAGTCTAGACATAATTTCCACCATTATGGCATCCTTAAAACTTGTTGACTTATTTCCTTCTCATAGTTTGATGGCTTGGAATCAAGGATGTGACTTATCCACGTTTCATATCCTAATAAATTCTTGCAACATTTTATTTCTTTGAATTTTTCATGGGGATTTGATTTCCCTCTACTTCATGCAATTTATTTTAAGGTGGTGCATGTCTCTTCTTGGAATCTGGAACACCAACACCATGTGGTTCCATTGACTCATGGGATCCTTCTAGATTTTCCTTATGATATAAAGGATAATCCTTAGTTACAGATGCAAGGATACACTCTCATGATGAGGTTGCTAGTGTTGGGAACTCTCCTTAGGCATTAAAATTTTAGATTGCTATGACCTATCCTTGTCCATGTTTTCTATTGCACCTTCCTTCTATTACTATACTTAAAAATTCCTTCTTATTTGTTAAAAAGGATTGGGGTTTTTCTTTTGGGGGTTTGGGGTGTAAATCCATGCATTCAATTTATATGGGTCATTCTTCTTAGGTTATTTGTCTAGTCGCCTACTCCTTGTTGTGTCTTCCCTCTCTGAAAGACACCACTTTTTCTACTTGTTTGAGGGATATTGAGGGTGAAGAGATTTTACATAATATAATATCTATGTAGATATTTCATTTTGTTAATGGTTATTTTGGTAAGATATGTTATAAAATTTTGGTAAAATCTTTATGATTTTTTTGTAAGAAAAATAGAGGCTACAAATGTATTGGAGGAATCACCATCCTAGCTTAAACCCACATGGAGGAATCATCGTATAGGGGAGGAGTGAATATAAAGGAGGATTGACATGTGATGGAGCATTTAAACAACCTACATGAGTGGGTTCGTTCTAAGGGGGATATAGCCACTCCCTTATTTTTCTAGAGACTAAAGATCATGGTCCTAGGCCTAGAAACCCTTTTCAATTAGACTCTTCAGGAATAAAAGAGGAATATTTTATCAACATGATCGAATATGGTTGGATCCCTTATGATCCACAAAATTTTCATTTGGATACTCAAGAGTTTGAAGAAAAATTAAAGCAGGTTAAGATTAAGTCCATGGATTGAACGAAGATAAAACAAAAGAAAGAGGAGGAGGAACATGTGGACATTGAGAGGGAGATTCTTGCTATTTTTTACTTTGGTGATTGGGGATTGCTAAATATATATTCTAGGGATAATATCGTCAAGGTCATCGAACAATTATTTAATTAATTTATGCAAGATGAATATAGTAGAGATTTTGTGGAAGAGGTCTTTGAAGAGGATTTGAAGGATCTTTTGGCCAACGTTTAGAGTAATAATAGTCCAAGGCCTAATGTGTGGGGGGTTGAGATTTTTTATGGTTTTTTTATATATTATTAGTAAGGATCTACTTGAAGTGTTAAACGAATATAGAAGGTGATCCGGTGGCTCTAGACACACACAGGATAAATAGGGCTTATGAAAGCTTAAAAATCAAAGGGATAGAAATGTGAAAAACTCATTTTCAGGTTGAATATCTCATCATCCTCATCACAACGGTGTGAATGGTTTGTCCAATTGAGTTCGTATGTGCAGTTGTTAAAAGTTCTAAGGTTGACTTGGTGAAGTGGTAGGTTAAGAAGGCAACAAGTTGGAATTTTTTTGGTAACCGGATTCTAGCCAGCTCCGGTCGAATTTTGAGAAAATTTGTGGGTTCGTTAAAAAGACTCCTATCGTCAAAATTCGAGAAATTTTAAAATAATCAATTTGGTTATATATATAAAAAAAAAGCTGTAAAGGGTCGGTAGACCATGACCATCGTCGGACCCCACGAAAACCACAAAATATGTTATATATATAACATATATATGTTATATTTTTAAAATATGAAATGAAACATAATGTAAAACAAATTCCGGTGTCGGCGGGGTTCGAACATACTTGGCCCACGTGGTTGGCCCCCGAGAAGGTGACACCACCAAACAAACACCATTCCATATTACAATGAATGTCGAAACGGGGTCAGGTCGGGCCACCTAGAGTAGACCCACCCACCCAAAATTTGATGCAATTATCCTTAAAAACTAACGTGGGTCCAGATATGGGGGTTGGGATTGATCCCCCGACCTCCCTTTAGACATTCCAACGTCCCCGGCAAACCAACATAATGAATCCGCTGTGAAGTCTGCTCAAATTTTAATTTTTAAACTAAGCTTTCCTCAGTGTGGCCAAGGCAGGTCGGAGAGGAGCCAGTACGTAGTTCGAGGCAACCTTACTGAGCCAACATGTAGAGGGAGTGGAACCATGATTGAGCCTCATTTCTAGAGGGGCCAAAATTTCCCAGTGTCCAAATTAGACAGTTTTTATATGGATTTTACACCTCTCAGTGACACGAATCTAATGGCAGTGTCAGTTTTTGCAACAAAGGTCTCGATGCTTCAACCATTTTCTAGCATGGGATGACGGTGTCGTATTTCAGCATGTGGACAATCGAGTTTTTTCCATTCGACGCCATGTTTGCAATGGTGCATTCAGATCTAGTAGTTGAGAAACCTATTCTTCAGCCAACATTAGAGTTGAGGTATATGAAGTGTTGTTTCCATGTACATCATTAATTATTGTTGTAGGATGCTTTATGTCATGTCGATTCCTGCGTGATGTATGATATAGATTCTTCATGTTTATTTGATGTTGTTGATTCATGTTGATGTAAGATGTGGAGTATTTATGTGTATTTGATGTGGTATGTATTTATCATCGGTGTGATTTTTTTTTTGAGATTGTTTGTTGCCTTGATGGTGGGATACTCTTTGTCAACATGTGTGAAGTTGTCATGATGATAGGAGGTTTGTGATGAGTGATAATTCCTTGTAACAGAAAGTCTCATGGAAAGAATTTTCCACTCATGTTGAGGGCTTTTCCTTGTATGAAAAGTAAGCAGAATCCATGTACATTATAACCAGTTATAACAGTGAATGAAGTGCCCAACACCATCGAAACATCGAGGCCTGGAGACGTAGTTGATACTGGACAAACTCCGTTATTAAACCTCTTTCTTTTTTTGTCATATGATTGTTGACATGTTTTCGTCTTGATTATATGTACATATGTGTTCATTAATGCTTTGATAAAATGTAATTCTAACACATCAAATAAAGCAAAAGGTCTTGGTTAAAAGGGTATAAAAAATTCACTCGGATCAAGTGGTATCAGAGCGGTCTTCTTGCTGATGTGAACCGCAAGCGTGAACCATTGAACGTGTAGGAATGGAGGATATCAAAGACATGTACGAGACCATGCTCAAGGTGTTTGAGAAAGTGTACATATTGTATGAAGCTTATGAGAAACAAGAAATAGATAACGTTGAGTTGAAAACGCTTCTAGAAGAGGAGAAGGAAGAAAAACATCGATTGTAGCTTCAACTACAAGCCACGATAGAGGCATTAGAAGAATTGAAGCACAATGAAGGAAGTCTTCAAAAATATCAGGATGCATTAAAGACACTCATACAGGAAGAGAAGGAGGAGAATCAACGATTGCAGCTTCAATTGCAAGCCATGACAGAGGCATTGGAAGAATTGAAGTAGAATGACGGAAGTATTCAAACATATCATGATGCATTAAATACACTTCTACGAGAAGAGAAGGAAGAGAAGCAGTGATTGAAATTTAAACTACAAGCCGCGATAGAGGTCTTGGAGAAAGTGAAGCGCAACAAAGGATTTAGGAAGGCCTCTTCACATGTTTACAAAACAACATATGAGGTAAACCATGTTGATTTCTCTTTAGTTTCATTCTCACATGATATAATTTATATTGGAAATGTGGAGATACCCATTACAGGAATCAAAATGAGAATCCTTACCAAGATGGGGTACAAAGGAGGAGGGCATGGAATTCATGGCCAAGGCATAAATAAACCATTAGTGGTTTTACAGAGACCTTGCTACGTAGGTTTGGGATACACTGAAGGATAATGCTCAAAGGTATCAGAAGCCTCCACGACATTGTGGAAACTGTCGAGGAGAGAGAATGATGGGAACAAATCCCCATAATCTTATGAAAATATATATTACAGAGAGAAAGTTGAGGAAAGCTCTCATCACCATAATTACATCAAAGGATAATATACATTGTTGAACTCGTCAGGAGAAAATATTGATGGGAACATTTCACCATCATCCCATGGAAGTGCATGTTGCAGTGAAAGAGTTGAGGTAAGCTATCATCACAATGATCACACCAGAGGTCACCAGGATAGGTATAACAAGTCTCGATATTCTCGAGTTCATTTTGATTATAAACATGTTGCTAATCATGAACGTAAATCATGGCATAAGAAAACTTGTATTTTTTGTGGTTTAAATAACCATGTCATTGTTGAGTGTTGGAAAAGAATGAAAGCACAAAGGAGGATGAGGCGTGAAAATAATTTTCCACAATAGTGAAAGAAGTTGGTTAAGCATGTCTAGAGAAAGAAGACCTTTTGCAGCCATTGCAACCAAAGTGGCCATCAAAGAGCCATGAGCTCGAGGCTTCATCCAGAGCAACACCTTAAGGACAAAGCATTGGTGCATGAACCAGTTGGAACAATTGTTCGATAAATGAATCCACCACATTCATGGTGGTCTTCTTTATTGGGAACAAGATGTTTTTCCTAGATGTGGTAGTGTGTTTAGGTCATGTCTTGTAAATAATGTGTTGTATTTATTTTGTAATAGTGATGATGTGTTTCTTCATCACTTGCAATGCAACAATGAAGTCTTTGGACTTGTATTAATAGCTGGGGCATTATTGATTCCATTGGATGTAAACTTGACCAGCGAGCAAGTGTTATAAACTCGTGGCAAGTATGGAAATGTTTGGGTCATAGTTGGTCATAATTTGAGCATGTAATTTGCAGGAGATTGTACTACGGGTTTTCAGAGGATTTAGGTGTCGGTTCATCGCTTATGGCTTTGAAGGACAAAGGTGAAGGAGAAGGAAGGGTGACCTTTTCAAACACTTGTGGTGCAGACATAGTACACAATAGTTGGAGATTATCATTGATGCTTTTGGAGGACCAAAAGCTCCTCAGTGGGGAGGAATGATCAAGGTGGCTCTAGAGACACACAAAGGAAAAATAAGGCTTATGAAAGTGCAAAAATCAAAGTGATGTAAACGTGGCAAACACAGTTTCAAGTTGAATATCTCGTCGTCTTAATTGCAAAGGTGTGAACGGTTCATCAAACTGAGTTCGTATGTGAAATTTAGAGTTGGTCAAATTTTGAAGGTTGACTTGGTGATGTGGCAAGTTAAGGAGGCAACAATATGGAAGTTCTCCAGTGACCGGATTTCAGCTAGCTCCGTACAGATTCTGAGTGAATTTTTCGGGCCATTAAAAATACTCCTACGGTCAAAATTCAAAAAATTTTAAAATAATAAATTTCGTTATATAACAAAAAAATTAAAAAAATTATTGTAAAGGGTTGGGGAGCCATGACCCCCGTCGGACCCCACAGAAACCACCAAATATTTTATATATATATATATATATATATATATAACATATATATGTTATATTTTTTAAATACAAAAATGTAACATAATGTAAAACAAATTTCGGTGTTGGGGGGGGGGGGGGGCGATGAACCCGCCCGACCCATGTGGTCAGCCCTCGAGTGGGCGACACCACCAAAAAAAAAACATTCCATATTATCGTCACCGTTAAAACGGGGTCAGGTTGGGCTGCGTGGAGCGGACCTGCCCACCCAAAATTTGATGTGCTTATTGTTAAAAACTAATGCGGGTTTGGATATCGGGGTCGAGATTGATCCCATGACCTCCCTTTACACATTCCAATGACGTCGATAGCATAACACAATGGATCCATTGTGAATTTTGCTCGAATTTTAATATTTAATGTCCGCCTAAGGCAGGTAAGAGAGGAGCGGGCATGCAGTTTGAGGAAACTTTATTTTAACTATAGGTGGACCCCTGATCCAACATGCAAAGGCAGTGGAACTTCTAGAGGGGCCAAAATTTCCTAGTGTCCAAATTGGACAAATTTTATATGGATTTTATACCTCTCAACAACCTGAATCTGTTGGAGGTGTCAGTTTCTGCAATAGAGGTCTTGATTTTTCGGCCATTTTCCAGCATGGGATGGCGGTGTGAGATTTCAACATGTGGATAGTCGATTTCTTTCCATTCGATGCCACGTTTGTGATGGTGCATTCAGATCCCACGATTTAGAAGCCTATTATTCAACCAACATTGGAGTTTAGGTATATGAAGTGTTGTTTCCATGTACTGCATTAATTATTGTTGTAGGATGCTTTATGTCATCTCGATTCCTGCTTAATGTATGATACGAATTATTCATGTTTATTTGTTGTTGTTGATTCCTGCTGATGTAAGATGTGGAATATTTATGTGTATTTGATGTGGTATGTATTTATCATGGGTGGTGATTTGCGTTGTGAGATCCCTTTGTTGCCTTGATGGCGGGATACTCTTTGTCACCATGTGTGAAGTTATCAAGCTGATAGGAGGTTTGTGATGAGTGAGAGTTCCTTGTAACGAAACATCTCGTGGAGAGACGTTTCCACTCATGTTGAGGGATTTTCCTTGTATGAAAAGTAAGCAACATCCATGTACATTATCACCAGTTACAACACTAAATGAAGCAACCAACGCCATCGAGACACTGAGGCTCAGAGAGATAGTCCACACTAGACAAACTTCGTTATTAAACCTCTTGTGTTTTTTGTCGTACGATTTGTTACATGTTTTCCTCTTGATTATATCTACATATGCGTTAATTAATGCATTGATAAAATTTGATTCTAACACATCAGCCGAAGAAAAAGGTCTTGGTTAAAAGGGTATGAACAATTCACCTGGATTAGAAGTGAAGGTAGAGTCTTGATATCTTTCAACACTACCCTCATAGTCAATATCGTCAAAGTCGATAAGCCCTCCTCCTTTGAATACTTCCATCCTATCTCTTTATATAACTGTGTCTACAAGGTAATATCCATGATCCTTGCAATTAGACTTAAGACCATTATTTCGATAGCTATATGAAAAGAGAAATTTGGGTTTCTAGAAGGAAGACAGATTCATGATGCCATTGGGGTAACATAGGAAGGCCTTCACAATATCAAAACCCTTATTATAAAGGTGTTGTCATAAAAATTGAGCTCTCCAAAGATTATGATAATGTTAATTGGATGAATATAAGATTACTTTTGACTCACCTAGGTTTTTGTATTGAATTTACCACTTGAGTTATGGTATTTTTACAATTGGTCTCCTTTGTAGTATTACTAAATTGATTTGCATCCAAATTTTTCCATGTGCAAATAATATTGCAACAAGTCTACCCCCCATCTCCATTATTATTTATATTATTTATTGAATATATCAATCATTTGATTGAGGGTAATAAATTCAGGGGGTTTTCAAGGTTGTAGTTATCTCAAATGCTCTTACTATTACTCTTTTACTATTTGTAGATGAAATTCTAATTTTTTCTTCATGACTCTATTCAATACATGTACACTTTTGTTTAGATTATTTGACTATTTGAGAAAGCTATTGGGATGGATGCATATTTATGAAAATATTTTATATCTGCTCAAAATATGGAAGACCTTAAACGTCAAAATCTCAGGGAGGCTTTTCTGTATGAGATGTTAGAGATGGAATATGAATTAAAATATATAATCTTTCATTTGAAACCAAAATGCTACAAGAAGGAAGATTGGATGTGGTTAATAAATAAAATTTAGAAAAAATTAAAAGGATTGTGTTTCTGGTGGATTTAAATTGTAGGGAGGTTGGTTTTAGTGAAATTGGTGATTAAATTTATTCTTGTGTTTTGGATTTTTGTAGCCTGGATTCCATGGGGAATTCGAGAAAAAATTAGATGGATATCCTTCAAGTTTCTATGGGCTGGACCACATGATATTTTCTTCCTCTTCTATGTAAAGTAGAATCATATCACTTTGCCTAAATTACTTGGTGGATGGGGTCTAATTTTTTTTTTTTAATGTTCTCCAAGGCTGTTGCAACAAAGTGTGGGTGGAGGATTTTTTTCCACCCACGCTCTTTCACACTGGGAGCGCCTTATAAGCTCTTTGACCCTAGAATTCTCAGTACGTTGCTTTTACGCGCTCTACGTAAAAGAAATCCATATTTTTTGGTCAAAGGTATAGTAGTACTTACATTATCGATCCTCATATATCACTTCAATCATAAAAGTAGTATGATTGAGAAAAAAAATTCTATACGATGAAACTCTTTCCGTATCATATGATTATTTCTCATTTTGGGTTGAGGAACAAATGTGATTTGATCCTTATCGAACTTACTCTGATCCTTATCGGACTTACCCCAACATATTCCTAACCTAGAAAATGGAAACTCCACCAGAATACTTTCTAAAAGACTAGAAGCTAGATCAAGATCATGCTCAACGAATTTATCGAGAGGAATCCAATTCTCTCTATTTCGTTCCGATATAGACCAAGAATCTCGAGCCGCTGATCCGGCCAAGCAACCAAAAATATGGGGAAGTATGGTCAATTCCTTCATAGTTGTTTCGGCAATCGAATGTTCTAAATACCATTCAGACAAATAACAAAACCTTTTCTTTACATTAAAATGAACTTTGAATGTGATTATTACCGAAAGAATTCTATACAATTTTACGATGGATCACAGAAGCCAAAATTATATATATATATATATATATATATATATATATATATATATATATATATATATATATATATATATATATATATATATATATACATATCTATATATATATATATATATATATATATATATATATATATATATATATATATATATATATATATATATATATATATATATATATATATATATATATATATATATAGATATAAGAAGACTAGATCAAGATAAGTGAAAACTTGCATTCCAATATCTCTATCATTTGGCTTGTAGTGCTATTTTTTTTTATCTTATCACCATGGGGCCGATTGGAAGGCTTGAAATGGTTTTAAGTGAGGATGTACTAGGATCCTTGGTATGGTTGTGGTCTAAGCCATCATATGCCTCAGTACCATAGTAAATTGCTCAAATATAGGGAAATATCCCTATAATATGTTGAAATTTTCAACAAGAAATTGTGAAATTGGCATGCAGAAATGAATTCCAAAAAATGGCACCCAGAAATGGCTACCACATGAGGCTTTGATTTAATTTTCCCATAATTAATTTGAAATAAAAATTATAGTTTCATCTCATGACAACTTGTATTAGTTAATTGAGTTTGGAAGAATTAGTTAGATTATGAAATTAGAGTTAGAGGTCTAAGAGGATGCATGCAAATGGATCTCCTACTTTTTAAGACCCTTGGTTGAGTTATTTGTGAGTTGTAATTATTTAAATGAATTAATTGAGTTAAAATCAGTTTAACTAGTTCTAATTGAGAGATGAGCTAGTGAGAGGTTCAATGAATCAAATTATATTTAATTCAGATGCAATGATCAATCAGATAACTGATAATTCATTATAAATAATTTTTTGATGTAAGTTCTAAGTAAGGCCCAGTTGAGTTTGAGGTTAAAGGGAAGATAACTATAAGTTGTACAATTAGAAATTTGTACAGGTCATATATGAGGTCATTAGGAAGGGCTTGAAGGATTGCGAAATCATCATTGGGGATTTTTGTAATTAATAGGGGCTCAATTAGCCCAAGAATGAGTGAGAAAGGCATACTAGGTATGGGAAAGAAAAATGTTAAATACTTGACTGATTTTGCTTAGATTACAAGTCATTTTCAAGCAGGATCTGAGGGAGACAGTCGGTAGAGTGATGGAAGTTTCTCTAGTGTGAGAAATAATTGTATCGTTTCATGATATCGAACATATTAAATATAAGTATAGAGGGGTTTTGAGAAGTTTCTTTCCCAAGATACATCTTGTGTTGTGCGATTGATAATTTTTTTGTCTTGCATATATGTGATTGTGCAATCACTTTTTGTTTCTGCAAATTGTAGAAAGGATTCAGTATCTTCTTTGAGTACATTATAATATCATATTGAATCCCATTGATTAGATTTTATACATGGTATCGGAGCGCCACAAATCACAATAGAAGAGAAGAAATTGAGTTTATTTTTGAACAGGTTCCAATTTGTAGATTTATTCTTCAGGATCCAACAACAGATCAAGATGTATTTCAATGGCTTGAGACTTGAATATTCTCTTGAGAGAAATTCAAATTACATAGCATTGAAGTACGGGATGGAGGCAACGTTGTAGGACAACTAGTTGAAGAAATTCATAGATACTGATATTCCCAAGCTCGCAATAGTAGATGCCCAATTTCTTGATGCATGGAAGAAGAAAGTATCAAAGGCGAGAAGGATCTTGTTAAAGGGATTTTGAGATAATTTTTTCTGGAGTCTCCATGGGAAAGCGAATCCATATGCTATGTGGAAGGCCTTGAAAAGTATGTTTTAGAATTAGAGTGACCACAAGAAGTTTGCACTGAAATACAAGCTCAGAAAGATCAAGATGCAGGAGGTCGAGATGATAAAAACATACTTGAATAAGTTCACTCAATGTCGAGATGAGGTTGGAAGTGTTGTTGTGACAGTAGCCCAGGACGATTTGGTGATACTAGCACTTCTAGGCCTTCCCAAGAGCTAGCATAGTTAACACAACTCTGTGAATGGGAGGGAGAAATTACCAGACTGGGAGTGTTTGTGGTTCAACTTGGTAGTAGAAGAGATAGGGCGGAGCACTAGAGACAGGACCTCTAGAAAAGACAAAGAAGAAGATATTGCATTGGTCGGAAAAGGAAATAAAGCCAAGGGAAAAAATTCCCAAGACGAAGAGGGAAAGAGAGACTTGTCAAAGATCAAGTGTTTTCACTATCACAAGAATGGGATTTATGCCTCGAATTTTCCACAAAATAAGGCAAGCAAGAAGGAGCCTATAGTTGCAGCAGGTGAAGCACTAGCTTCACAGTTCAAGCTTGATTGTACTCTAATTTCATGCATGGCCAACACTATAATGGGATTCATGTGGTATCTTGACAACGGTGTCTCGTTCTGTATGACAGGGAATAGAGATCTCTTTAGTGACTTGGAGGAGAAGGACCTCCAACAAAACATAGAGTTTGGAGATGATAAGAGGTATAGCGCGACCAACATAGGCACAAATACCTATCAAATGGATTTTGGCTCCCCTCTTAGACTAAAATATGTTTTGTATGTTACAGGACTAAGAAAGAATATTATTTCCATAACGATATTGGAATACTGTGGTTATGATGTCATATTTAGACAAGGAAATGTGTTCCTTAGACACGCCACCATGGGACGGGTGAAATAAATCGATGTAAGAGTTAAGAAATATATGCTCTTGAGGTAGAGGATGCATGCAAAGCTTTGAGGAGAAAAGAAGAGGTTAGTCACTTGGGGGTTGAGAGGGAGCCTCTAAACTTGCAGTCTTAGAATTAGTCTCAGAAGGTTGGAGAGTAGCTGAAATTTGAGAAGAAGAGAGTATACTGAGTGGAAGTGTCCACTCAAGCATAGACCTCTAGTAGGGGGAAATTTCGAATCAGATTAGCAGAGGGAGCACATGCAATCATACCTCCAGGGGAGAGGTGGGGGGATGTGTAGACATAATATAAAGAGAAAAAATTTGGGCAGGATCCATTGAGATGGCTTCTCTCATGGATCGAACCTGGATACAAGGATCCCATACTACAACAATAGAAAGAAGGATCAATGATATTCATGCAGTCAGATGTTAGGAAGACATAAATCAGAGTGACAAATGTCAAATACTGGAGCAGAAATCAGAGTTGACAAAAATTCATAGGGCACAAATGCAGAGTCAACAACAGTGCTAAGATTTTAGTAGATAGTGTAGCAACTAGTAGCAGTCATAGACTCTGTTGGTAGATACATCATACTGATTTAGTTTCTTGGAGGCTATTCTGTTTAGGAGCTGCAACACGAAAAAAAATAAAGAGAAGTATTGCATGGGGAACATTCCAAAAGTACCAGATCGGGATAGATTGAATTTGCTTCTTGTTGAAGGGGAGTTTTGAAATTTGAAGCAACAAAAAATGAAAGTCAAATCTAGAAATGAAACCTAGAAAATTACACCCATAAATGGCTACCATATTAGGATTTTGATTTAATTTTCCCCTAATTAAATTGAAAGAAAATTTGTAATTTCATCTCATGGCAACTTGTATTAGTAAATTGAGTAAGGAAGACTTAGTTAGCTTAGAAAATTCGAGTTATAGGCCTAAGGGGATGCATGAAAATGGATCTCCTACTTTTTAGGACCACTGGTTGAGTTCATTGTGAGTTGTAATTAGTTAGCTCGATTAATTGAGTTAAAATATTTTTAACTAGTTCTAACTGAGAGATGAGCTACTGAGAGGTCCAGTGAATTAAATTAGATTTAATTCACATGTAGTGATCAATCAGATAAATGATAATTTATTATAAATAACTGTTGCATGTCAGTTCTAAGGAAGGCCCAATTGAGTTTGAGGTTAATGGGAAGATAGCTATCAGTTGTACAATTAGAAATTGTACAAGTCATGCGTGAGGTCATCGGGAATGCCTTAAAGGATTTCAAAATCATAATTGGGGAATTTACTAATTAATAGGGGCTCAATGAGCCCAAGAATGCGTAATAAAATCAACATAGGTAGGGGCAAGAAAAAGGTTAAATACTTGACTGATTTTTCTTAGATTGCAAGCTAATTTCGAGCAGGATTGGAGTGAGAGAGTCAACAGAGTGCTGGAAGTTTCTCTAGTGTGAGAAAACATTGTATTGTTTAATGATCTTGACCATATGAAATATACAAATAGAGGGTTTTTTAGCATTTTCTTTCCCCATATTCATCTTGTGCTACGCTACTGATAATTTCTTTCTCTTGCGTATATGCGATTGTGCGATCGTGTTTTGTTTCTGCAAATTGTAGAAAGGATTCAATATATTGTTTCAGTACATTATAAGATCATATTAAATCCCATTGGTTAGATTTTCTACATAATATTCCCTTTGAAATATTTTGCTAAAATCCCCAACATTTCATTTCATAAAAATACATCATAATAAAATCACCCAATTTTACCAACACAAATTAAATTGCATATGTAAAATGAAGTGGAAATGTTGAAACTTAGAATAATAAAAATACATAAGCAAAAAACTGAAATTTATTTTATTAACTGAACTAGATTACATGCCATTACAAAATTTCTAGAAAATAGCTTATATGGAGCCCAAATTGGAGATATGGTTTATCCCTAATTCCCATTCATATATTTGCTCCAAATCTGCTCACTAACCAATGTTGATGGAGCCCAATGACATTTATGAATGAAAACTCCATAATAGTGAGTTGGTATTTCATCCAACACACCAAGAAACTTAAGTTTTTTCTTCATAGGGCTCTCCCATATTGAAAACCAAGTTCTCAAATGAATTCTCTAAGAATATACTCCAATCCAAGATGATCCCACTGACTTGTTCTCCCCTCTTTTAAAGATCTGATAGATCCCTCCAACTTTCTTGAAGAACCATTAGGGGAATTTTGAGGTCTAAAATGGGCCTCTTAAGGAAATTATTAAATAACAGCGGAAATAATATAATAATATTATATTACATCATCAAATCTTAGAGGGAAAAAAACCTGTTTTTTCAACTCGTATTTTCAACCTATATCCGTATGGGTTTACTAAAATTTCAAGCGAAAACACTCTTTGGATGCATAATTTGATTCCTAATATAAGGAGTACCCATGTTCCATACTTTTGATGGACCCTACTACACGAAAAATGAGAAATACATGAAAAAAATTATTGAAATCACGTTTTTCATGTATTTCTAATTTTTCGTGTAGCAGGGTTCATTGAAAATATGAGACATGGGTACTCCTAGGATGAAGAATTAAATTTTGCATATAACGAGTACTCCCAATCGACATTTGAGTAAAACCTTAGGGATATAAGTTGAAAATATGAGTGGAAAAAATACTTTTATTATTTTATTATTTTTTAATCTTTTTACTTTTTTACTCCAAAATGGTGAATCATCCCTTATGGTTGACATCGTCATCTTGAATCCTATTAGTTGTTATAAAGTTTATTATGGTTGTACATTTTTCTTAGGAGGCCCATTTTAGACCTCAAAATTCCCCTATTGTTTTATTATATTATTTTATTTCCATTCTAGAGAATTCTACCTTTTATTCACCTAAGTTACTCTATTTTATTTAATTTTATTTAAGTGGCTTTTGATATCGGAAAATTGTTAATCTAGCTCAACGATTTTCTCATCCACTTAAAATTACTTTTCATCATCCTATTCTATAGATCTCTTCATCTTTATTCCAACAAGCTATTACACCAGGGTTTTTCTCTAGATAATATGCTCCAAATAACACCTTTATCGTATTTAATTAAAATATGCTAATAATAACCTCATTTTATGGGAATCGTTGGAATGCAACAAAAACAAGAAAAAATTGTGTGAAACTGACCTTGATGAAATATAATAAGGAAACCACACCGGACCCATAAAACTCATCCAAATATTTTTTGGCCCACTGATGACGTAAACTCGTGTTTGTGGCTTGGTTGTCACAAACCCCAAAAATAAACCCTAACTACATGATAATGGAAACAAAAAATGGGGATATTACAAGTCCTCTTAATTCGAGATTGCTTCCCCTTAAGAAATTTCATTCTATCAATTTTAAAATCATATGTACACCAATACTAGGATCCCATGTGAACCAGTGTGTCACATCATACCTATGTGCCACCCAATCATGAATGCATCCCTAAAGACTTCGATCCAAAAAAAGTTTTGATCCATGTTGCCGCTAATAGATCCATCTCAATCACATAACCATCTTGTTCTCCTATTGAGTTATTCCCCTAACTCAGAATATCATCCCAGCAATCACCCCATCAATAGAATATGACCTCATAGTTTATTTCAAATCCATCTCATGGGAAGGCTCCAACACATGTACACGAAACAAATCCACTATGCCAATTTTTCACCATTCTCAACTCATGTTGCTTTTCCTAGTCAACCCATAAGAGCCATATAGAAAACTATACCACTCTCTCTCTGTTTACCAATTTAATTGTCTTAAACCGGTATCATAAATTATCGATCGAAGTTGGTAATATTTTGAAGTGCAAGTGCGCTATATATACTAGAAGACTTTCTTGCTTAGTTTATTTTGTTGATTTTATGTGTGAAGGTTGTTTTTGAAAATGATTTTATTTTAGGTGTCCTTGAATGAATTTAAGAAACTAAATTATGAAAAATAAACAAAGTCCAAATTTAACTAAGTACTAGAAATTTAAATGGAAAATATTGTTAGTAGCTAAGGATTAATTTTGAGAAGAACTAAAATTCTAAAATCACAAAGTAGTTCTAATTTTTATACCTTTTGAAAATATAATGTGAATGAAACTTAAACCAAATAATCACTAAAATTATTTATTTTTTATGCTTAGAAAATAAATTACTTTTATGAAGTAAAATTATTTGAGCTCACGAGACAAAATTGATTGAAAACTAGAAAGGAAATATTCTATTACTACTTCAAATATGCCTCAAAAGAACTAATCTATGACAAGCTACTATTGCATGAAAAGGAACTAATCTAATCCTTGATAAAATAATCGATGATAAAATTATCTATGCCAAGCTCTTATGATAAATTATCTTTTCATTTTTAACCATCTAGGAAATAAATCTATTCAAATGATAGAAACAAAGCATCTACTCTAACATAATGACATTCTAGAAATGACGATAACAAGTAATGAAATAACAATGATAAAATGAACATCTAAAATGTTCAAATATGGAAATGATTGCAATGAAAATATAAATGAATGGAAATCATGTATCTATGCCAGGGAACACTGTAAACGCATAAAAAAATCTATGAAATAACATCTAAAAGAAAGAACATAAATGAAATAGAAAACAAAATAGAACCTCTTCTGTTACAGGGGCCCTCCATAACATATGGCTTTGAATCTACTCTTTACTAAATTCGCATTGAAAATCTAGAATGATTCTTCATTCGATTAGGGAATAAAAATGGAGTTTTTAAAGATATCACAGTTTCATAATAATTCGTATTGTTTATACAATTACTCATCTCGATATTTATAAAAGCCTATCATTAATTTTTTTGAGGCTTTTACCCCTTCTAGGAATAAGCCAACTCAATCTAAAATTCTAAACATAAAGGATAGTTTCGTTGCTTCACGATTTTCTACGTGGCAGAGCAAATCATGAAGCTGCATACTTCCTCACTTGCTTGTTCCACCTTCAGGTTGACTATCCCTTTGACTGTATTTCTGGCGATTTCTTACTTGATTATGGACAGATGGATATGATAGGATCCATGAACAGATCATTTATCAACTTTCCATATGTTTCACTACTCCATTACTTCATCACAACGTATAGAACCATGGTGGTGGCTACAGAAATAGAGTTTGGCTGCAGAAATGCATTAATTCTGTAGCTAAATACAAATTTCATTCTAATAATAAGGAATAGATGAAGAAATGAAAAATATATCATTTTGAAGCCTTACCAAGCAAAAATGTGTGTATAAACACTTGTTTGAGCTTATGGTGTTGTCAAATAGAAGGAAATATAGTGAAAAGGAGTGTCAAAATTGAGGCAGTCTTGAGGCTGCACATTCCCCCGCGAGGAAACCATTACATGTCATCATGAAAAAATACAAAATTGTGAGTCTTTGTCATGTTACTGCATCTACCTTGAGACCTCTACTAAAGCATCTAATTTCATCTTCTTTGTCTTCCTTGTGACTAAAAATACCCTTGTCTTTCTCATTAGAAGTTTATATTTTAGGTTTATCACCTCCCTGTTTAGCTATTTATTCTTCTTGAACCATAAACCCAGATGTAAAAGAATATTGTCATTTATGGTTTTCTCAATCTGGTTCTGCAACTTCAAGGCTTCATGTTCTTGTTGAATATGCCTGTTTGGTGTCTCTAGTTCAAATATATCTTGTTTTAGAGTATTCAGAACTACAGGTTCTTGTGGACTATGAGGTTGGTCTTCAAAAAGTGATGCCTTTCATGCATCTCTTTTCTCCAAAGACTCAATATAATCATAAATTTTCTGCTACATTGGTCAATCTCTAGAGTTCTTCGACTTGGACTTTGAGTAGGTGAAATAGCAGTGGGTGATGGAACCTTAAGATCATATTCTAAATCAACAAATTATGTTTCTTTTTAAGGTGGTTCTTTTGCTATCTTACTGAGTCTAAAGCTTCTTCTTACTGATTGAGGAGGATTTTGAATTTTGGCCCTATTTTTCCTTATCTTAGGCTCTTCTGTGTTTGCGGATTTATCCTCCTTTTATGCTATTCTCCTTATTTTTATCATTTTGATATTTAAAATTTTCCCAAAGTTCTGCAATGGGGACTTCATCCTCTGATTGTTCCTCAGACGCTTCTTAATTTTCAACAAAAAATTCAACATTTCTTTTCTGTCCTTTTTTTTCCCTTGCTACAACAAGGTTGTTCTTGGGTTCCTTCTTATAAATAGTTTCAAATTATGAAATTTTCCCAAGTGTCCCGTAGTCTTTTAAGGCAGAATTCAATGAGAATTTTTATTAACCCATGATGATACATTTTATTTTCTATAAACTGAATTTTCTTCTGAAAAGTTCCTGACATTTTCTTCAAGCTATGCAATAAAAAGTATGGAAGATTTCTTTCACTATCTTCTAGAAAATTCATTAAAAACCTAGCATCGTAAAATAACATGCATCTAAAACTTCCCTCACAGGTAGCAAATTTCTGCATTTTCTATAAAAAATTTCTCCATTTCCTTTAAGATTTGTGCTAGGGATCCCCTTTTTAAATATAGTAGTATCCATACCTGGGTTTTTTAGAAATATTTTCCATCCTTCACCTTCAATTCCTCTATTTTTAAACCATATTTCTCTTGTATTTGGTAGTCCGGTGGCTTTAGCTATGAAAGACTCTAGTATTGCAAACTTGATATCTCCGATTTTGATCTCCAATCCATCAAAAGCTTTGGCAAAGGATTTAGCAACCTCCTTATGAAACCCTGCAAAATTTTCCACAAAACTAAGCCATTGTGCTCTCTGTAACATTTCCTTTATCTATTGGTGACCCTCCATAAACATTTTCCCTTCGGGTTTTGTCTCTACAATTAATTCCATGGCTTTCGAGAAGCTTTACCTTAAGATTGCCTCTTTGATAGGGCAGATTGATGGTTTTAGTATGAGTTAGGAGCATGAGTGAATTATGCTGCGAAATGGATGATATGTAAGGGTGAATTCATGAATGAATAAGGCTTCAGAATTATCGAGAGCGTGGGTGAGGTTGAATGAAAACTAACCGTTAAAGTATGAGTTTCATTATTTCACCAACATAATCGGGATTTGATGTTGGTGAGGTCGTGTAAATCATGAGGGTTCAGTGGCGCAGTGTGAGATTTGATTTTGATTTGACATGATAAACTCTTTTAATAATGTTTTTGAGTTGGTGGTATAAAATAGTCATATAATTCATATGTAAATGTTTTCATCCTTATTATTAAATAAAATTTTGCATTTGCATACCTTAAATTTTGTTTTTTCTAACCTTCAACCGTTTCTATTTGTCTTGTATTTAGGTATTCTTCAGTGCATTCTTCAATTACTTCATTCAAAAAGGTCATGTCATATTTGAGCTACAGGAATCCATTAGAGCTGAAAAATTCCATCAATTCTGTAGTTATATTTTTATTTTCTAAAAAATAAAGGGATGCAAAGATTTTAGATTTCAGAACATGAATAAAGAAAATGTAAGGTGCCAAAAATAGATCTTTGGTTTTCACCTTATATTTTTTGTATAAGAATGCCAACCAATGATTGGTTTTCATGCTTGTACAATTTTATTATATATATATATATATATATATATATATATATATATATATTATATTTTATTTATATTTATTATTTAATTATTTATTATTATTATTTAAAAAAAAAATTTAAACTCCAAACTAATAAAAATAAGACTTCAAAGTTGGAGAAGAAGAACAATTATTCTTAACCAACTTCATATAAGTATTATGTTGAAAAATATTAACAAATTCCTCTTTTGTCAATGGCTTGTGATAGATCCTCAGTCGATGTCCATTTACAAGGAGAGGAACTTTTTCTTCATCAAATTTTATGATCCTGACTACTCCATTATCAGATACTCTCTCAATCTCATAAGGCCCAAGCAAATGAGTTTGAAATTTCCCTTGAAAATCTTTGATCTTTTAATAAAAGAGAAGTGCTCAATCTCTTTCTTGAAAATTTCTTTCTTGGATATATTTATCGTGCCATCTGGATCTCTGTTGATGAACTAGGCTAGTCTTTTGAATTACATCTTGTCTTATCTCATCAAGCTCATTGAGTTGTCCCCTTTTATTCCTTTGTGCTTCTAACAAGTCAAGTCCCACTTTAACTGTTGTCTTGAAACTTTTTATTTAGAACTCTATTGGAAATAAGACTTTCTTCCCATAAAAAATTTCATAGGGGGTATGACCTTTTGTGATTTTCCATGTGGTTTGGTAGCCCCATAAATCTTCTGGAAGCTTTTATGCCTAATCCCTTCTATGAAAATGTAGATTATTTGTGAGGATTTCCTAAATCACCTTATTAGTGGACTCTACTTGTACATTTTCCTACGGATGATATGGAGTGGACTTCCCATGCTTAATTTTGTATTCTTCCATGATCTTCTGTACCATTATGGATGTAAACTAAGTTTCTTGATATGTCACAATTTCCCTTGGGGGACACCAAACGAGTAAAAATATCCTAAAAAATAAATGAAACTACAAAAATTTTCATTAGTAAAGGATAATGCTTTAGCTTCTACCCATTTAGTGACATAATCAGTGCACACAATAATATACCTCCTTTTTCTTGATGGTGGATTGATTGGTCCAAAAAAATCCAGAGCTCATATTTCAAAGGGTTCAATAAGTACCTGTGGTTGTAAAGGAATTTCATCTGAACGAACATGTTTCCCCATTATCTAATAACTATCACATCTCTTAACATATTCCTTGGCATCCTTGAAAAGGGAAGGCCAATAATATCCTAAGAGAAGGACTTTGTAGGCAGTTCTCTTGTAAGCGAAGTGCCCTCCATGTGGCTCATCATGACATGCTTTTAGTATCTCAGGTATTTCATCTTCTCGTACACATATTTGAATGATGATATCTAGACCTTGTTACCTTTATACAATTTTAATATTGGCAAGAATAATCGTAAATTGACATCATCAAACTACTTTGGAGCCTAGGATATAGCTCTCCTAGACTCAGAGAGGGATCTCTCTATAAGATTTATCTTTGTTTTTAATGTTTTCTGATATTAGGCTAGTTAAAATGATTATGAAGGTTTTTTTTTTATTAATAGTTTTGGTTGGATTAAGTGATCTCTTTAAACTATATCCATTGGGCTATGGAGTCACAACAGGTTGGGTGTATGCATCAATTTTTCTAGAGCGATTGCAAGGCAAGGTAACTGTATTTATTGGATATTTATAACATAGTGAAATATAGAATGAAGAAAATTTATTTTAGTAGTGGTCTAAAAGAAATTAAGTATTCTTAAACCAGACCTTAGAAGAGAAACACTTATATGGTAATTGCAACCAGAATTAAGGTGCTCTATGCAAAAAATATTAATCTTCAGATTTCTTTTTTACACTATAATTTAAATGATACATTGAAAGAAATAACATTGGAAAACATTAAACATAGTAAATAAAAGACATCACTAGAAAATACAACACAAGAATCTTGCAAAATGGTCCTTCATTATTGATGCTCTAGCTCCAAAGTTACAATGATCAAACAAATAAAAGCTTACAATCTAGGGTCCAACTACTGATACTGAATAGAAATGAAGTAGTTAACTAATTCCTAGTGATTTCCGTATCAACATAGGCAATCTGCTATTTATTACAATGATATATGAAAATTGACAAATGTTACCACTACATGGACACATTAGAATACTGAGACATGTGGTTGTTATCCCCATAAAGCCATTACTGTGTTGTAGTCCTTTTCTATGCTAGAAGATCTGAGGCTGATATGCTAAAATGTTGAACTGATATACTGGTATGTGAAATTAATTGATTAGCTCAAGTGGCTGTTCCACTGACGCGCTGAGCTGTCACCTTTGTTGATAGTCACACAACTTCTCCCATTCATATGGATTCAAAATCTTGATTATAATTAGCTTCCTGTACATTTTATCAGTTTCTGTATACTTCATGAATGTTGGCCTTAACTGGAAAATATGCTTGATCTCATATTGAATGTACAAATCATTGTCCATGGCCTCTAAGAAGGATATTCCAGTCATTGAAACTTTGATTCCTGCAAATTTTGTAGTATCTTTGGAAATCTCCTCCAGTTTCTTGACATAATCTGACCTATTCATGAGCTTATCATTAATCACATAAAGAGAAGGTAGTCCTATTTTTATCAATGGTTCTAATCTGTTGAAGAATTTGTTGAAACCAATTTGTAGTTGATGACACTTTTCTTCTACCTATGTAACCAAGACCTTTTTGTTTAATACCTTCTTGACTTCCAATATGGTTTATGTTCTGTCCTCCACTCCTAGTGGTTCTAATTCAAAGGTACTCTTGGAATTCAATAATTTGATGATGTTGTGGGCAGTTTCAGGCATCCATGTCAGCTCTCCGTTGGATTTTTCAATGGAAACACTCACGAATAAAATTAGATCTCTCTGTTCAAAAATTATTTGGATGGAGGGCCATATCTCATTCATGGACTCAATAATACTAGTCCAAATAATTTCCTTCGCCTAGCCAATTTTCTGTCCAATAGTAGTTTCACTCTGTGCCTTGATTAATTTATAAATATTCTTCTGAGACCTCTGTATTTTAATCTCATGGGCACTATCTGATCTTTTCTTTAAATCCTTCAAATTGTTGATTTATTCTTCAAGACTTTTCATATTTGTTGTTTGAAGAGTCATGTTCTCCATAGCTTTTGCTAACTGCTCTACACCACTTGATGTGCATGTGGTTGATGGTGTTGCTGTAGGAATGGATGCAATTGGGACAACCTCTAATGGAACAATGGTCATTTCTAATTTCTCCTTTTATTTCACTAGTTTCTCCATCTCTATCTCCATTTGTTTTAATTATGCAGACTTTTCCATGATCAAATTCATCATATCAGCCTTCTGTGCTTCATTTTCTTCAAAGTACTTTTTCAAAGGGTCTTCAGTTGTTGATTGTTTGACCTGTTTCGTGAGGGTTTCTATATCATCATTCTATTTCTTTAATATTTCTTCTACAACCTCCACATTTGTTGGGTCATACCCAATATTTTTCACTAAGTCCTCCAGAGATATAATTATAGAATATTTGGCTAGAGAAAATATATTCTCCATCTTTAGTTGAGATTGGAAGTTAGCTAAAGATACCTGTAGTTTGGATAAACTCATGGAAGTGCTGGTCAAAGTGGAGGAAATAATTTCTCCAATTTTCTTATGCATTTCCATCTGATCTATTGGATGCATATCTTGTACATCAAACTATGGATGAATATCTTGTACATCAAACTCAAATGCAATATGCTTGTAGTCTTCATGTTTTTTGGGTTGAGAGATCTGTGCTTGTAAGAAGGCAATTCTCATTTTCCCTTTCTCCGAATCGAAGGCTGATAAAATCCTACTCTATACTACTTGTCTCTTTTCAGGATCAATTTTAGGTGCTGACTTTGAAAATTTCATTCTTCCTTTTGATCTCTCCGAATGTATCCAATATGTCTTCCTTCTTTCCCCATGTAGGAGTAGTGGATGTGGGAGTTTGTAGTTTATGCTACTAGAAAGAAATGGTGATTGATGGTGTGGAGAAAATGGTCTGGCCACCTATTGGAGAAGAACTTAGAGAGTCCCTAATGGTGATGACTGTCTTCTGTTCTTTTTCATTGCTCTAGTAAATTTCTATGTGGACTCTAGCTCTTTTTCTATATTTCATCTTAAATTCTCTGCTTGATGCATTGGCGCATTAGTGGCCATGAAAAGTTCTAAATTTTTAGCTTTGCTAAAAAAGTCAAGCTTTTGATACTGTTCTCTAAGAGATTCAAAAATGAAAAGGATGGTTTCTTCAACAATGGGCGCCCACATCATCTGCTCGATTGGTTGGGCACTGAAAATAAACAGAACCTCTCATGTTGGGGTCACTATAACTCTTTGATTTATGTCATAACAGGCATGTAATTTCCTTATGAATCTGGGACAACTATGGGTATTTGGGAAAATATAATATGGCACATTAGTTTCCCATAATCCTATGTCATCAACCTCATCTAAAAATTTATCCTCGAGCGAGCAGTAGACATTGAATAAATCGAATTTTGAATCTGTCTCATGGATCTTATGATCTCTATCAACCAAAGCCACATGATCCAGGTCTACCTGAGGGTAAACCATACGATTGAAGGGCTTCTGATCCTTATTTGGGGGCATTCTGTCTTCTGTAACTAATCTGATTGTTTCTTACTATTAGCAGAGAATAATGGGATCAAAGAAGTAGGGAATTTAGAAAGGGAGCTGTGTAGATTAGAAATGGGGAAGGGAGATGTAGAAAGGGGATTATGATTTATTTTGAAAACAACTAATAGCTTTCTGCGGATAATTGAACACTTTCTGCACCTTCCTTTGTTGTAAATTCTTCACAAATCAATCACCTACAATAATTAGATGTTTTTTACTGGTAAACCTTACCACATGTGATGAATTTTGGTTAATAACATGATTGGGTGACCGTTTGATATGGCGCAGGCACATTGGGTAATGACCTATGCCATTAATTATCCGACGGGTTTGTGTCCGGAGCACATTTGATGGAATGGAGGGGATAGGCGGGAGATTATGTCACGCAACGATAATGCCTAACAGTCAGATGAGCACAGTGGTTTCGATTGCAGCAGAAACTACTTTTTAGAGGGGGGTGTACCCGACAAGTAGTATTGGTCAGGGGGTTGTGAAATTTTTAGTGTGTGACACGTAGCAGCGAAGGCGGTATCATAAACCATTTATTTTGGACCACCCCCCCGACATTAATGTTCGAAGGCTAAGGGGGGGCCGAAAAGTATCGTGGTTCGTCGGATGATGACGAGGGTGTGGGGTTGAAGTGAGAGATGGGTGGTGTTTAGTGCGATGGGATGGGTGATTAGATGGTGGGGTTAGGGAGCATGTGAATGGCGGGGTATAGTTTAGGACTTAGGATAGGTAGAAAATAAGATTTTGGGAGTTATGATATAAACTTTGACATAAAGTATGTGACAATATGTCTTTGAATAAACCTCAATTTATGAACTTTGGAACAGATAACCGTTTATCCAAACTTTAGAATAGAACACCCTTTGTTCTTTGATTTTTCCCATTTTGTTCAAGAACACATGAACACATGACCATTTTTTTAGGATAATATTTTTGATTAAATTTCATCTTTCCTCCATTCTTTCTTCTCTTCATGTATAATTACCCATGTCACTAATCTAACATTTTTTTTCTTTTGCAGGGTGCATTTGGACTTGTTGACGATAAATCATCTTTTCTTTAAAATTATAACCTAAATATATCCTTATTTCTTCCATTGACCCAGATTAAACTGTTGAGTCAATTTCATTTCTACTTGTCTACTAATATGCCAAGATTATACAGTTTGGAAAAATTTTATTTTATAACCTATCAATAGAAATTTAAAATTGTACAATCATGCTTAAATTGTATGATTGAACAAGCCTATATAAGGAGTAGTGGCATTTTGATTTGCAACAATTTCAATATTATTTCTTTTGGAGTTTTTTTTTTCTTTTTTTCTTTTTCTCATTTTCTTTTTTCTTATACCCTCTTTTCTTTTCTTTTCTTTTTTCATATTTTTTTTGGAAATCACTTGAATATTGAAAACCATTATCAATATGACATTTGAAAGAATATGAAATATCCAATCACCTTGAGATCCTATGATTTATAGGATACTAACAGTTCATGGAAGTGCTAGTCAAAGTGGAGGAAATCCTTTCTCCAGTTTTCTTATGCATTTCCATCTGGTCTATTGGATGGATACCTTGTATATCAAACTAAAATTCAGTATGCTTGTAGTATGCAGGTGTTCTAGGCTGAGAGATATGTACTTGTAAGAAGGCCATTCTCATTTTCCCTTTGTCTAAATTGAAGGCTGATAAAAGCCTACTCTGTGTACTGCTTGTCTGTTTCCCGAATAGATTGTAGGTGTTGGTTTTTATAATTTCATTCTTCCTTTTGATCTCTATGAATGTATCAAATATGTATTCCTTATTTCTCCCCTATAGAAGGAGTGGGTGCGGGAGTTTGTAGGTTCTACTGCTAGAAAGGAATGGTGGATGATTATGTGGAGAAAATGGTCTGGGCACCTGCTGGAGAAGAACTTGGAGAGTCCCTGGTGGTGATGAATGTTTGTTGTTATTTTTCACTGCTTGGGTCAATGTCCATGTGAAATCTATCTCTATTTATATATTCCATCTTAAATTCTCTGCTTGATGTATAAGTCTCCATATCAGACTGTTCATCTCTTGTCCTCTTCCCTGCTATTTATTTCTCTGGTTCATTTCCCTTGTCTTTTTTGTCTCCTGTAGTCTTCTTTTCCTATGGAGTGGGGGTTTGAATGCTTGAGGTGGAGATCACTTGTTCTTCAACTTCTTGTAGTGTATTTTCTGCCCACTCTGCTTGATTCATATATTGTTATATCTCATGCCCGTGTGTATGGATATATGGTGTTGATTTGTTCTCCACCCTTTTCTTTGAGATGAACCCCAATGGGTCATATGACCAGGTGAAATTGTGACTAAATTTCATCTCCTACAATACCTTATTGGCATCCTCTCCTGCTGCTCTACTATTACAAATAAAAGGGCCAATTTGGGACTTAATCCTAAATTGGGATTTTGTCTTGGAAGAGACAAAGTGGACTTCATCTGCATTGATCATTTGTCCTATGTATTCTAAGGCAAAGATCCTCATGGGGAGGAACTTTGGCAGTTTGTAGGGGGCTAAATCACATATATATATATTCTGATCTCTATATAATTTTGGTACATGTACCAATCTCCCATTCTCACTTTATCTGTTAACTGCATAATATTCTTGATTTCCTCATTCACCCCTGACTCTATTGTACTGCTGAGTATATTCAATGCTGTATGTACAAATGAATCAGAAAAACTCTTATATGTATAACTATTCTTCTCCTTCATTAGAGAAGTGATCCAAAATATGATTTTTTGAGGCTGAGAGTCATCATTAAGCTTTTTCATTTAAAAATGGAATCTTCTAGCCTGAAAATAAACAAATATATATATCAAAACTGAAGTATATTTAAACACTTCCTCTGTATGAAACTTCAGGAATTGATCATGGATGGCATCAACAAGGAATTTGGAAAAATTAAACATGCTTGAGGGCTTATAATCTGAGGGAAGAATAGAAAAAAAAAACAATTATGGCTTCATGTACCCACTGCTCTATACGATACCCTAAAAAGTATAACAAGGCAATAACAATATGTTGGGTTTTATCAGGGAAAGTGGATGAAGGATAGGGAGGATTCTTTTTGGGCATTGGGGCATCAGTGGCCATGAAATTTTCTAAAGTTTTAGCTCTTCTAGAAAAGTCCAACTTTTGATATTGTTTTATAAGACCTTCATAAGAGAAAGGGATGGTTTCTTAAATAGTGGGGGCTTGCATCATTTGATAGATTGATTGGGTACTGAAAGTAAACAGAACCTCTCCTGTTGGGGTCACTACAGCTCTTTGATTTATGTCATAACAGGCATGGCATTTCCTTATGAATTCGGGACAACTATGGGTCATTGGGGAAAGTATAATATGGCACTTTAGTTTTCAATAATCCTATGTCATCAACCTCATCTAAAAATTTATCCTCCAGCCAGTAGTAGACATCGAATAAATCGAATTATGACTCTATCTCGTGGAACTTATAATCTCTATTAGCCAAATCCACATGATCCAGGTCTACCTGAGGGTAAACCATACGATTGAAGGGCTATTGATCCTTCTTTTAGGGTATTCTATCTTCTATAACTAATCTGACTGTTTTTTACTGTTTGCAGAGAAGAATGGGAGTAAAGAAGTAGGGAATTTAGAAAGGGAGCCGTTGTAAATTAGAAATGGGGAAGGGAGATGTAGAAAGGGGATTCTGATTGCTTTTGTAGACAATTGATAACTTTCGGTGGATAATAGAACACTTTATAAACTTGTCTTTGCTATAAATTATTCACAAATTGATTATCTATAGTAATTGAATGTTTTTCACTGGTAAACCTTACCACATGTGATGAATTTTGGTTTAATAACATGATTGGGCGATTGTTTGATATGGCCCAGACTCGTTGGGTAATGAATTGAGCCATTAATTTTCTCACGGGTTTGTGGTGGGATCACATTTGATTGGGTGGAGGGGACAGATGGGAGCTGATTTTGCTTAATGATAATGGCTGACGGTCATACAATGGAAAAATGAGCGCATTGGTTTGGATTGCAGCGGAAACTGGTTTTCGGAGGGGGGTGTACCCAGTAAGTAGTATTGGTAAGGGGGTGGGGGTGCGAAATGTTTTGGGTGTGACATTTAGCGGCAAAGGCGGTATCAGAAACCATTTATTTTGGAACCCCCTCCCATTAACGTTCGAAAGTTGAGGGGGGGCCAAAAAGTATCATGGGTTGTCAGATGATGAGGAGGGTGTGGGGATGAAGTGATAGATGAGTGGTGTTTAGAGAATTGGTATATATGATTATATGGTGGGGTCGAGGAGCATGTGAATGGAGAGGTATAGTTTAGGACTTAGGATAGGGAGAAAATACGATTTTGGGAGTTAGGATATAAACTATATCATAAAGTAAGTCATAATATGTCTTTTAGTAAACCTTAATTTCTAAAATTTGGAACAAATAACCCTTTATCCAAAATTTAGAATAGAACACCCTTTGTTCTTTGATTTTTTCCCTTTTGTTCAAGAACACATGAACACATGAACATTTTTTAGGATAAGCTTTTGGAATAAATTTCATCTTTCCTCCATTCTAACATTTTTTAATCTTTTTTAGGGTGCATTTGGACTTGCAGACCCTTAATAGTCTTTTCTTTATAATTCTAACCTACATCTCTCCTTATTTATTCCATTGTCTCAGATTAAACTGTTGACTCAATTTCATTTCTACTGATATTCCAAGATTAAACAGTTTGGAAAATCCTTAATTTCTAACCTATCAATAGAAATTTAAAATTGTACAATCATGCTTAAACTATATGATTGAACAAACCTATCTAAGGAGTAGTGGCATTTTTATTTGCAACACTTTCAATATTATTTCTTTTGGGGTTTTTCTTTCTTTATCTTTTTCTCTTTTTCCTTTTTCTTATAACTTTTTTTTTTTTTTTTCATATATGTTTTTTGGAAATTGCTTGAATATTGAAAATCATTATCAATATGACAATGAAAAGAAGATGAAATATCCAATCACCTTGAGATCCTATGATTTATAGGATAATAACAGTGGCTCGAGCTGGGGATGGCACTTCTTCAATTGAAGTGTCAAGAACCTAAGACCAGTAGCCTTGAATGCTCCATTTTCTGCAAAATGTTCATCTAATTTCTTTTTTCTATTTGATGACTGCTCACCAATCCATGCTTAGGCCTTCTCTTCGGGATTTATCCTTGGTTAATAAATTATCCAAAACATAAACAATAAAACTATGGTATTTACAATTATGAAATACCAACCTGAATTTTATAGAGAAATAATGTTTCAGCATCCTACCATTGACATGACCTCCATACAACTCTATACCATCCAAATCTTTAAGAAAATATGCATTGTTTCCTCTTAAAGAATCAATGATGTATGGCCCTTGCCAAATATTGTTGAATTTTCCATGTTTTCCTTTGTCTTATCTTCCGGAATCCCATTTCAGAACTTTGTCTCCTAAATTAAAATCATTAGCCTTTGTTCTCTTATCAAAAATATTTTTGATATTATCTTTAATCACTTGAGTAATGTTATAAACTTCCTCTCTAGACTGTTGCAACTGAATGGTTTCATTGATCCTTCTCTGTATATAATTTGGTTCAGCTTGAATTTCTTGAATAATCTTCATCATTGGAAGTTCTAAAGAAGAAGGAAAAATTGCATCCATTCCATAAACCAATTGACTTTGTGGTGGTAAGCCTACTAGCCCAAAGAGCATTGATTAACATGTTGTGCCATGATTTCTTGTTATCTTCCAAGAGCTTTTTGAATATATTCACCAAAATTTTGTTTGAAAATTCAGCCAATCCATTACCCTGAGGGTAATAGGTTGTTGAATGCCCCAAAGTTATATAATACCCA
The DNA here is from genome assembly GCA_034641835.2 of Pinus albicaulis. Lineage (NCBI taxonomy): Eukaryota > Viridiplantae > Streptophyta > Pinopsida > Pinales > Pinaceae > Pinus > Pinus albicaulis. Next base: position 1,069,455,876 of record CM076584.1, read on the forward strand.
TGACAAAAATCAACCATTTTCTTGGAATTAAAGGTTGCAGCATTATTTGTGATGAATTTTCTAGGACAAAAAAATCTAGAAAGGATATTGTTTTCAAGGAATTTTATGATGACATCGTTAGTGGCATTCCTAGAAGGGGTGGCTTCTATGCATTTGGTAAAGTAGTATGTGGCAGTGAGAATCCATTTATATTGGGAAGAAGATGGGGGATGAATTTCTCCAATGAAGTCTAATCCCCATTGTTGGGAAGGGCTCTCAACAAAAATAGTCTTTTAGGGAAAGGGCAATAATTTTCTCTTTCCTTCAAAAATTTGGCATTTGTGACAGACATTGACCATCTTATAGATGTCAGGAGAAAGGGTAGGCCAGTAGAAACCAACTCTCATGATATTTTTTGTAGTATTTTTCCAATAAATATGGCCACCATAGGAATTATTGCATAACTTTATCTACATCATCCTTTAGCAAAAATTTGAGTAAAATACCTCCAATATCTTTCCAATACAAAAAATTTTCCAAAATGAAAAATTTGGAAAATTTAAATTTTACAAATATTGCTTTTTTTTTTGGATAAACTAGGAGGAGCATTCAAATTAAAAAAAAATACAGAATATCTGCATACCAGGGAGAACTTAGGAATTCTTCATCAATCAGTGGAGTCTCCAGTTCCTCCTGATCATCCAATGAAAGGACCATGTTAATATATAGTGCATGGAAGTTTTATTCAGCCATCAATTTGGCTAATCCTTGGCCTTTAATCAATTTGGTTGGTTTGATTTCACATCATATTCCAAAATCACAACAATCCATTTTCCTATTTTTCTATCAGGACCATTCTGTGTTAAGATGTCTTTGACCACTGCATTAGGTGCATAAGAAATGATATGTGAATGTATAATGTAGACTCTAAAATCCTTCAATGATTTGAAAAAATAAAAAGCCTATTTTTTCATGAGATTATATTTCAATGATGCATCTCTTAATGCCTTGCTGAAAAATGTTAATGGCTGTTCATGTCCTTCACTATTTTTCTGTAATAAAACAAAAACAATAGTATGTTCAGAAGAAAAATAAATTACTATGAAACCTTTAGTAAAATATAAGCTAATTAGGGCTGGAGATTTTTTCAATGCTTTCTTGACTAAATCAAACGATTGTTTATCTTCAATGGTCGATTTAATTTCTGAATCTTTCTTGAGCATATTGGTTATATTTCTCAAAAGTTCTGCAAGGTTGGGTATAAATCTCCTCAAAAATTTGATATTACCGATGAAATATTGAAGTTCTTTGAGATTCCTGGGATGAAAAATCTTGAGTATTACTTCTATTCTATTAGGGTAAATTCTGATTCCACCTTGAGAAATAATGTGACCTATCAGTTTTCCTTTTTCAAGTCCAAACAATGTTTTCTTAGGAGTCAAGGAAATTCCAAACTTTTTGCGCTTTTCAAAAAATCTTCTCAAATGTGCTAAGTTCTCTTCACCAATTTCTGAATATACAATAATATCATCAAGATCGATTACAATGAAATGGCCAATTTCATCTGCAAATGAAAAGTCCATGGCCCTTTGAAAAGTAGCTCCAACATTCATTAATCCAAAAGTCATTTTCACATATATGAAAGTCCCCCAAGGAGTAGTAAAGGTTGTTTTGTCTTGATCATCAGGATGTACTAAAACTTGATTATAACCTAAAAAGCCATCTAATAAAGAGATCATATTGGAACTTACTACCCTCTGCAATATGTGGTCCATTTTTGGTAGAGGGTAATTTTCCTTAAGAGGGCCTTTGTTCAGATTCCTAAAATCAATGAAAAGTCTAATTTCACCGGTTTTCTTTCTTGTAGGCACAATGTTGGATACTCATTCAGAATATCTAAGTGGAACTATGATTTCCGACTCATACATTTTCTTGATTTCGTTTTCAACCAAAGGCATCAAAACAAGATTTCTTCTACGCAGTTTCTGTTTGAAAGGTTTTTGATCCTCCTTGATTGGAATATTGTGTTGTATCATGCTAGTATCATAAGATTTTAAGTACTCATAGCTCCAAGAAAATACATATATAAATTCTTTGAAAAAGGATATATATCTTCTTTTTTTAATGATAGGCAGTCATATTGACAATTTTACAATTTTGGGATCTTTTTTTGTGCCTATGTTACATTCTTCAATGTTTGTACCTGTTTGTTCCATTTTGGGTTTCTTAGCCACAACATTAAAGTCAAAGAGTTCTTATAAAAGGACCAGTCCTCTAGGCAGGATATTATATTTGAGTTGTAATACTTCAATTTCCTCTTTTTCAGGATCTTTATGAACTTTTGTTTTATGTAAATTTTTATTGGTTGAAATATATACATCAGATTCAAGAGATTGTTTTTATACACTAATTTTTACATCAGTATGACTGCCTTCCTCGCAATCTAGGTCTATATTTCTATCTTCAAATTCATCCTCAGATTTTAAGAAACATTCAATTTTTTTGTCACTACCAAAAACTTGCCAATATCTCATGTTATTTGGAAGATAAGGACGATGTTTAACCTCTATTGTGTACAGTTTGTTTGGGTGATGCAACTTACATGTACTTGTTGAAAAGGGTAGACCATTTGCTAGGAAATTTTGATTTCTGGGGATAACAGCTAGATCATATTCATAAAATGTTCTTAAGAAATCAAGTACAAAATTTCTATAAGCTCTTAACCTGGGATTTTTTGCTGCATATTGTCCCTTTATTTGTTTTATGACTAACTCAGAATCACCATGTACAAAAATCCTCTTATCTCCTAATCTTAACAACAACTGTAATCCTAGGAATAGGGCTTCATATTCTGCTATGTTGTTTATGCACTAAAAATTTAACTTGTATGAGTGACCTTGTGCACTGTTGTTTCCTGCATTATACACCCAAACACCTTCCCATTAGCCTCCTTTTCCACATGAGCCATCAAAGCTCATATTTCAAAGAGGTTCATTTTCCAAATCTGGATGTATTATTTGCATTTGACTGCCATTATTTTATTTAAGGTCATTTTCTCCATGGGTAACCTGTGAATCAATTCCTCCATCATTGTAAAGAATGAAAGAGTCAAGGTTAGTGTGAACATAGTACAAAGGGTAATTGTGTGGTTTTTCTTGAATACTCGCCTTGTACTTCATTAATGTTTCCCTATAGAGTCTTCTTGGTTGACCAAAAACTGGTATTGTAGCATAAGTCATGTATATTTGTAGGGTCCCTTGTAATTTTTCTCCCCATGAGCATGATAAAAGCATTCCATACTTAGGAGGGATGTCAGCTACAACTATATCCATTATATACTCTTTGCTGGTATCTGATCTAGAGTGACACAAAGATCTTTAATAAGACGTAGACATCTAAATTGCTAGAATCGAATGAGTAAAAATATTTGTAGGGTCTAGTAATTTAAAGGCCAAGATTTTTTGTAACAGCCTTCGGCATAAGATTATGTGATGCACCTGAATACAACATGGCATTATCAAGAATTTTGTCATGAAAATTAATACAGACATAAAAGGGAGGAACACCTCCTTCATGGTGTTTACCATCAACTTCTAGTCGAAATAAAAGTTCAGACTGATCATCGTTTAAATTGACAGTATCAATGATCTCTCTTATGTTTAGTACCTTTAGGACGTGAGACCTATACACATTATTGTTGATCAATTCACTGAGAGGGATGGATATTTTCAATTTAGCAAGTACATTCTCAATATTGAAAGGAGTTTGAACTTTGAGCATATTTAAAACATCAGTTCTTTCAACCATTACTTGTTGGGTAAATTCAGTTTGTTTACTTGTACAAGGAACATCAGAATGATCTATTTTGGCAGGAATATCAACTATTCTCTTAGTTCTGTTTTGTGTGTTTTCCTTTTCTGAGTTATTTAAATTTTTCTTTGAGTTTTATACTATTTTATTGAGATCCTTTTTAGGTACATTTTTGGTAGTATTTTCTGAATTCTTTTTATTGGAATTGTCTATGTTTTTCTTGCTTCTTAGATTGTATTGTATGTGAACTTCCATGATAGAATTCTCAAATCCCAGTTTATAATCATCAGATTCTTCAGACTCTAATTCTGTTTGGGTCAGTGAAAATAATCATTGTTCTTCTAGAGTGAGAAAAATAGAGTCATCTTCACTAATCCCCATTAAATTTATCTTATTTTCTTCCACTTCCTCAACTACTTATTCATCTTCATCAGCATAATTATCTTGAAATGGAGGCTGAATTTGTTGATCATGTTAGTATGAATTCTTCGTCGAAGTGTACGAAAAAGAACCACTTTAGCTACGCATAACTAATAGCCCTAACAACAATAGAGGCTGCCAAACATCTTCAGATCTGCAATTAGTAGTTAAAATGCTGCAACAAACAGATCTATAAATGGAAAGACATTAAGCAGTAAAGTAAAGAGTTTGCTCCATGCATCCAACAGACAAGACAAGAACACGATTTTTGAATGAATTTTTATATTACAGGGCACTTCTTAGTAGTCCTCAGCACTTCAGATCTAAGCTTTCTCTCTCTTGTAGATGTAGAAAACCCAATGTAGAAGATAGAGCTCAATGGGAGCAAAATGGTAGAAATGAGACCAAGTGTATAGATCTAGAGTGATCTAATAGGCAACAAAAGGTGAAGAATGATGGGGAAAACCCTCCTATTTATAACAAAATATTGGGTCATTCTAGATCTTGGTGCATGATTAAAATAATGTTAATCAAATCTAGATCCACCTCTACGGAATATTTTATTATTATTTGTTGGAGGGAAAGGGTGTTTGACTTGGGTCAAATCCCTTGATTAGTGAAGAATAAATAAATAAATGATTTATTTATCTTTTAAGGAAGTGGTTGGGATATAATCAAATAACAATTACTTATTATTAATAATAAAGATTAATATATTTAATAAGTAATATTATTGTATGATTATTCTAGAAAGAATAAGATAACTATGGTTTATTCTTATTAATTTCTTTGTTTTTAAGTTAAACATGACCTGGGAATAAGAATTAAATTATATATATATATATATATATATATATATATATATATATATATATATATATCCATCATCGAATATTCCTTTTGGGGTTCCTTTAATTAACATAGTGAAAGCAGTTTTACTTGGGGTAAAACTGGTCTTACATGGTGTACTTGGGTCCATCTAATGATAAAAGGTTAGATGACCAAAAAATGGTGTACCAGATTGCCCCCCAGCGTGCGAGTGTCAGGAGAACTGATGACCTGGCAGCATGCCAGGGTGAACACAATCATTGGGACAGCAAAGGGATGTCGAGAGAGAAATCCTGTAGATAGCCGAAGGACGAGACTCGCAGGTGCAACAAGTCTCTTTTATGAGAGGGTACCTGTGCTGAAGGCGGCGGGGGAGGCATACCTATGCCCGCCGTGATAAAGTACAAAAGAATAGTGTGTCCAGTAAACAAGGGACCGAACCATAGAGTACAGCTGGCATAATCAAGGGCCAGATAAAAATACAATGAAGAGTCTCACATACATGCTGTGCCTGGGATAACAGCCAGGACTAGTACAATAACATCTGAGTACATGAGATAAATACAACCCAAATGCCCCCTGTAAATGGGGAAGGGCTCACAAAATCTGACTGATACATGCAAATCATAGAGGTGCTGCAAGTGGATAAGGCCAACATCATCAAAATCTGGAGCGGCATCAAAGGCTGCAATGAAGAGGTCATCCGGCATGTGGGGGGCTACCTGCAGGGCCACCCCCTCAGGAGGGTTGAGACAGCTCACACACGCCCGAGAATCATCAAGAGCTGCTGCTAGGTCACTGGACCGTCAAGTATACGAATCTCGATCATGCTGAAAGGAGCTGGAGAAGCAATCAAGTCAAAGGGAAGTGAGAGATCCCTCTGCCTGATCCGAGGCACCGAACAAGAGTGGAAGCTGGAACCAAGGCAATCGCCGCCCCAGACCTTGCTTCCGGAATAAATTAAGGAGGTCCGCCGTAGGAAATGAGAGATCCTCAACTAAGGCACGAGAGAAGAACAACAGAGCCACACAGACCAAGATTGACCACTAACATGATAGTGAAGCAGGAAGGGATGGAGTGGCTAAGTCCTGACTTCCCTTGTTAGAGCATAAAGGGCAAGAATGACACAGAAGGACCACTTGTATCTGAAAAGGGACAATACAAATTAAGGTCACATAGCACAAGAGAGGATCCAAGCAAAGAAGGATGGAGGGCTATAGTGGGGTGTAAAAGGACGCAGGATAGACTCCATGAAATGCAATGATGACTCGAATTGGATGCTCTAAACAAGGGCGACTTTATAGTGCTGCCATACAGTAAAAGGCCCCAATGGGGGACCATGAAAGCACGAGTTGCAGGTGGGAACTCATGACGAAAGTCGACACGAACATGGACGAGTAAGGGGGCAGTATGGTGCCCTCAGTACAAGTGTTGTGGGTGAGGAAATTCGATTTTAAGGAGCGGTGAAGACCCTTCGTGGAAAATGTGTCGTGGGGTGAAGTATCAAATCACCAAACTAATGAAAACCCATTTGAGGAGTTTGCAGAGATCTAACTGCCGGTGTCGACGGTTCGTCGAACGGCATGGTGGTCGCAAGAAATAAAGAAGAAATAGGGGTTCTCTTTTAATGAGGCGCTTTTCCCTCCAAAATCATTCATTTGCTATTGTTGCCGTGGTGAATGTGGAGAGTGAGAGAAGGGGCCCCAAATCTCGCTGGGCGTAACGAGGGCTTTTGTCAAACCGAATCGTTGGATTCGAGATCTCGTCAGCTTGGAGGTAAGAGGCCTAACTCGTTTCTCGTATTTAAAGGATTAGATTGTGGCTTAGGGCCCAACACCTCAGTTTCCTCCCCACACAAACGGTCGCACTTCTTTTGGGGCAAAAGTGACGTCAGGTTTGAGGGCAAAAGTGCGACTTGGTCTCGTAAAAATGCGTAAAACCGAAGAACTGGGAGATGAGGGGGGCTTGGTGTTGTTTGATGGCTGGGAGTTGGGTTTTGGTGTGTGGTTATGGTTTTCCCGATCTGTATCCTGACAAAAAGAATGTGTTTGTGCAGGTATGGCAGAGTTGCGGGTCAACTGGAGAGAGAGGGATCTGGGAACACTTCGGGCAGAGATTCAGGCGGATCAGGGCGTTCGTCGTGTATTGGCCAGATTTTGGGTTCTTAAGTTTGTGGAGAACCCGTTGATGAGAGCAGGGGAACCATTACTGGCCTGGATTATTAGTTATTAGGATCCAGATCAGGAGATCTTTGTAGTGCAAGGGCACAGGATCGAACTGACGGTCCAAGATGTGTACTTCCTGACTGGCCTCCCACCACTGGGGATAGTGGGAGACACGTAGCCAGTGTTGCCGCGGGGGCGGCATATCATGGAGTTTGTGGAACGCCATTGTCGACCGGGTCTTCAAGTCAAGGGGACTCGAATATCGATCGGGGATCTAGAGAGGCTAGAAACCCGTGCGGTGGCTGCAGCTGTGCTGCGAATCCTGGGCAGCCAGGCGTTCCATCACATCACCGGTGGGCAGATGATGATAGTGGAGAGTGTGTTGGGTGGGACCTACTTTGGGTGGGCCCAAATGATGCTGGTGGCGCTAAAGCGACAGTTGTCGCTATGCAGGCGGCAAGTGAATCATGATTGCTCATATGGGACTTTATTGTGCGCCTTCTTCTTTGAGAAGATCCCGACCTTGAGGCCTCGTGTGCAGCTTCCAGATGGGGGCCCGAGAGAGCCCAGGATGCGTCGTTGGGGACGACTACTCTGCAGAGGAGGAGGAGGGGCGGTCGGGCGAGTGTTTCGACCGGATTTCTTTGCCCATTGGGATCAGATGCCGTTGTACATAGACGACTACCCGTATAGTGGGATGAGCTACTGTGGGGATCCGGATCTGCCACTTTCGTCTGGTCGAGTCTGGGGGCCCGATGGTAAGTGACAAATTGCTATTCTTATGTGGGCATGTTAAAGTTTTTGAATAGTAAATAATGATACTGATTCAGGGACTTTTGGTATGCAGATATAGCACCGGTAAAACCAGCCGGATATATGGGACGACCGGCAGCGTCTGGAGCTACATGTCCGAGTGGGTCGAGAGCAGCGCAGAATGAGGATGCAGCCGCCCTACTGGAGGACATCCGCCGTAGATGTGAGCAGCTTTTGACCGGAGTATCGGAGCGCGGGTGGCAGGATTTAGACAACCAGTACATAGAGCCATGTGTTGGTCTCCCCTCGGAGTGGCGAGGTATCATGCGGCGCATGGCGATGGCTGGTCAAGCTATGCGTGATCTACATGCTGCAGGGGCAGAGCCATTGGCCCGGGAGCCTCCAGATAGTGATTAGGGGCATATGGTGCCCTCTCTGATGTATGTAGGGGCAAGTGGTGCCCCCTATAGTGTATGGAGGGGCATATGGTGCCCCCAGTTTTTGGATTTTGTTTGTAACATGTTATGGGCATGTCGTATGTATATGTATGGAGGGGCATATGGTGCCCCCAGTTTTTGGAACATGCTATGGGCATGTCGTATGTATCAGAGTAGATGGACTCATCAATATATGGTTTGCGACACATATTATGGATATGTATCGGCTTTTGATGGTTGATTTAATGTTATTGTCTTGTATGAATTGTGTGTGATAAATGCCAATCTAGAACATGGTTTGCAATACTATCCACGTAGTGATTCTGGTCTCTGGGTACATGGTTGAAAGTTATGGTTTCAAACGCACGTATTAAGACTTTCACTCGTAAATAGCGTCTAAACAGCACAGGGTTATGTACACGATAAACACCATTGAGTTGCATTACAAGAAGCAGGGAATCCAAACGAACGTGCAGATGGTGGATGCGATGCAAGAGGGCATCAGCTAATAGGCCACGCACTGCATCATATTCGGCCTAATTGTTGGTGGCAGAACCAATGCATACCCCGTTAGACAGAACGAGGTCATGCAAGGGGGTGAAGATGGCCCACCCTGCCGAGGCGAGATTCCTGGAGTAGCGACTTGCACCATCGGCGTAACCGATAAAGGGTGTGGACGGGGGGTCCTGCAAAACGGTGTGACAAGACAATAAATGAGGGGATGAAGGGAAATGACGGCAGCGTGAGGGTACATAAGTCATCGAGCGGTAATGGCAGGAGGAAGGGGCAGGATGATCAAGACTCACACAAGGTGGTGTATGAGAGCTATCGGAAACATGGCGAGGACTCGGGCTGCGGAGGTCAACGGAGACACAAGTGGCGTGATCTCGAGTATCAAGGGACACAACAGGGGAGGATGCAGACGGGCTAGGAATAATAATTAAACATGACTGGGAATAATAATTAAATTATGGTTTAATTAATTATTCCTTTTGGGGTCTCCTAATTAACATGGTGAAAGCAGTTTTACTTGGGGTAAAACTGGTCTTACATGGTGTACTTGGGTCCATCTAATGATGAAAGGTTAGATGACCAAAAAATGGTGTAACAGATCATGACCTCTTTTCTCTCTCTGTATAACCTAAGGAGGGTTTCTTCTAAGATTTTGATTTCTATTTTGAGGAGCTCTTTGGTTTTCTATAGGAATAGCTCTCTCATTCAGATTAATCATCTCCATCATTCTCTCCATCGTGCTTACAAAATTTTCAATTTTAGCATGAGATGTAGAAGCTACAGGTTCTTATCTTATAGTAACTCTTCTCTCAGTTCTCATCCTAGCTCTTTTTGCTAACAAGTTGGCTTCTACACTCACAACATCCCTTTGCATTTCTTCTAAATTTGATGAATTTCTCTCCCTAAGTTGATAAGACATGTTTGGGTCAAAACCATCTGGGAATTTAACTAAGACTAAACCCTGTGGTGGTTTCATGTGAGAAGGAAGTGCGTTGTATACATTGTTTAATCTAGTGCAGTAATATTGAACACTATCACCTAGAGACCTCTTGATACTTTCATATTCAGATAAAATCAGAAGAGGATTTTTCTTAATTTCCCATATGTTAATGAATGTCTGATGAAACGCAGGGAGATCATGAATATTTTTAGAAATTAAACCCTTAAACCATTTTCTGACTTCTCCACCTAAACTCTGAGAAAATATTATTAATTTGACACTATCTTGATCAATTTCTTGTAGGGTAAAACAATCATTCATTTTATCAACATGTTGTTGGGCAGTTACAAGACTAGTCCCATCAAATTGTGGAATTTTAGATTGGTAATCCTGTGGCATAGGTTGCAAAGGTGTTGGTAGTACCAATGGAGCATATCTAGCTGCCATGATTGGTGGAGGTGGTTGAGGAAGGTGGAAAATGGATAAAGTAGGATGGGTAGTAGGAGAATATGTTTTTGTAAAGGTTTGTATATGGGGATGGACAAAAGTGGTTTTCAGGATTGTGGAAGCAGTAGGACTGGCTGACCTAAGATGAATAGTTTGAGAGGTAATTGAAGAAGCTGCTATAGTCAATGCAGTTAATTCTATAAATTGTTATAGGTAGGCATCATCAATAGTTGAAGTAAACTCTGTTATCAAATCTTAGAGAGTATCAAAATCCTAGAGAAGCTGGATATCAGATCGAATTTTTGAGTAGGCTTCTATCACTGGACTTTGTTGCAATATAGATGGATCAAATACTGTATGGTTAGTCCAATTCTCAGATTTGGTCCTGAATAGAACTTGTTCAAAATGTAAATTAAATTGAATGTCTTGTAAAGTGACAAAATTTTCAGGGAGAGAATTAGATCAGTGGAGAACTCTGCTACTTTTTTTACTTTCAGTTCTAGGAGTCTTTCTTAAAATCTTCTCAAGATTGTCGACTATAGGAGGATTATTTGGATGAGGATGGGATCTAGTATATATTATTTTAGGAGCTAGAATTTAAATCAGAAGCACAAAAAAACTGATTATTTTCAAGAACTAAAAGAAACCAATATTAAAGAGTACTTCTATCATACAATGCTTTTAACTAGGGCTTCTAAATTCAAATTAAAAGAGTGTTTTTTCAGTTTAGTTCACCAGCATGTTCGCCACTATGTTATCGTTCTATAAATTTAATATTTGCAAGAATAATCATAAATTGACAACATCAAACCACTTTGGAGCCTAGGATCTAGCCCTCTTAGATTCAAAGAGGGATATGTCTATAAGATATAGCCTTGTTTTTAATTTTTTCTGATATTAGGCTAGTTAAACTGATTGTGAAGGTTGTTTTTGATTGATTATTTTTATGGGATTAAGGGATATCTTTAAAATATTTCCATTGTGCTATGGAATCACAATAGGCTGGGTGGTTGCATGAATATTTCCAGAGCAATTACAAGGCAAGGTAACTATATATACTTGATCTTTATAATAGAGTGAAATATGGAATGAAGAAAAGTGATTACAGCAGTGGTTTGAAAGAAATTAAGTTTTCTTAAAACAAACCTCATAAGAGAAAATCTTATATTGTAATCACAACCAAAATTAAGGTGCTCTATGCAAAAAATCTTAATCTTCAGATTTCTGTTTTACAATTAGAATTTAAATGATACATTGTAAGAAATAACAATGGAAAACATTAAACATAGTAAAGAAAAGACATCACCAGGAAAATACAACACAAGAATATTGCAAAATGGTCCTTTATTATTGATGCTCCATCTCCAAAGTTACAGTGCTCCAATAGAAAAAAGCTTACAATCTAGGGTCCAACCGCTAATACTGAATAGAAATGAAATATTTAACTAATTCCTAGTGATTTCTGTATCAACATAGGAAATATGCTATTTATTACAATGATAACTGAAAATTGAAAAATGTGACCACTACATGGACACATTATAATAACTAGGACATGTGGCAGTTATTTACATATAGTCATTACTGTGCTGTAGTCCTTTGCTGTGCTGGTAGATCTAAGGCTAATATGCTGAAATTTTGAATTGATATACTGGTCTATGGAATTAATTGATTAGATGAGGTGGTTGTTTCCATTGATGTGTTGAGATGTCACCCTTCTTGGTAGTCACACAACTTCTCCCATTCCTGTGGATTCAAAATCTTGATTCTAATTAGATTCCTGTAGATTTCATTAGTTTCTGTATACTTCATGAATTTGGCATTAACTGGAAAATATGTTTCATCTCATGTGTAATGTACAAATAATTTTCCTTTGCCTCTAAGAAGGCTCTTCCAGTGATTTAACCTTTGATTCTTGCAAATTTTTTAGTATATTTGGAAATTTCCTTCAGTTTCTTGACATAACCTGACCTGGGCATGAGCTTATCATTAATCACAAAAAGAGAAGGCAGTCCTCTTTTGATCAATGGTTCTAATCTGTTGAATAATTTGCTGACACCAATTTGTAGTTGATGACACTTTTCTTCTACCTGTGTAGCCAAGCTCTTTTTTCTCAATACCTTATTGACTTACAAGATGGTTTCTGTTTTGTCCTACACTCCTAGTGGTTCCAATTAAAAGTTACTCTTGGAATTCAAGAATTTGATGATGTTGTTGGTAGTTTCAGGCATCTGTGTCAGCTCTCTATTGGCTTTGTCAATGGCATCACTCACTAATCCAATTATATCTCTCGGTTCAAAAATTATTTCGATGGAGGGCCATATCTCATTCATGGAATCAATAATACTAGTCCAAATAATTTCCTTGGCCTAGCCAATTGTATGTCCAATAGTGGCTTCACTCTCTACCTTGATTAATTTCTTAATCTTCTTCCGAGCCCTCTATATTTCAATCTCATGGGCATTGTCTGATCTTTTCTTTAAATCCTTCAGATTGTTGATTTATGCTTCAAGATTTTTAATCTCTATTGTTTGAAGATTCATGTTCTCCATAGATTTTTCTAACTTCTCTGCACCACCTGATGTGCCTATGGTTGATGGTGTTCCTGTAGGAATGGATGCAATTGGGACAACCTCTAATGGAACAATGGTCATTTATGCTTTCTCCTTTTCTTGCACTAGTTTCTCCATCTCTGTCTCTATCTATTTTAACTGTGCAGGCTGCTACATGATCAACTTCATCATCTTAGCCTTTTTTTCTTCATTTTCTTAAATGTCTTTTTTCAAAGGGTCTTGAGTTGCTAACAGTTTGAGCTGTTTCTTGAGGTCTGCTATATTAGCATTATTTTTATTTAATATTTCTTCTACAACATCCACATTAGCTGGGCCATGCCCAATCTTTATCACTAAGTCCTCCAGAGATTTAATTCTAGAATCTTCGGCTAGAGAAGCGATCTTATCCATCTTTAGTTGAGATTGGAAGTTAGCTAAAGATACATGTAGTTTGGATAAGCTCATGGAAGTGTAAAACTGAAGGAAATCATTTCTCCAAACTACCTGGAGAAATCATTTCATTTTTCCTTTTGATCTCTCTGAATGTATCAAATATGTCTTCCTTCTTTCCCCCTGTAGGAGCAGTAAATGTGGGAGTTTGTAGGTTCTGCTGCTGGAAAGGAATGGCAGATTATGATGTGGAGAAAATTGTAGTGGCCAACTGTTGGAGAAGAACTTGGAGAGTCCCTGATGGTGATGACTGTCTGTTGTTCTTTTTCATTGCTCTGGTCAATGTCCATGTGGAATCTAGCCCTTTTTCTATATTTCATCTTAAATTCTCTACTTGATGTATCAGTCTCCATATCAGACTGTTCATCTCTTGTCCTCTTCCCTGTTGTTTCTTTCTTTGGTTCTTTTCCCTTGTCTTATGTGTCTCCTGTAGTATTCTTTTCCTGTGGAGTGGGGGTTTGAATGCTTGAGGTGGAGATCACTTGTTCTTCATCTTCTTGTAGGGTATTTGCTGCCCACTCTGCTTTATTTATATATTGTTCTATCTTAGGCATGTGTGTATGAATAAATGGTGTTGATTTGTTCTCCACCCATTTCATGGAGATGATCCCCAATGGGTCATATGACTAGGTGAAAATGTGACTAAATTTCATCTCCTTCAATACCTTATAGGTCTCCTCTCCTGCTGCTCTACTATTACAAATAAAAGGGCTAATTTGGTACTTAATCCTAAATTGTGATTTCTTCTTTGCAGAGACAAAGTGGACTTCTTCTGCATTGATCATTTTTCTTTTGTATTCCAAGGCAAAGATCCTCATGGGGAGGAATTTTGGCAGTTTGTAGGGGGGAACTCACATCCATATACTATGATCTGAGTATAATATTGGTACAAGTACCAATATCCTGTTCTCACTTCATATGTTAACTGCATAATATTCTTGATTTCCTCATTCACCTTTGAATATGTTGTACTATTTAGTATATTCATTGCTGGATGTACAAATGAATCAACATAAATCTTATATGTATAGTTATTCTACTCATTCATCAGCAAAGTGGTCCAAAATATGACCGATTGAGGCTGGGAGTCATCATTAAGTTTTTTCATTTCAAACTGGAATATGATAGCCTGAAAATAAACAAACATATATATCGAAAATGAATTGTATTTGAACAATTCGTCTATATGAAACTTCAGGAATTTATCGTGGATGGCATCAGCAAGGAATTGGGCAAAATTGAACATGATTGAGGGCTTATAATATGAGGAAATAATAGACAAAAAACCAATTATGGCTTCATCTACCCACTGATCTATATGATATCCTAGAAAATATGACAATATAGTAACAATATGTTGGGTTCTATCAAGGAAAGTAGATGAATGATTGGGAGCACTATTTTTGGGAATTGGGGCATCAATGGCCATGAAAAGTTCTAAATTTTTAGCTCTGCTGGAAAATTCCTGCTTTTTATATTGTTATCTAAGAGCTTCATAAGATAAAGGTATGGTTTATTCAATAGTGGGGGCCTGCATCATCTGTTGTATTAATTGGTCACTGACACTAAACAAAACCTCTCCTGTTGGGGTCACTACAGCTCTTTTATTTATGCCATAACAGACATGGAATTTCATTATTAATTTTGGAAAACTATGGGTCTTTGGGAAAATATAATATGTCACTTTAGTTTCCAGTAATCCTCTGTCATCAACCTCATCTAACAATTTATCCTCGAGCCATCAGTACACATCGAATAAATCGAATTCTGACTATGTCTCATGGATGTTATAATATCTATCAGCCAAAGCCACATGATCTAGATCTACCTGAGGGTAAACAATATGATTGAAGGGTTGTTGATCCTTCTTTGGAGGCATTCTGTCTTCTGTAACTAATCTGACTGTTTTTTACTATTTGCAGAGAATAATGCAAGCAAATAAGTAGGGAATTTATAAAGGGAGTTGATGTAGATTAGAAATGGGGAAGGGAGATGTAGAAATAGGATTCTGATTGCTTTTGCAGATAAGTGATAGCTTTTTGCAGATAATTGAACACTTTCTGCAATTGTCTTTGCTCTAAATTCTTCACAAATATATCACCTGCAATAATTGATTTTTTTTCACTTGTAAAACTTACCACATGCGATGAATTTTGGTTTAATAGAACGATTGGGTAATCGTTTGATATGGCGTTGGCCCATTGGGTAACAGCCTGTGCCATTAATTATCCCACGGGTTTGTGGTGGGAGCACATTTGATTGGATGGAGGGGACATGCGAGAGCTTAGTGGCGCAACGATAATGGCTAACAGTCATACAACGGTCAGATGAGCACTGTGGTTTGGATTGCAACGGAAACTACTTTTCGGAGGGGGGTGTACCTGGTAAGTAGTATTGGTCAAGGGGGGTGACAAATATTTTGGGTGTGACGCGTAGTGATGGAGGTGGTATCGGAAACGATTTATTTCGAACCCCCCTGAAGTTAACGTTTGGAGGCTGGGGGGGGGGGGGAGTATCATGGGCCATCAGATGATGAGGAGTGTGTGGGGATGAAGTGAGAGATGGGTGTTGTTTAGTGTGATGGGACGGATGATTAGATGGTGGGGTCGGGGAGCATTTGATTGGAAGGGTATATTTTAGATCTTAGGATAGGGAGAAAATACGATTTCAAGAGTTTGTATATAAACTGTGACATAAAGTATGTCATAATATGTCTTTGAATAAACCTTAATTTCCCAAATTTGGAACAAATAACCCTTTATCCAAACTTTAGAATAGAAAACCCTTTGTTCTTTGATTTTTTCCATTCTGTTCAAGAACACATGAACACATGAAAAATATTTAGGATAAGCTTTTGGAGTAAATTTCATCTTTCCTCCATTTGTTCTATTCATGTCTACCTACCCATGTCACTAATCTAACATTTTTTATTTTTTTTTAGGGTGCATTTGGACTTGCAGACCCTAAATCATATTTTATTTAAAATTACAGCTTGCATCTATCCTTATCTCTTCCATTCACTCAGATTAAACTGTTGAGTCAATTTCATTTATACCTGTCTACTTATATGCCAAGATTAACAGTTTGGAAAATCTTTATTTTCTAACCTATCAACATAAATTTTAAAGTGTACAATCATGCTTAAACTTATGATTGAACAAACCTATATGAGGAGTAGTGGCATTTTGATTTGCAACACTTTGAGTATTATTTCTTTTGGGGTTTTTCTTTCTTTTCTTTTTCTCTTTTCCTTTTTTCTTATACCCTCTTTTATTTTCTTTTTTTGATATTTTTTTTGGAAATCACTTGAATATTGAAAATCATTATCAATATGACATTGCAAAGAAGATGAAATATCCAATCACCTTGAGATCCTATTATTCATAGGATACTAACAGACTTGTCATATACAATTCTTCATTTACCCATGAATAAGATCCACACATTTGAATTATCTTCCTCTTTTCTCTAGGAAAAAATATTATGGTAGCTTTCCTGTGGCTAAATAATTAGAAATGTCTACAAACCATGTAGATTTAGTGGATATTGAAAAAATATATTCATCAGGAAAGCTACCTCATACTAGTGTATCATTGTTATCATTTTGAATTCTAGACAAAATTCATAAACTGTGTTTTGTTTTCCAAGTCAATCTAAAATGGTAATATTGAATTCTTGCAATAATAGTAACCATCTTGTGATTGTTCCATTATTAATTTATTTATTCATTAGATATCTAATTTCAGAATGATCTGTGTGAATGAAAGTTTCCTATCCAGTGATGTAATGTCTAAATTTGTTAATGGCATGGACAACAACTAAAAACTCATTTCCGATAACAGTATAATTTAACTCTGTTAGAGTCAAATTATTACTTCTATAGTAAATTGAATAAGGAGTCAAGTATTTTTGTTCCGATAAAACTCCCAAAGCTGTTTCTGAAACATCATTTGATATATGAAAAGGAAATTTCCAGTTTGGTCCTCTTAGGATGGGTGCTTCAAAAATATTTTCTTTCAAAGTTTCAAGTTCCATTTGGCACTCAGTATTCCAATTGAATTCACAATCCTTTTTAAGAAATTAGAAGAGTGGATATGCAATCTTTGTGGAGTTTTCTATGAATATTCTATACTATCCTGTAAAACTAAGAAAGTTCCTAACATATTTTTCACAACTTGGGATAGCTAATTTGGATATAACTTCAACATTAGATAAGTACCCTTTAATTCTATTTCTTGAAATATGGTGTCCAAAAACAATTCCTTCAATAAACATCATAAAAATTTTATCATAAATTAATGAGAGATTTGCTTCCTTACATATTATGAGAAATTTTTCCAAATTTTCAAGGGCTTATTCAAAATAATTTCCATAGACTGTAAAATCATCGATATACACTTCCACACAATCATGAATTAAATCAAAGAAAATACCCAATACTGCTCTTGGGAAAGTTGCGGGTGATTTATATAATCCAAAAGGAAGTAATTTATAAGAATAATTTCCCCATGGACAAGTAAAAGTGGTTTTGTCCTGATATTCTAGTGCTACCTTAATTTGATTATACGCACAAAAACTATCCAAAAATGAAAAATATTTCTTCCCTGCTAATGTATCCAGAACTTGATATATGAAAGGTAATAGAAAATGATATTTTAAAGTGGCATCAGCTGTATCTAACCAAGCTCTTCCTAATATCAATGGATGTCATCCTAAATTAGCCTTGGGAGTTAAGATCATAAAGTCAACTGGATATTCCCAAGAATCTAAGGATACATAAATGTCTTCTAATACACCATCAAGTTTAATTACAAATCTACTTGCTAGTTCTAACAACATTGGTGTATATTGAAGAATTGGAAGTTTATTTGTTCCATATTTTTTTTACTCATGATGTTTATGGATGCCCCTAAGTGGATCAATTTGTTTGGGATTTTGATACCATTGATGTGTGTTTTTACAATGGGACTTCTTGGATCCAAATATTTTTGTATTGTTGTTTTTCCCATCATGATATCGGTGATGTTCCCTACTAGCTGTATTCTTTTTACTTCTTTTCTATTTCTCCAAATATATTTATACTCAACTCTATTATTGTCTTTGCAAGGATTGGAATTTTGTTTTTGGCTTGTAGCAAAGGAATTTTTATACACACATTCTTCAGTTCATCTAACATATCATAGTCAGACAACATGATCTGTTTTTATACCCCTTTATTAATTTCTAATATTTCAGGGAAAGGAGTGTTAGAAAATTATATATTATGGAGCAATGCAAAACATAAAATATGCGGAAAATAAAAGCACACAAAAAACACATAAAACTAGAGAGACACAGATATACGTGGTTCACCCAGTTTGGGTTACGTCCACCCTGAACATCCAGTCCTTCCTTTCTATTATCCAGCAAAAATGAAGAGACAAAACCTACAGCAGATCCGCTGTAATATCCTCTGTTCTCTCTCACAGTATCCCTCTCTGTTTCTCGCTCCGAGAATACACATACAATGCACAGCCGCAATAAAATACCCTCATAAAAGTGAGGGGTTGCCTTCTAGGGAAAAAAACCCTATTCTAAACATAAATTCTATCTTCAGATAATTTTCCTAATGAACGGCCCAGATTGACTAGAAATTACTATACTTTTCTGGCTTAATTTTACGCCACAAACTTTGGCCTGGGCGCCCCTTTGGCTTGCCCGGTGGCCGACCCATTAATTGTAGGCGGCGTTGCTGCCCTTTTAAAATACGGTCCAATGTTGTGATACAAAGCAAACAAGATAATCAGGCTCCACACCCAACAATCTCCCACTTGGAGACTGATTGTAGCAACTCCACCGCTACTTCATTTGCTGAACAATGACTCCTCTTTGGACCTGGCTGTTCCTCATCTTCATCGTCTACCTTGAAGACCAATTTAAACTTAGCACATTCTCAGTTTCTCCCTGGTTACAACTTTTGTTAGCATATCTGCAGGATTTTGGCTAGTGTGTATCTTTTCCAGCTTCAACTCTCCATCTTCCAATACTGACCATATGAAATGGTACTTGAGATGTATGTGTTTAGTCTTGGAATGAAATGTTGAGTTCTTTGCAAGATGAATGGCACTTTGGCTATCACTGTATAACGTGCCCATATCATGCTTCTTACCCAATTCATCCATAAACCTTTGTAACCAAATCATTTCTTTGCTAGCCTCTGTAGCAGCAACATACTCTGCTTCTGTTGTTGAAAGTGCAACAACACTTTGGATTTTTGAAACCCAACTGACAGTTGTTCCACCTACAGTAAATACATATCCTGTAGTGCTCCTCCTGTTATCTCTGTCACCTGCCATATCTGCATCAACATATCCCTGTAGAGCAATGTTTGAACCACCAAAGCATAATGCTTGATTTGTGGTATCTCTCAAATATCTGAGAATCCATTTTACTGCCATCCAATGTTCTTTTCCTGGATTTTTCATGTACCTGCTTACAACTCCCACTGCATGTGCAATATCAGGCCTTGTGCAGACCATTGCATACATTAAGCTTCCAACTGCTGATGCATATGGAACTTTAGACATATAATCCATGTCTTCTTGGGTCTTTGAGCACATCTCCTTACTAAGTTTGAAATGGCTAGCAAAAGGTGTACTAACTGGTTTTGCATTCTGCATATTAAATCTTTTCAACACCTTTTCTATGTACTCATTCTGAGACAGTGTTAATTTGCGATTTTTCCTGTCTCTAGTTATCCTCATACCAAGGATTTGTTTTACAACTCCCAAATCCTTCATTGCAAATGAATTTGCCAATTTTCTTTTGAGCACATTTATTTCCTGCATGTTAGACCCTGCAACAAGCATGTCATCTACATACAATAACAATATAATATAGTTGCCATCATTTTGCCTTTTTAGATAAACACAATGATCAGAGTGACATCTAGTATAACCTTGTTCAGACATAAAATTGTCAAATTTTAGATACCACTGCCTTGGAGCCTGTTTTAAGCCATACAAGCTCTTCTTTAACCTGCAAACCAATTTTTCTTTCCCTTTTACCTCATATCCTTCTGGTTGCTGCATGTATATCTCTTCCTCCAAATCTCCATGGAGAAATGTTGTCTTTACATCTAACTGTTCAAGATGTAAATCTTCCGTTGCTACAAGACTTAAGATAGTTCTGATTGAATTCATCTTAACAATAGGAGAAAATATTTCATCAAAATCAATACCTTTCTTTTGTGCAAACCCCTTCACCACAAGTCTAGCTTTGTACCTCTGTTTTCCTCCATCTTCTTCCTTCAGCCTGTAAACCCATTTATTCTGCAATGTAGTTTTACCTGCAGGAAACTTGACTAAGTCCCAAGTATGGTTATGCATTAAGGAGTCCATCTCTTCTTCCATGGCTAGCTCCCACTTCTTCCTACTTTCAACCTGCATTGCTTCTTCATAACATTCAGGTTCACTAGAATCAGTCAGCAATAAATAATATAATGAAGGAGAGTATCGTTCAGGGGGTCTACTTATCCTGGTAGATCTTCTAACAACATTTTTAGGTGTTTGAGGTGCCTGTTGCTATTTTGGTGGTTGCTGCTGCTGTGGTTTTTGATTATTATTATTTTTAGGCACCTTTAATTTTTCAGATATCTCATCAAGAACCACGTATTCCTTGCTTTCTTTTTCCTGTTTCTTTTCCTGCAACTGATTCTTATACAAGACCTTTTCATTGAATATTACATCTATGCTCCTAATGATTTTGTGATTTTCATAATCATATAAGCGATAACCAAAATCATTAGCACCATATCCAATAAAGGTACATTTCTTTAATTTTTCCTCAAGCTTTGTTCTATTTTCTTTATTAATATGGACAAAGGCCTCACAACCAAAAGGCTTTAAAAAAGAGTAGTTTACCTTTTTACCTGTCCATGCTTCCTCTGGAATACTACCATCCAAGGAACTTGAAGGCCCTCTGTTTATTAGATAAACAACAATATCTACAGCATCTGCCCAAAATTGTAAAGGCAATCCCGCATGCAATCTCATGCACCTTGAACTCTCCATGATTGTTCTATTCATCCTTTCTGACACACCATTTTCTTGTGGTGTTCTTGGAACTGTCTTCTCTCTACGAATTCCATGCTCTGAACAGTACCTATCAAACTCTTTGCTGCAATATTCACCTCCATTGTCTGATCTGAGACGCTTCAACTTCTTTCCTGTCTCAATCTCAACCAAAGCTTTCCATTTCTTGAAAGTATCAAATACATCAGATTTATTTTGAATACAATAAATCCAAGTTTTTCTAGTTGCATCATCAATAAAAATAACATAATAACGAGAGCCACCAAGAGATGATACCTGAGCAGGTCCCCATACATCTGTATGCACAAGCTCCAATTTTTCGCTCTTCTTTTCTTTCCCAACTCTGAGAAATCTAACTCTCTTCTGTTTTCCATAAATGCAATTCTCACAGAAATCCAAATCAACATTCTTCAAACCTGGCAGCAAATTTCTTGAGTGAAGAATTTTCATCCCTTTCTCACTCATGTGTCTGAGCCTATGATGCCATAATGCTGCATCTGCTCCTTTGGAAGTTAAAGCATTAACAGAGTTAGAAATACCATTGCATAAATAAAATGTACCAACCTTTTCACCTTTTGCTATTACCAGCGCTCCTTTGGTGACCTTCCAAGTTTTATCTGTGAAAGTTGTCACACAACCTTCACTGCCTAACTACCCTGTTGAAATCAGATTTTTCTTCAGATCTGGAACATGCCTTACCTCCTTTAGTAGCCATTGGTTTCCATTTTTTTGTTTTACAAGAACTTTACCCATTCCAACAATTTTACAGGGTTTATCATCACCCAAACGAACTTGTCCAAAATCTCCTTGAACATAGTCATGATAATATTTCTTATCAGGTGTGGCATGGAATGAAGCCCCTGAATCTACAACCCAAGAATCAGTAACATTTTCAAAAGAATGAATCAAAGCATCTTGTAACACATCACCTGTCACATTTTCTTCATGATTGTTTTCTTGCTGTGTGTCTCCTTCTTTTCCCTTCCGAGATCTACAGTCTTTCTTTAGGTGTCCTTTTTTTTCCGAAATTCCAGCACACTATCCCTGATCTGGACTTGGATCTGCCTTTCCTTAATTTACTGTGATATCTCGAGCTCTTTCCTCTTTCCATTCTTCTTCCCCTAGACTCTGCACTCAAAGCATTACATGATGTCTCACCGGAGCTTTTCCGTCGCATTTCCTCGCTAAGGATAGCACCAAAAACATCATCAAACTTTAAAGTACTAGATCCAAAGACAGAGTTACTAATGGCCATTACTAAACCATTCCAAATCTCTGGCAATGAGCACAAGAATAACAGAGCTCTAACTTCATCATCAAATTTTACCCCTATAGAACTTAACTGAATAGTAACTTTATTAAATTCATTTAAATGGTCTGCAACAGATCCACCTTCCGACATCTTCATATTAAATAGTCGTTTCATAAGAAATACCTTGTTTGAGGCCGAGGGTTTTTCATATAGTTTCGCCAATGTCTGCATCAAACCCTCTGTTGTTGTTTCCTTCTAAATATTGAAGGTGACTGACGTCGCAAGACACAACCCTACTATTCCAAGTGCCTTTCTATCGAGAATGTTCCATTTCGCGTCTGTCATGGCTGCCGGCTTCTTTGTTTTTCCGCTCAATGGTAGGTATAGATATTTCTGATACAGATAATCTTCCATCTGCATCTTCCACAACGGAAAGTTTTGGCCGTTAAATTTCTCGACCCTAAACTTACCATCTTCCGCCATTGCTCCCACTCGAACCAGGAACCCTTTTCCCGATATTTATCACCCAAATATACTGCTCCGATACTCGCTGTTAGAAAATTATATATTATGGAGCAAATGCAACACATAAAATACATGAAAATAAAAGCACAAAAAACACATAAAACCAGAGAGACACAGATATACATGGTTCACCCAGTTTGGGCTACGTCCACCCCGAACAGCCAGTCCTTCCTTTCTATTATCCAGCAAAAATGAAGAGACAAAACCTACAGCAGATCCGCTGTAATATCCTTTTTTCTCTCTCACAGTCTCCCTCTTTATTTCTCGCTTCGAGAATACACATACAATGCACAACTGCAATACAATACCCTCATAAAAGCAAGGGGTTGCCTTCTAGGGAAAAAAACCCTATTCTAAACATAACTTCTACCGTCAGATCATTTGCCTAGTGAACGGCCCAGATTGACTAGAAATTACTATACTTTTACAAGGCAATTTTACATCTGTTTTTAGCTTCGGGGACACTTCCTCCGAAAACCCCCGCCAGGGGGGGGGGGTGGCAGTGATTAATTACGGGCGGCGTTGCCGCCCCTTTTAAGGTACAGGGGTCCAATGCTGTGATACAAAGTAAACAATATAATCAGGCTCCACACCCAACAAGGAGGTTTTGATATAGATACCGAAGGTTGTTCTATGATGGGAGCTGAGAGTTTATTGGAGTATCATGTGTTTGGTCTCGAAGATTTTCATTCTGAAAAAGAGATGTCTCTTCTTTAGAATGACTATTTTTCTTTTGAAGATTTTTATTTTGATGAAGAGATGTCTCTTCATCGGAATGATCATCTTTTTATCTTTCCTGGATAAAAACAGAAGGTAATTTATTTTCTAATATTCTACTATATCTAGTTTTAACATTATTTATATCAAGTGGAGTTATCATATAAGTCTGAAATTTTTTTTCCTCCATGTTGTAAACCAGTTGTGCATTTTTATTGTTTTAGTTTGGAAGTGGTTGAGTAGGTATTTGGTTTGGCCTTCCTGGAAATGGTAATGAAAATTGTGGATTTTCTTTTTGAAATTGAGGTTGAGGTTGTTCACTGGTTTGAGGAAAATGTTGTGGTGGAAAGTATGGTTAAGGTTGTGGATACTGGTGATATTGAGAATATTTTAAATAAGGATTTTTAGATCCTCGTGTCCAAGGTTGGGATTAAGACCAAGGTTGTTGCCATGGAATTGGTGCATTCTAGTTATTTTTTGGGGATGGGTATACACCTAAGTGTTCAAACCTTGAGTTTGTGATCCTTGCCATGGTCTTCTAGCAATGAATAAAAGAGCATCTACCTTGTTTGGAGCTTTATTTCCTCCTGGTAGAAACATTTAAGAGCTAGAATGGAAGGACACTTCTTTGTTTCATGATTTTCCATACATATGACACATGTTTCTATGAATTTTAAATCAAAAGGGCATTCTCTTAAGGCATGTTTCTTTTTGCACTTAGGACAAAATATAGATAAGGCATCAATTTCAGCTCTTTTCTTGTTTTGTAATTTCAAGGTGTCTATTTTTTCACTAAGACTCCCTAAAATATCTATTTAAAATTCATCAAGGAAAATTCCTATTTCAACCCTAATTATTGTTCCAAATATAGATTTATTGATTCTAGAGAGAACATGATCTCTTGAACTCTTCCCAATTATTGACTTACCTCTTGAAAGATGTACACATAATTAAAAAATTTGAGATAATGATAGCTGAGAAATATATCCTTTTCCCATGATATTAAGAATATATATCCATTCAAATCTAATGGCTTTCAACAGGAGAGATTTGAAAGTATCTTCATCCAAATTTTCCATCTTAGCTCTTTTTTTATTATAACTGAAACTTTCAATCAAATCCTCCAAGTTTTCATCTTTTCTTTACATCATCTTTTTGATTATGAGGTGTGCAATAATCCTTGTATTTTTTTAAGAAGGCATTCTTCATTTCTTCCCATGTTCTAATAGAATGTGTTATTAGGCCTATAAACCATTTTAATGTCGCATCATTAAGAGTTGTTGGAAACCATTTCAATTTTTGAGATTCGAGTAAGTAGTCATATGATCTACATAAAACTTCGAATTCAAAAAGAAACCTTTCAGGATATTAACTTCTTAATCCACAAAAATTAGGAAGGATAGAGGGTGTAATATTTTTCATTGTGGCAGTAGTATCTTCATCAAGTATAAGAAATCCAATAGGATCTGGATCTATTATGTCTCTCTCTTCTCCCCTAACTCATCTACCTTCTCCTCTTCCTCTTCCTCCTCTACCAAGGTTCAAATCAAAGGTCATGAGCGCAACTATTATTTATATACCAAGGTCTGTTGCAAATTTTCATTCAACAAAATTTTTATGACTGAGGAGGGGTGGAGGTTGGGGTCGACATTGCGACCTCCCATAGACTAGTGCTTGCACCAACAAATAGACCACACGATGTTCCTTATTAACTATGGGATGCCACTTGTATTTAAACTTTAAACCTGCCCTTTTTTGGGGTCCAGAGGGGGCCAGTCCTATGGACCGGCCGCCCTCCCATATGTTCAAGCGCGAGGACCAGTGGCTTAACACTATTCACCTGTGGAAAAATCAACGAAACTTAAACCTTGTTTAATATGCCATAGTCTGGATTAATCTCCATAATAATCTGCGGTTAGCGCTAAATGCGCTTTGTGATAACCCTCCACTAATCACACTAAAACAATTCTTATCTTAATTTAAAGCGTAGTTTAACATGGCTACGGACTTGGCGGAGGCTACCAAATGCGATGGAGCTCTAGTTTTAGTGGACCTATTTGGCTAACTTTCAGTTTTAGTGGAGAAATTGTAGGAAAATTTTGTTTTTTCCCTAACGGAGGCAATTTTCGACCAATTTTTTCTTAAGAAGAGTCATTATTGATAGATTTTATGTTTTTGAGCCATTTGAGTAGGTTGCAAAGGAAACAACAAACTGCAAACAACAATTTTGCACAATTGAAGCTAATACAAAGGCTCATGCCATAGAAGTTGGACTAAGGAGATGTAGCCCAGGAGGAGTGAAATCCTTCATAAAAACCATGTGTATTTGACTCAGTTATCTCTGTTTGTGGTGTGTTTATATTATACTATTCAACATTTAGTTTCCATGCTTTTATGTTCATGAAATACATTTAATATTATCAAGTTTGTTGATTTATCAATCATAAGCACATGTATAAACCCTTATAAAAGAAGAAAACCAAAGAAATTTCATACTAAATCTGAAACTGAAATTAGCACAACATTAATTAACAATCAATTTCAGATCAATTTGGTATCAGAGCAAAGTTTATTTTCTTTCTTTGATTGAGATTGTGCAATAAGGGTTTTAATAGTTTGCATTTAGTGATGCTTCCAAGGTTGAAGTTTCAGAGAGGAGAAGGGAAGCTATTGGTTGTTAGTCCTGAGATTAGGACCAAAAGAAAGAGAGCTGGGAGACAATCATCTTCACCCAAAGCTCCACTCAAAGCTACACTTGAAGCACCTCAAGTTCTATCTCGAGTAGTTTGGATTGAAGAGATACAAATTGTACAAGAAGCTGAGGTGATGGAATAGGTATAAGCATCCAAATTTGAGCTTGAATCCTTAGCCATTATGTCAGGTGTTGGAGAGACTTGAGGACATTCAGAAGAGGAATATGTCAAAAGAGACTTGAAGGACATTCAGAGAATGGTTAAAATCATGTTTGATGCATTCATTGCAGAAAGAGTAGGAGAAGGTTCTAAGTGTAGGTTTTAACCCTGAACAGAAATTATCTACACACGAATCTTATAACATAAAACAAACAATAGGGAGAGCATAAAACATAAAATAGATAAACACAGATATTTTCCCTGGATCCCAAATCGGGACGACCAGCTTGATTTTTCATTATATTCCTTTTAGTGTTACAACACATATATATACATGCCGAAGCATACATAAACCCCAATCCATTAACCCTGGATTAGAACATAACCCTAGTTCCCTTGACCGGATGTACAAAATACCAGGGGTTGAAAACCATCGTACCCCAAAAAACCATGTGCAAACTCATGCAAAAAACATGGGTGGGTTCGCTTATGAGTGGGACCGCACACCAAAAACTTTTTTGCCGGGGTGCTCCCCCGTACCTCGATAGGGGGGCTGCCGCCCCCCCTGTGACCCCCCTGCTGCACTCGGCGCAATGTACAACACGTGGGGCTAGTCGTGGAAAGAATATAACACACACCCAACATTCTCCCACTTGTTGTTTTCTTTCCACAGGGGCCCACAGGAGAGCTTAGTCATTTGGCCAATTCTTCAACACCCATTGGTTCTCTACACCAAGAGAACTTCTGAGTGTATACAGACTTCGTCAATGCATCTGCAACATTCTTCAGAGTGTCCATGTTTACTAGCAACACCCTTTTAGCCTCAACCATATCTCTAACAAAGTGATATTGAACATCAATGTTCTTTGTCTTTGAATGATAAGCAGGGTTATTAGCCAAGAAAATTGCACTTTGGCTATCACAGTCTATCCTTATAGCTTGCTGTACCAACCCCATACTTGAACACAATCTCTGCAACCAAACTGCTTCCTTGCTTGCATGAGTGGCTGCTATGTATTCTGCCTCTGTAGTTGAAAGTGCCACTACATACTTTCTTTTACTCATCCAACTGACTGCACCTCCAAATAGGCTAAACACATACACACTTGTAGATCTTCTTTGGTCCAGATCTCCAGCCCAGTCTGCATCAACAAAACCACGAATGTCCAACATTCTTTCCAATCCTAGTCTTCCCTGGTAGCACAAGCCATAATCACTAGTGCCACGTAAATATCTAAAAACCCGCTTCACTGTTGTCCAATGCTCCTTCCCTGGGTTTGACATAAACCTGCTCAATACTCCCATTGCATGTGCAATGCATTAGCCACCAACAAAATTTGTCATACCAAATGGTGGCTAAATGATTTTGGAGCCTTCAAGGAACAAATTTTATTGCAAAAAGTGTTATCTCTTGAAGAATCATGAAGGCATCTGGTCATTAGTCTTAAAATCTTCACTGATGTTTCCATTTCATACTCTGAAAATTTTTATGTTTCCATAAGTGAAAATACTGCTGCAAAGACCCTTTTTTCCTCCTTCCACCACAAAAATAACCTTCACTTTTTACCCCTTTTTTCTCCCATAAATTCCTCTATTTTTCTTTTTCCCCCGTTCACCTTTCATGAAATCCCCTTTACAGAGTTTAAAACTTCTCTTTTAACTTTGTCGAAACCCTCGAATCCCTTTAAAAACGTTAAAAAATCCATGTTTTATGTTTTAGGCTTTAGCCCCCTTCGGCTAAAGCCCCCTAACCACTTCCCCAC
Organism: Pinus albicaulis; assembly: GCA_034641835.2. Classification (NCBI taxonomy): domain Eukaryota; kingdom Viridiplantae; phylum Streptophyta; class Pinopsida; order Pinales; family Pinaceae; genus Pinus; species Pinus albicaulis. The sequence continues at coordinate 1,069,484,351 of CM076584.1, forward strand.
ATGTGCCCCAACGCTAAGGACCAAGCGCTAGTCCCATCAGTGCTTATCGCATCAGAATGAATCAACGAACGCAAGTCTATATGTTTCACGGAGGTTCCGATGCGATTAAGCCCTGAGTACTAAAGTCCCGATATAATCACCACTTGATATAACCCTTGGGCCCGCATTCGGCGCTTAAACCTTATAATAAACCATCCCCGATGCATTTTTCCCTTGGTAAAACATTATACCCACTTTTTCCTATGTTTTACTTTAAACCCGCCGGTTCGTGTTATTACATAAAGAGAACTGTTGATCTTAGGAACTGCTCAACGATGGATAGAATATCGCATCGGAAGTTTTGAATGGGTTGATTGAAAAGCCCAAGCCTGAAGGCCCAATCCCCATTAGCCCATATATACATAAGCCCTGTGCCTATTAAAGTTCCATATATACTAGGCCTCGCAACCGGGTGCCCATCGCATCGGAAATTTTCTTTTGGATGTGTTTTAATGTTTTCCCCATCTCCGATTGCGATGGCCCAATCGCGCAATCACGTCAGCCCTTCTTCGATCGCGCTGATCGTATCGCAAGTTTCATCGGCTGTGTTATATTTCTTCCCCCGATCGGCCATTCCCTCGATTCACTATCCACGATTGATTTGATCCTCAGATCAATGGTCCGCGCTGATTACATCGCAAGTTTCATCGGGCGCGTTTCTTTGTTCACCGTGATCGTCGATCTCCCGATTTAATTCACTGTCGATTTCTGTAGATCGACGGATCTGACTTATTCTCTCCCCGGCTCTCCTTTTGATTCTGCAAGTAGATCTACACCATTGGATGAAGCCATCCAACGGCCACGCTCTCTCTCAACGCCCTCTGAAGCAATTTTCCCAGTAAACACAGGATTTTATAATATTTGTGTGTTCTTTTGCAGGATCTAATGGATTTCTAATATTTTAAAAGGAAAATTAAAGCCAAAGGATGACGATCCTTCAAGCCTTGTTTATTAAAAGGTGTCCATTTAAAAGGTTTCAACGCCACACTTCATCGATGCCTCATAAAGCGCTAATACCATAAGAAACCTCCGCGGATCTGCACATCAACAAGACACAGTGAAGATTAATATAATCAAAGAGTATCAGACTGACAACATGGAATCCAAGTGGAGAAATATTTGAAGACTGTTAACACAGTGTGGAGGGATTAGGCCATTTATTCGACTAAATCAAAGACCTGATTCACGATTAAAGAAAGTTTGAAGACCAGAAGACAGAGATTGGGCTTCGTTAAACCTAAAACACAAGATTAAAGTATATTAAAGGTGTTTTATGTTAAAATAATAATATCTATCAGTTCAAAAAGCCTACATTGCCACATCAGGGGAAAATTGAATCCCCCAGCTACCACAGAGCCACCTACAGCCTCAAAGTAATAAAAAATAGGTCGAGTTATGACCAGACCAGGAGAATTTTCATAAATGCGGCTGAACAGTTAATTCTACCAAAGGAAATTATTGTAAACTGACAGCAGAAGTTATTATGAGGATAACGAAGAGCCTTAAAGTCAACAAATTCTTTCTAGCAAGCTTGATAGTTAATACAAACCAATTAATACAGGAAAAATATCAGAATGTTCTTCATTAAGCCCCTCAAAGGCCGAGAGACAGTAAACTGTATTAATTGAACTTAGAAGATATTTTATCCCATCCCAATTCCTCATTTCTTCTATAAATACTTCTGAAGAAGATGATATAGGGGTTGGTTTATTGGTTGATCACTAGTTGTAATACTAAAACTCTCTGAAATAATACATAGTCTGTTGAAGTTGAAGAAGAAACTGAAGTCTTGGAAGCCTTGATGATGTTGTTGCATGTTTGTTCCTGAGAAGGCTCTATCATTGGATCCATGAGCTTGGCTGTTGGTGAAGTATTCTGAACTGTTTAATGTTTTCCCCTGTTTTCATTCTATTCCATGATTTCTTACTACAGTAGGTTGAAAGTTTTAGGCTAAGAAATGACTCCTAGAAGCACCTTAGACCTATTCATCCTTCACTGTTTCATGTTTTCTTCTGCTGAATTATTTTAGAGTCTTTGACCTCTCTCTTTAGTCTTCATGTTTTTTTATTTCCTTAATGGTTCGAACAGTTGGTTTCGGCATGATTTATGGTTCTCCCTGCTTGTCTGTTGCCACTTAAAGACTGTTATTGAGGTCTCCCTTTGAAGTTATTTCGTTTATAGTAAGTCAAGGAGGTCTATTCTAATCTTGCCCCTTGTCCTTGCTTAAACAATTGGCTTAAAGGTCTTTATAGTTGTGACCATAGATGTATTTAGGTGTTCCCTCTTTTATGGTCGTAATTATCAGTGAATCTTTTATGTTTTCTAAGTCATTTGAAATAAAATCTTTGAGGAAATAGGGTGTTCCCCGAATCTTAGATTTCATTTTAAAAGTTTTTTTGAAATCATTATTTTCTTAAAGGTGTGATTTGTAAAATTCATGGTTAGCCATGTCAATCAAATAGCTCTTTGTTGTTCAAGTTGTGTTTTCAAATTCCCTTCATTGAGAATCAAATTTATCTTTCCAAATCATTGATGTCCATCTCATTCCAAAACCAAAGGATCTTGCGGCCAAGTTAGATTTGCCCTCTGATATCCCATATCCATCGATGAGTATGTCATGACCTCTTTTCGACTCCATTGCCCAATGAACCGGATTTTTCTCCATTCTATATATATTTCCGAGGCCTTCCATGTTCTGCTGTATCAATCCAACCAAACAAACAAACAAACACCTGCACTTAATAACTAGTCTAAAATCAATATTCTAAGCACAGAAGATAAACCTTTGCAAACAAACATTCGAGAGATCCCTCTCTGAGAACAGGAGGACTAGATCTTGGGACTCTAAAGATTGGTTTTGATGTTGCCTTGTCTTTTGATTTGCCAAACTATCAAAATGTGGGACACCAACATGATGGCGATCACGGTGGGACTCTGAGTGATAAACAAACTTAGTTTCCCTAAAACTTTAGAGACCTTTGAAAATACTATCTGATCGACCTATCCCACCGCTCACACCAACATAATGGTGATCACGGTGGGACTCTGAGTGATAAAAAAACTTAGTTTCCCTAAAACTTTAGAGACCTTTGAAAATACTATCTGATCAACCTATCCCACCACTCACACCAACATAATGGCCATCACGGTGGGACCTACTGAGAATACAATGGTTTGAAAAACCCTTCTTCAAACTTTTTAGGCCCAGTATAACATAAGTAACCTTCTTCAAGCACTACTTAACAAATGGTAATCATGATAGGACTTAAGCGAATCAGTGACAAAATAAGTAACCCTTAGGATTCCCGTTAGCCCTTAACAAACCTTGAAGGAGCTAGTTACCTAGCCATAAGAGTAATCTTTGTTTGTTTTAACACCTTAGCTAAGTGCGAAATCAGACTTAGAACACTCTCTTGACCTATAAGACCGAAATAACTCAGAAAACCCCAAAAAAAAACATTTTAGTTTGGCTTCATAAATAAACATGGTGGTGGACCACAAAACATTTTACCTCCAAAAAAACTAAAAATTTCCACCTGGTGACTCCACAATCCTAAAAAAAGACCTTAAGACTCCACTGGGAAGACCCCAAGTCTTTATAGCATCATACAAACTCAGTTAGAAGGCTTTAATATTAACGTTTCCTTCTTTTGAAAAGATCAGTTAGCCTCTTAAAGATTGTCATATTTGGTTAAACTTTTCTTTTAGCTGGGTCTGAAAAACATAGCATAGTGGCTCCTAGAAAGATTCATACTAGAGCCTACCCTAACCAAAACCCACCGGAAATAGTTGACAACCCTGAAAGTATACTTAGGAAGTCTCCTAAGGTTAAATTTTCAACTATTTTCAGATCACCCTTGAGAGCTAATTCAGTCCCTGATAATCTTGCAGCTCTACACCAATCACAAGTCCACTTAAGAAATCCTTTTAGAACTAGGTCTCTTGATGATATAATTCAGATAGAATCTGAGTCTTCACTTTCTTCTCCTATACAAAGTGAACAACCTGGTAGTAGAGAAACCACACCACCCGATTTACATTTCCTTCTCAATTTAGGTGTCTCTCATCCAAGATCAGCTCAAAAATCTATCCCCGGTTCATCCACATCTGTCCATCCAACATCCACTATCCAAACTACTTCATTACAGCCAATTTTCCCTTTTGTAAATCCACCTCCTATAAATCTACCCATATTTCCAGGTTTGGCAATGTGGTATGCCCCATTAGTGTTACCACAACCTCTACTTCCCTTACCAAATGCTTATCAATCCAAAATCCCTCACTTCACTAGAAAAGAGCCCACAACAGCTCAACAACATGTATATAGGATGGAGGATGCGTTTGATTACATGGAGATAGAAGAGGAAATCGTGAAGATGAGGATCTTCGCCCAAATTTTAGGAGGAGATGTAAAGAGATGGTTTAAAAACTTACCTCCTAACAGCATAAACGATCTCCCTGCCTTGCATCAAACATTCATCAACAAATGGGAACTCAAAAATAATCCTCTCCAAATACTAGCAGAGTATAGCAGCCTCAAGAGAAACCCAGGGGAGAGTGTTCATGATTACTCTACTAGGTTCAACGGTGTCTACAATTCTCTCCCACCTCACATGAAACCTCCCCAAGGCATGGCCTTGGTAAGGTATCCTAAAGGCTTTGATGCTAAAATGACTTATGAGTTAAGGGGGAAGGATTACTTAACCTTAGAAGACATGCAGAAAGGAGCCTTGAGTGTAGAAGCAAACATAATCGAGAAAAGAAATATGTTGAGATTAGAGAAGAGGGTAACTTATAAAGATGATCTACTACCCTCAAATTCAACTTCTGATACAAAAATTGACAACCTAGTGAAGCTAATGGAGAGGATGCTTGAAAAGATAAATCTAAATGATAGAGTGCCACGAAGAGAACCACAGAATAACCAAAATAGAAATAGAAATCAGAATTATAGAAGAGAAAACAATCAGGATAAGCAGAAAGAAAGTGATCAACAGATTAGACCTCCCTTCCAACAAAACTATGTAGATCAATACGAGGAAGATAGGGAGTTGGAAAGGCTGGGAGAATCTCATGTAAACTTGATTGGATCAGACAGTGGGGATGATGTTTTCCTCACTGAGGAAGAACAAAGCTTATTTTCTGATGAAAGTACAAACAAATATGAATATTCTGATGACTATAGATTGGGGTTTGAAAATGAAATCATGGAGGTGCATAAACAATACAATATTAGGAGCAAAGGGAATGTAGACAACTTAAAAAATAAGAACACTAATACTGCTGTAAAAAAAAACACAAAAACTCAGCCCAGAAAGACAACAGAGAAAGCCAACATTTTGGCCAAGAAACCCAACTTAAATAAAGACAAAGGTGTCCAACCAAACGTTGAACAAAGTACCCCTGGCACTTCAGCTAGCAGTCCTAACAAAAATGTCCCAATTACCGGTCCAAACAAGGTTCAGCAAATCAAAATTGCTAAAAATAATTCAATTGAAAAGATAGATGTAAATATCAACAAGTCAATTATTCCTTTTAGCCTTGAGGGAGAGATTGCTAAGATAAAAATTTCCATTCCCCTAGCTGAACTAGTGACCCAAGAAATGTACAAAAACCAAGTTTTGAAAGCTTTGAACTTAGGAAGTGATACTGACACCTTGAACTTGACAGATGACAAACCTGAGCTGTTGTTTGGCCCAAAAGTTGAAGGGAAATACCAGGAAGGGATTTTTCCTCCCTTCTATGTTAGCTTGAACATACACGAGAAAATTTTACACAACGCCATGTTAGATTCGGGAGCTTCACACAATCTAATGCCCAAGGTGGTAATGGAAAGCTTAGGCTTAGAGATTACTAAACCATACAAAGATTTGTATTACTTTGACTCAAGTAGAGTCAAATGTTTGGGTCTAATCAAAGATTTATGTGTTAATCTAGCTCAAATTCCAGCTAAGAGTCTAGTAATGGATATAGTTTTAGCTGACATTCCCCCTAAGTATGGCATGCTCTTATCAAGATCTTGGGGTTCCAAACTTCAGGGAAGCCTTCAAATGGACATGTATTATGCCACCATCCCTGTTTTTAACCAAAACAAAAGATTATATAGGGAATCTCACATGAAGTACATGGTGAGAAACATAGATAAACCAAACAACTCTCCAATATATTCAATTCAATCGAGTTTAGATTCCTTTATCTTATATAATGAAGATGAAATCACCCAACAAGATAAGGAAAGAATAGACCCAATCAGTTCACCAGAACAATCAAATTTTCCCTCGAATCAAATTCAAAACATTGACAATCGACAGCTACAACAAAATGAAAATGAGGCAAATATACTTTGGACAATAAACTTTGATGGATCTTGTAATAAAAAAAGCGCAGGGGCAGGTGTTTGGATTCAAAATACGAATCAAAGTTTTTCATACAAATTGGATTTCCCAAGCACTAACAATATCGCTGAGTATGAAGCCCTTCTCCTAGGCTTACAATTGCTTAAAAAATTAGAAGCCCAAAAAATATTGATCTTAGAAGATTCTGAACTTATCATAAAACAAATAAAAGGAGAATACTCAGCTAGAAATCCAAGGCTTAGGGAATATCAGAATGCTGCCCTTGATCTTTTGAAAACCTTTGAAAAATATGAACTCATTTTCATCCCTAGAGCACTGAATCATCTAGAAAATGAACTCGCCTTCAATGCCAGCAACTGCCAAATATTGGAGATAAATGAACAACTCCATGTAAAGGTAAAACACCGACCCGCTGTGCCTGATAACGAATATCACTGGCAAGTGTTTGAATCTGACAAACACATAGATGATTTATTGAAGTCAGAAAATGATTTCAGCATACTGATATCAGAAACCAGCCATAAAGAAAATTGTTTGTATATTGAAAAAATCCCAGAAGTTGAAAGGACATATTCTGCTGATATAAATCATTATGAGAATCCTTTTGAAGTAGAGATAACTGACAATGCATACCAAGAAGACTTGGAAGTTTTACAATGCAAAAATAATCAAATTCCAAGAGGTCTCACACCTTTAGAACACCTTTTCGATTTTAACGATGTAGCCAAAGAACCGAGAATGGAGCCTATGGAAACCAACGTAGAAGAGCATAACATAGGCAATCTAGCAGAACCCAAGATGATCAAAATATCCAGCACTCTCCCAACTCGCATAAAATCGTAATACATAGAGCTGTTCAAAGAGTTTAAAGATGCGTTTACTTGGGCATACACAGATCTGAAGTCTTATGATACCAGCATCATTCAGCACAAGATTCCCCTGAAGGAAAATAAAAAGCCTTTTAAACAAAAACTAAGGAGAATAAATCCTCTCTTACTACCTTTAGTTAAGGCAGAAATTGAAAAAATGCATGATGCTGGAATCATAGTACCCATTAGATTTTCAGAGTGGGTATCAAACTTAGTTCCTGTTAGAAAGAAAACAGGGGAAATCAGGCTCTGTATTGACTTCAGAAATTTAAATAGAGCCTCTTTAAAATACAACTACCCCTTACCCAAGATGGACCATATACTTCAAAGGGTAGTTGGGTCAAGAAGGATTTCCCTCTTAGATGGGTTCTTGGGTTACAACCAGGTGTTAATGCTCCCAAGTGATCAAATCAAAACTGCTTTTACCACACCTTGGGGCACCTTTATGTATGTCAAAATGCATTTCAGATTAATGAATGCAGGGGCCACTTTCCAAAGGGCCATGGAAATAGCCTTCTCTGAAGATATTTCTTATTTCATAATCATTTACCTTGATGACATAACCATTTTCTCAAAAACCGATGAAGAACATTTAATTCACCTAAGAAAAGTTTTTGAGAAATGTAGGAAATTTGGCTTGTCATTGAATCCCAAGAAGACACTCTTTGGTCTCCAAGAAGGTAAAATTCTTGGCCATATAATTTCAAAAGAGGGAATCAAAATAGACCCTACAAGGATAGATGGAATATTGCAGATCAGCCATCCAAGAAGCCTCAAAGAATTACAATCTTTCATTGGAAAGATAAATTTTCTAAGGAGGTTCATCCCCAACCTTGTCGAGTTATTAAAAAACATTACAAACATGCTTAAGAAAGATGTGGGTGTAAAATGGAATTTACCAGCTAAACAATCATTCGAATTGGTCAAACAAGCTCTTACTCAAACACCAGTCCTGATTTGGGGCAAGAAAAACCAATATCCTTCTTTATTAGGGCCTTAAGAGATGCTCCTCTCAAATATAATATCATGGAGAAGCAAGCTTTAGCATTAGTGAAAGCTTTAAAAGACTTTAGGGTCTATATTTTACACTCTCACGTAATTGCTTTTGTTCCACATAATGTTGTCAAGGACATTCTAAGTCAAGACCCTGATGGTAAAAGGGGAAAATGGATTGCAACTATTCTTGAATATGACTTAGAAATGAGGCCCACCAAGCTAGTTAAAGGGGAAGGATTAGCAAAACTTATGGCTGAGTCTAACTTCCAAGCACTAGACATGAATATGGTAGATGTGTTGGAAGAAATAGAAGAATCTACTGCTCCTTTTATTGAAGAAACATTTCTCAATTCTCCTTGGTATGCTGAAATTATTTATGTGCTTTTATATTTAAATGCCCCCCCTTCTTTGTCTAAAACTAAAGCTATATTTTTGAAACAAAAATATTTGAGTTTCTGCATCTTAGATGGGGTATTATATTGGAAAAATGCTGTTGGAATTTTGCTTAAATGTTTACTTGAAGATGATGCAGGGAAAATCATGCATGAGTTGCATGATGGAGAATGTGGAGGACATCTCTACTGGAAAGCCATAGCGAACAAAATCCTCAGCTCTGGTTACTATTGGCCTACCCTTTTCCTAGACACTCAGAAGTTGGTCATGTCTTTCCATAAATGTCAAATTTTTGATGGAAAGAGAAAACTCCTTCCCTTACCTTTACATCCTATCAGAGTTGAGGCATCTTTTCAACAATGGGGTTTAGACTTCATTGGGAAATTCGCCCATCCTCCTCAGCTCAACATAAGTGGATCCTCATAGCCACTGAATTCTTTACCAAGTGGATAGAAGCTATACCTTCCAGAAATTCTAATGACTCTGTCATTATCAAGTTTCTTGAAACCAATATCCTATCTAGATTCAGTTGTCCCAGAAAAATAATAACAGACAATGCTGCTGCTTTTAAATCTAAGAAGATGGTTGATTTCTGTTACGAATACCACATAACCTTGGCCATTCCACTGCTTACTATCCCCAAGGAAATGGATTAGCTGAATCTTCAAACAAGAGTCTCATCAATATCATCAGAAAACTGTTGGAATAGAATAAAAAATCATGGCATAGTAAGCTGATTCATGCCTTATGGGCTGATAGATTAACCATAAAGAAGTCAATAAATATGTCCCCCTATCAGCTAGTCTATGATATGGACGCAGTTTTTCCCACCTCATTAGGAGTTCCAGTCATGAAACTCCTTCAAGAAGTGCAGATTGAAGAGAATGATATGCAGAGGAGAATCAATCAAACCATCCATCTACAGCAGACCAGAGAAGAAGTTTATGAAAGAACACAATTGGTTCAAGAGAATATGAAGAAACTATTTGATAAGAGAACCAAGGTAGACAATTTCCAATCGGGAAATGTCGTTCTTAAGTGGGATTCAAGAAGAGAAGAGAAGGGAAAACATGGCAAGTTTGAGAACTTATGGAAAGGGCCCTATATTATTCATGCTGAGAGCGGTCACAATGCATTTTTCTTGAAAGAATTGAATGGAGAAGATCTGTATGGAGGTCCTATCAATGGCAGGATGCTAAAGCATTACTTCTGCCAAGAATATTGAGTTTCAAAGCATTTTTCATTGTAAATATCATAGTTTAACCATTGCATTCAAAGTTAGAAAAATAAAAAATACAAAAACAATGAAAGAGAGAAAAGAGGGCAGATTGTAAAAACAATAAAGGTATAGCCCCATACCAAAAAAGAGAAACAAATTCTGAAAGTGTGCAAGCTCAAATGCCACTCTTGCAAAACACACTTCTAGTTAGTCAAACAGCCTAATCTTGACTAATTAGTTTTAAATTTTCTGTTGATAGGATAGTAAATTTGATCTGCCAAACTGTTTAATCTTGGCTTATCAGTAGATAGATTAGGATATAAATTAAAGGTTCGAACATGCTCAAAAACTGAACCTAAAATTTCAAAGGGATAATGACTCAAATTTGTTTCAATTTATGAGTCAAAGGATGTTAAAATCTGGTTCTAAAAACAGCTCAAACTTTGAACCAAAGAGCAAGGAAGAAAAAATTCAAATAAGAGTCAAATCAGAGCTGTAAAAGGATGAAGGAAGTGCTTTGAATTTTCAGATCTTAAACCTTCATCATTTTGATTTAATTTTCTACAAATAATAATCTATGTGAAACTTGTTTTTATGCCATATATCAGCATCAAGTTAGACTGTTCAATCCTGACTTGTATGCTTTTTAATTTCTGCTTTAGCAATTAGAGAATAAAAATCTGTTAGACTGTTTAATCCTAACAGATTATTAGATTAAGTAAAGAAGCATATGGGCTCAACTACTTAATCTGAGTCCATGGAGAAATAAGAAGTAGAACTAGATTATATTTTTTGCTTTCAAAAGAATAAAATGTTGTAAGAGAGTTTTCCAATCCAAGTGCACTCTAAGGAAGAAAAAATGTTAGATCAGTAGGATTGGGTAGGTAGAAAGCTTGTTGATAAAAGATCCATTGTTTTCCCTGGTTGTTACCATTTCCAAAGCGGAAAAAATATCATTCAATCAAAGAAAGGCAGCCTAATGGATTAGGCATTGATCAACCTCCCAAAGAATCCAAGTTTGAAGTTCTTGATTCGTTCAAGAAGGCACCATCCCCAAGTGGAGCCACTGTTAGCCACCAACAAAATTTTTCATACCAAATGGTGGCTAAATGATTTTGGAGCCTTCAAGGAGAAAATTTGATTGCAAAAAGTGTTATCTCTTGAAGACTCATGAAGGAATCTGGTCATTAGTCTTAAAATCTTCACTGTTGTTTCCATTTCATACTCTGAAAATTTTGCTGTTTCCATAAGTGAAAATATTGTTGCAAAGACCCTTTTTTCCTCCTTCCACCACAAAACTAACCTTCACTTTTTACCGCTTTTTTCTCCTATAAATTCCTCTATTTTTCTTTTTCCCCAATTCACCTTTCATGAAATCCCCTTTATAGAGTTTAAAACTTCTTTTTTAACTCTGTCGAAACCCTAGAATCCCTTTGAAAACGTTAAAAAATCCATGTTTTATGTTTTAGGCTTTAGCCCCCTTCGGCTAAAGCCCGCTAACCACTTCCCCACATGTGCCCCAACGCCAAGGACCAAGTGCTAGTCCCATCAGCGCTTATCGCATCGGAATGAATCAACGAATGCAAGTCTTTATGTTTCACGGAGGTTCTGATGCGATTAAGCCCTGAGTACTAAAGTCCCGATCTAATCACCGCTTCATATAACCCTCGAGCCCGCATCCAGCGCTTAAACCTTATAATAAACCATCCCCGATGCATTTTTCCCTTGGTAAAACATTATACCCACTTTTTCCTATGTTTTACTTTAAACCCGCCGGTTCGTGTTATTACATAAAGAGAACCGTTGATCTTAGGAACCGATCAACGATGGATAGAATATCGCATCAGAAGTTTTGAATGGGTTGATTGAAAAGCCCAAGCCCGAAGGCCCGATCCCGATTAGCCCATATATACATAAGCCCCGTGCCTATTAAAGTTCCATATAGAACAGGCCCCACAACTGGGCGCCCATCGCATCGGAAGTTTTCTTTTGGATGCGTTTTAATGTTTTCCCCACCTCTGATTGCGATGGCCTGATCGTGCAATCACGTTGGCCCTTCTCCGATCGCGCTGATCACATCGTAAGCTTCATCGGCTACGTTATATTTCTTCCCCCGATTGGCCATTCCCCCAATTCACTATCCATCATTGATCTGATCCTCAGATCAACGGTCCGCGCTGATCACACGCAAGTTTCATCGGGCGCGTTTGTCTGTTCACCCCGATCGCCCATCTCCCGATTTAATATTCACCATTGATTTCTGCAAATCGACGGATCTGAATTATTCTCTCCCCGGCAACCATTTTGATTCTGCAAGCAGATCTACACCATTGGATGAAGCCATCCAACGGCCACGCTCTCTCCCGACGCCCTCTGAAGCAGTTTTCCCAGTAAACGCAGGATTTTATAATATTTGTGTGTTACTTTGCAGGATCTAATGGATTTCTAATATTTTAAAAGGAAAATTAAAGCCAAAGGAAAACGATCCTTCAGGTCTTGTTTATTAAAAGGTGTCCATTTAAAAGGTTTCAACGCCACGCTTCGTCAGCGCCTCATAAAGCGCTGATACCATAAGAAACCTCCGCGGATTTTCACATCAACAAGACACAATGAAGATTAATATAATCAAAGAGTATCAGACCGATAGCATGGAATCCAAGTGGAAAAATATTTGAAGACTGTTAACACAGTGTGGAGGGATTAGGCCATTTATTCAACTAAATCAAAAACCTAATTCACGATTAAAGAAAGTTTGAAGACCAGAAGACAGAGATTGGGCTTCGTTAAACCAAAAACATAGGATTCAAGTATATTAAAGGTGTTTTAGGTTAAAATAATAATATCTATCAGTTTAAAAAGCCTACGTTGCCACATCAGGGGAAAATTGAATCCCCCAGCTACCACAGAGCCACCTACAGCCTCAAAGTAATCAAAAAGAGGCCGAGTTATGACCAGACCAGGAGAATTTGCATAAATGCGGCCAAACAGTTAATTCAACCAAAGGAACTTATTGTAAACTAACAGCAGAAGTTATTATGAGGATAACGAAGAGCCTTAAAGTCAACAAATTCTTTCCAGCAAGCTTGATAGTTAATACAAACCAATTAATACAGGAAAAATATCATAATGTTCTCCATTAAGCCCCTCAAAGGCCGAGAGACAGTAAACTGTATTAATTGAACTTAGAAGATATTTTATCCCATCCCACCTCCTCATTTCTTCTATAAATACTTCTGAAGAAGATGAGATAGGGGTTGGTTGTTGGTTGATCACTAGTTGTAATACTGAAAATCTCTGAAATAATACATAGTCTGTTGAAGGTGAAGAAGAAACTGAAGTCTTGGAAGCCTTGATGATGTTGTTGCATGTTTGTTCCTGAGAAGGCTCTATCATTGGATCCATGAGCTTGGCTATTGGTGAAGTATTATGAACTGTTTAATGTTTTCCCCTGTTTTCATTCTGTTCCATGATTTCTTACTAGAGTAGGTTGAAAGTTTTAGGCTAAGAAATGACTCCTGGAAGCACCTTAGACCTGTTCATCCTTCACTGTTTCATGTTTTCTTCTACTGAAGTATTTTAGAGTCTTTAACCTATCTCTTTAGTCTTCATTCTTTTTTATTTCATTAATAGTTCAAACAGTTGGTTTCGGCATGATTTATGGTTCTCCCTGCTTGTCTGTTTCCACTTAAAGACTGTTATTGAAGTCTCCCTTTGAAATTCTTTCGTTTATAGTAAGTCAAGGAGGTCTGTTCTGATATTTCCCCTTGTCCTTGCTTGAAAAATTGGCCTAAAGGTCTTTATAGTTGTGACCATAGATGTATTTAGGTGTTCCCTCTTCTATGATTGTAATTATGAGTGAATCTTTTATGTTTTCTAAGTCATTTGAAATAAAATCTTTGAGGAAATAGGGTGTTCCCTGAATCTTAGATTTCATTTTAAAAGTTGTTTTAAAATCATTATTTGCTTAAAGGTGTGATTTGTAGAATTCATGGTTAGCCCTGTCTACCAAATAGCTCTTTATTGTTCAAGTTGTGTTTTCAAATTCCCTTCATTGAGAGTCAAATTTCTCTTTCCAAATCATTGATGTCCATCTCATTCCAAAACCAAAGGATCCTGCGGCCAAGTTAGATTTTCCCTCTGATATCCCATATCCATCGATGAGTATGTCATGAACTCTTTTTGAATCCATTGCCCAATGAACTGGATGTTTCTCCATTCTATATGTATTTCCGAGGCCTTCCATGTTCCGCTGTATCAATCCAACCAAACAAACAAACAAACACCTGCACTTAATAACTAGTCTAAAATCCATATTATAAGCACACAAGATAAACCTTTGCAAACAAACATTTGAGAGATCCCTCTCTGAGAATAGGAGGACTAGATTCTGAGACTCTAAAGATTGGTTCTGATCTTGCCAGAAACTCCACCAAATCCCATGCCTCATTTTTATGCAAGGATGCCATTTCATCAACCATGGCCTCCTTCTAGAGTTTTCCGTCCTCTGAATCTACTGCCTCCCTGACAGTTCTGGGATCATCGTCAATTATAGTTAAGGAAAAACCTGAACATAAAGCAGATGGAATATACCTTTCTGGTTGCCTTCTTTCCCGAACTGATCTTCTCAAAGCCGGGGTTTTTGGCTCTTCCTCTTCTGAATCTTCTTCTGTTGTAGAGTCTGATTCATACTGCTTTAGCTCAAACTCTATCTTCTCAGGTTCCTTTGGTAGGAATTCATGTGTAACAACATCTTTCACCTCTCTAAACACCACTTCTTGGTTGTACACAACCTTCCTTGTTTCTGGGTTCCAAAGCTTATAACCCTTTAAACCATCCTTATACCTAATAAAGACGCACCTTTCAGATTTATTATCCAACTTGGTCCTTTTCTCCTTTGGAACATGTACATATGCATCACATCCAAATACCCTTAGATGAAAAAGAGAGGGTTTCTTACCAGTCCATACCTCATGTGGAGTCTTATCCTCCAACGTTGACGAAGGAGATCTGTTAAATAAGTAACATGCAGTCTCCACTTCCTCTGCCCAGAATTCTTTTCCTAGCCCGGTACCACTGAGCATGATTCTTGCCTTTTCCATCAGCGTTTTGTTCATTCTTTCTGCAAATCCATTTTGCTGAGGTGTGTATGGAGTAGTCTTCTGCCGTGCTATACCACACTTCTTACAGAACTCTTCAAATTCCTTCTTGCAGAACTCCCCACCATTATCTATCCTCAGTGCCTTTATCTTCTTCTCTGTCTGGTTTTCCACCAGTGCCTTAAATTCTTTAAAATTGTCAAAGACTTCAGATTTCTTCCTCAAGAAATATATCCATGTATTCCTTGAGAAGTCATCTTCAGGTGAAACATACATACGTAATTTCCTGATGGAACCTACGGTGTCCAACACATCATCGCAGCACAAGTTCTAACATTTGCTCACCCTCTTAGCAATTGTGAAAAACTACTTCACTAGACTTCGCTTCCATATACACAATGTTTATAGAACCAAAATCTGTGAGAAAAATTAGACATACCTTCTACCATACCATTTCTATGCAGTATCTGAAGGCCCTTCTCTCCAATATGTCCAAGCCTTTGATGCCATAGCATGGTCTTTTCTCCAGAGATAGCTAGGCTTTCCGTCCCACTTTCAAGAACCACAAAACTGTTACACCCATTAATAACAGCATTTGTAGCGCCAGGTGTAGTTCCACCTGAATTTCGCATTAATATCAATGTTTCCCAACTATCTGCAAGTATCTTCTAATATTATTTTACACCTACATCATCCATCTTGCTTACTAATCGTATCAAGCACGCAGAATATGCGAATACCGTGAAGTGTTCTAATCCTTCCACCTTGCAGCTTCAGCTTGACCTTTCCACGTCCGATGATTCTGGCCTTCCTATCATTCCCTAGGAAGACATCACCACCATCATATTTCTCATACTCGCAGAACCACTCCCTATGGGGAGTGAAGTGAAAGGATGCACCTGAGTCAATCAACCATGACTCATGATCTACATGTGTATTTGAAGAAGAAGCCAAACACACATCCCCACCTTCATCCGAGGTGGTTTTTGCCTCTGCAGAAGGAGCATCATCAGATCCCTTTCCTTTCTCAGGAGCTTTAGATATGCAGTCCTTTTTGTAGTGCCCTTCCTTTCCGCATTTCCAGCACACCTTTACAAACTTTCCAGAGATTTAGATCTCCCTCTAGATTTCAGATATCTCCCACCGAAACCTTATTCTTGTTTCTGTTTTGGGACCTTCCTCATACAGATAAGGCATCTCCATTTTGACCCTCCATATTTCTCCGTCTCATTTCCTCCGACAGCAAGGCTGAGATAATGTCATCAAAATTCAAGGTAGTTGTATTGCTACCTATTGCAATAACTAGACTGTCCCATGAGTTTGGTAGAGAACACAAAAAACTGAAGCACTTATCTTCATCTGAGATTTTAATATCAACAGATGACAACTGACTTACCACAGTATTGAAGGCGTTCAGATGCTCTGTCACCGAGTCTCCATCCTTCATCCTTCGGTTATACAAATTTTTCCGCAGGAACAACTTATTCACCAGAGACTTAGATTGGTACAAAGTCAAAAGTTTTTCCCACAAATTCTTCACCTTATCTTCCCCAGATACATTCAAAAATACTGAATCTGAGACACACAACTGTATTGTGCTCTTAGCCTTCCGATCCAGTTTCTTCCAGTCTTCATCTGACATTGCTGTTGGTTTAGTACCCGGATCTACCATGATCCACTGATCTTTATCCACTAGTAGATCCTCCATCTTGAGCTTCCATAACTCAAAGCTCTGACCATTAAATTTCTCGATCTCTATCTTCCCAATGCTCGCCATCTTCTTTCACCGCAAGAATCAATCCCGCAGATCTCCCACTGAACAAGGTCTACCTCAGGCCTGAGAAAAAAATCCTCAGTAGCAAAGGCGTCCCCTTGAAGCCGAAACAAATCTGATACCAAATGTAGGTTTTAACCCTGAACAGAAATTATCTACACACGAATCTTATAATAGAAAATAAACAATAGCGAGAGCATAAAACATAAAACAGATAAACACAGATTTTTCCTGATCCCAACTGGACGACCACGATTTTTCATTATATTCCTTTTAGTGTTACAACACATATATATTTCTGTCACATACATAAACCTAAGTCCATTAACCATGGATTAGAACATAAATCAGTAGTTCCCTTGACTGGATTCACAAAATAATGTGGGTAGAAAACCATCAAACACCCCAAAACCATGTGCAAACTCATGCACAAAACATGTGGTGGGTCTGCCTATGAGTGGGACCGCACACTCACCCTGCCACGTGGCGTCGAATCTAACAAATGTTGTTCTTAGACTGTCAGGTCTACTAATATACAACGTAGCTAGTCGTGGAAAGAATATAACACACACCCAACACTAAGCTTCCACATCAAGAAGGAAATTCGAATGACAAGAAGGATGAAGAGAATAGTTTGAAATATAGTGGAGGAAAGCCACCTCCATATCCAGCATCCTCATCCTAATAATATTAATCAACATCTTAAGCCACCTCCATCTCCAGCATCCCCATCCTAATAATATTCATCAAAATATTCATCTTCCACTTCCACCGCAAAAACCACCCACACTCATTCAAAAAACCCAAAATGAAAAACTTCATTACTCAAGCTGGACATCAACTTTGAACACCCCATGTACAATGGTGAGGTAAATGCAGAGAAGTTAGACAATTGGATCCGTCAATTGGAATTATAATGCATAATTCATAATCTAGAAGAGGACGACTTAAAGATCCAGTTGGCTTCATTGAGGGCTCGAAGGAGCAACACTAGTTTGGTGGGAGGAAAAGACTTAAGAGGAAATGCGAATCCATGGTAAGATATCCATTTCATGGGCTGAATTCATTTCTTCCATTAAAATATGGTTTCATCCATTATCATATATGCAAAAATTAATTATGAGTTGGAAAAAGTTTAGGCAACTCAAGGGCCAAACAGTTTAAGGTTACACCTAGGAGTTTAGAAAGAGGGATTTGTTGTTAGGAGTAAACTTGAATTCCCAAGACACACTCTTGAAGTACTTTGGGGGTTTACATTCCTATTTGAAGCGTAGTATCCTTATGTTTAACCCAAACAACTTTAATGAAGTATGTGTGCAAGCCACACATCTTGAAGCAAGGGGAAAGAACATTGAGGAACAGGGTAGTATAAAGAATCCATTCAAGGTTAAGGGAAAAGAGAAGGGAGGAAAATGGAAGGGAAATAAGAATGCAAGTATCAAGAAAGAAGGGGAGAAAACTACATGCAAAAATTGTTCCAAATAGGGGCATGATGAAGCCCACTATTGGAAACTACATCCCGAACTAATGCCTATGAAGCCAAATAATAAGGGGAAACATAAGATTACTTCCACCACACAACAAGATCTTGGATCCGATTCAGCATGGCGAGATGTTTCAAGAACCAAGTGGGTTACTTACCAAGAGGGGAATTTAGCATGATATTCAGCTGCAACAGGATGTTCCACTTCCAAACATTGGTATGTATCGCATGTCAATCATGGAGAGTTTGTAAATAAAGAATAAAATTCCAGAATTGATGAAAAAAGGTGTCATACGCCCATCTAATTCTCCATGTGCTTCACTAATCATTTTGGTACCAAAAAAGGACAAGACTTGGTGCATGTGTATCGATTTTCGTGCACTGAATAAAATCACGGTAAATAATTTCTACCCAATCCCACGCATTGATGATTTTATTTATAAGTTAAAGTATGAAAATTATTTCACTAATATATACTTACGAAGTGGTTATCATCAAGTTAGAATAGATGAGGAGGACATTTGGAAAACTGCATTTAAAACTAGAAAAGGATTGTTTGAGTGCCTAGCTATGCCATTCAGTCTAACAAATGCTCCAACTACTTTCATGAGAGTCATGAATGATGTACTAAGACCATTTATAGATGAATTTTTCATTTTTTTACTTAGATCATATTTTTATATTCATCAAATGAAGGGATGAACATGTCATGCATGTGAACAAGGTACTCGATGTCTTGAAAAAGGAGAAATTATTTTTAAAGATGTCGAAGTGTGAGTTTGACAAGAATTCTTTAGCGTATTTAGGACACATTGTTGGAGGAGGTGAGTTGAAGATATACCCTTCCAAATTAGAGTCATTTTTAATTGGCCCAAGCCCAATATAGTCACAGAGGTAAGAAGCTTTCTTGGGGCAACACAATATTGGAGGAAATTCATTGCTAATTTTTCTTCCATTGCAGCTTTGTTACATGCACTGACAAGTGTCAAGAAGGTTTTCCATTGGGGAGATATGTAGCAAAAACCATTTTATGCTTTAAAGAAAAATATAATTTCAGCACCAGCATTGGCTCTTCTGGATCTTAGACAGTCATTTGAGAACCAAACATATGCAAGTGATTATGCCATGGGATCAATTCTCATGCAGCATGGTAAGCCTTATTTCATTTCATTTTGAAATTTTTAATGGAGTTGTGAATAACTATCCCACCTATGAAAAATAGTTATATGCATCAGTATAGAGTCTAAAGATATGGAAGCACTATTTTATGGGGAAAGATACCATTATCCATACCAACCATCAACCATTGCAGTACTTACAATCAAAGTCAAAGTTGCAGCAATCAAGACATTTCAGATGGATAGGATTATTACAACAATTTCATTTGGTTATCAGGTATAAAAAGGGAATATACAATAAGGTAGTTGATATTTGCTCTAGGCCTATTATAAATTCATCTATTATACTCAAGCACAATTAATTTGTGCATGAAAGTTACATTGAACAATATGCATATGATAATGATTTTCAAGATGTGTATGAAAGCTTGAGTCAGGGAAACCAAAATTAAGAGTTAGATTATCATGTGCATAAAAATTTGTTGTATCACTTGGGCAAGTTATGTATACTACAGGGAGAAAGAAACAATATCATAAGGGAGGCACACACTTCGTTGATTGTTGGACATTTCAGTATAGGCAAGACAATAGCGAATCTCCAAAGGTATTGTTATTGACCACACATGATTGATAGTGTATCTCGTTTTATTGGAGGATATTATTTATGTGAAATAAGTAAGCCTAGTAATAGGAAACATGAATTTTACACTCCACTTCCGGTTCCTTCACATCCTTGGGAGAGTATCTCAATGGATTTTGTAGGTGGTCTTCCAATGTCAAGGAAAGCTCATGATTACTTATATGTTGTTGTAGATAGGTTCAGAAAAATGTGTCTTTTGATGCCATGTAAGAAAACAATCACAATTGAATAAACAACTCATCTTTTATTTCAAAATGTATGGTTTCATTTTGGTCTTCCTACTTCTATTGTAAGTGATCGATATTCCTGGTTTTTTCAAAATTTTTGGTCAAAATTATGGGGCATGATGGACACTAAGTTGAAGAAGAGTGAAAAATTTCATCTGCAAACAGATGGCTAGAATGAGTTGGTAAAAAGAAAAATAATTCATCTTCTTATAGGTTATTGTAGCAAACATCCCAAGTTGTGGGATGAATAGTTGCATTACATTCAACATGCATACAACGGGGAAAAATAATTCTTCCACAATCACATCGCTATTTGAGGCATGTCGTGGGTAGTTGCCAAGATCGCCTTTGGAATTCATCTTTGAGAAATATATCGCTATAGCTGGTCATAGTGACATAGATAAGGCAAGGAATTTCATTGAGAAAATTCAGTCGGTACATCACATAGTGCAAGAACAACTTGAAAAAAATCAAAGAATCTACAAGGGAAGGCATGATAAACATCATGTTGATTAAAAATTCTATGTTGGAGATGAAGTTTGGTTATATTTCACCAAATAGATATTTCAAGGGGAAGGTAAAAATATCAAGCCAATCTGTTATGGTCCATTTAAAATTCTAGAAAAGATTGGTATTAATGCATTTAAGCTAGATTTTCCTCCTTATATGCAAATATATTCTGCGTTAATGTTGAGAATTTGAGATTTTTTGAGCCTCCTTTGATTGATGATCAAGGAGAGCATGTTCATCTGCCATCAATAGATTATTTCGTGCTAGAATATCTTGATTAACTCCAGAAAGATCTCATACTTGACAGAAGAATCAAAACTTCAAGGAGAGGGAATGTCGAATGCCTTAGAGTGGGACTCAAGGGAAAAAATCCTTCCAAGGCCAAATGGATGGAGAGGGAAAGGGTGAGGGAGTTGTATCCTCACATGCTGAACAATTGATAGTATCTTTTGGGGTCCAAAAGGCTTCTAGTGGGGAGGAATGATCAAAGGTTCAATATTTAGCTCAAAAATGGAAGTGCTCAGAAATTCTTTGAACCAGAATGACCAGATATATCTCGTCACTAGGATTCCAACGCAACTCATTTCATCAAAATTCGAGTTCGTATGAGTTAGTTATGGTCTTCTGTCTTTTTTATCAAACATGTAAAAAATGTGTAGAACACTGAGAGACTGATGACTTCGCAGTCCAGCCGACACCTCAAGAATATCTAGGGAATATTCTCCAATTTTCATCCAATGACACTCTAGCAAGTGTCATAGTCATATTCACCAATGTTGCTTGGGAAATTGAAATTTTTCTTCCTAATCCTAAGGTTGAAATTTCCTAAGTGGGTGCATTATTATTTTTATAATGGTGAAATTTGAACCAATGGAGAAGGGCCACGTGGAGCAGCTGAAAGCTATCGTGTGCCCTCCACCATGGCAAGGATGGATGGTGCATTATTATTTAAGCCAAGGTCAAAATCATGTTTCATAAGCCAAATTCATTTCCACGCATTATTTATAACCAAGGTTCGAATGAAAGGTCGTGAGCACAAATATTATTCATATAAAAAGGTCCATTGAAAAGGTTCATTCAACAAAATTTTTATGACCGAGGAGGGGTGGAGGTCGAGGTCGACCTCACGACCTCCCTTAGACTAGCGCCTGCACCAACCAATAGACCACACGGAGTTCCTTATTAACTATGGGATGTCGCCTGTATTTCAAGTTTAAACATGCCATGTTTGGGGGTACGGAGTGGGCCAGCCCCCTCCCATATTCTCAAGTGTGAAGACTAAGTGCTTAACAATATTCACCAGCAAAAAAAAAATGGAATTTAAACCTTTTTTAATATGCCATAATCCAGATTAAGTTCCATAATAATCTGCAGTTAGCGCTAAACATGCTTTGCGCTAACCCTCCACTAATCACACTTAAAAATGTGGTTATCTTAAGTTAAATCACATTTTAACATGGCGATGGACTTGGAAAAGCCCAAAAAATGCGGTGGATATCCAATTTTAGTGGAGCTGTCTAGCTAACTTCCAGGTTTAGTGGACAAATTGTAGAAAAAATTGGTTTTTTCCGTAAATGGGGTAATTTTCGACTAATTTTGTCTCAGGAAGAGTCATGCTTGGTGGATTTAGATGTTTCAGAGCCATTGGAGCAGGTTGCAAAGGCAACAAGAGACTATAACCAAATTTTATTTCACAATTGATGCTAATACAAAGGCCCATGCCATGGAAGCTGGACCTAGGAGATGTAGCCTAGGAGGGGTGAACTCCTTCATAAAAAATATGTGTATTTGACTCAGTTGTCTGTGTTTGTTGTGCGATTATATGATGTTGTTCATCATTTAGTTTCCATGCATTTATGTTCATTAAATACACATAATCTCATCAAGTTTGTTGACTTATCAATCTTAAGCACATGTATAAACCTTTGTACAAGAAGAAAACCAAATCAGTTTCATATTAAATCTAAAACTGATATTAGCATAGAATTAACTAAAAATCAATTTCAGATCATCTGGTTCATATATTAATGAGATGTTAAAGAAGATTTATTCTCGTTCTTCCTCAATAGGTGTTCCACCAATTTTTGGTCACCTAAGCTGTTACTATTAGATGGACCAAAGTACACCATGTAAGACCAATTTTACCCTAGTAAAATTGCTTTCACTATGAAAAATAACTTAGTAATCCATAATTTATTAAGTTGTTTATGGCATAAATAGGAAGAACCATGAGGAAATATTGAATAAATCCCCATTTGTTTGGTTTTGATCAAGGGATAATGAATTAAACTACAGTTTAATTAATATTCCTGGTCATATTCAACCCAAAACAGGAAAATTAATTAGATAAATCAATATTTATCTTACTATTTTCTAGGAATAATTATTTAAATAATAACCTTGTTAAATTTGACTAAATCATTTATAAATAATTGAATACATCACCATTTATTTAATTATTACTCAACCATATTCTTAAAATAATAAATAAATCATTTATTTATTTATTATTTACAAATAAAGGGATTTGACCAAATTCAAATTCTTTTTCCCTCAAAAAAAAAAATATTCCATAAAAGTTGGATCTAGATTTGGTTAATAATATTTTTAATTATGCACCAATATCTAGAATAACTCAATATTTTGTTATAAATAGAAGGGTTTTTCCATTCATTCACTACATTTTGTTGCCTAAAGATCGCTCTGGAACTATACTTTTGGTCTGACTTTGATCCTCCATCATTGTCATATTTTTCTACCTTTTTGCTAGTGAACTCCCCTTGAGTTCCATTTTTGTCTGGGTTTTCCACACCATCAAGAGAGAGAGATCTTAGATCTGAAGTGTTGAGGACATACGAGAACCATCCCATTGAGGGGGATTGGTAACATATTTATATGTTCCCTTCCCAAGTGTCATAATACAAAATTCTTTACAAATATTCTTGTCTTATTTATTGGATGCATGGAGCAACACTTTCTTTTATTTGCGGTTTAATGTCTTTAACTCAATAGATCTGGATTTTGTAGCATTTATCTTGGTGAAATAACTGCAGAACTAACGAAATTGATAATCATATTTGATGTTAGGGTTGTTTTTTATGCACATCTAAAGTGAGCTCTTTTTCATACGCTTGTAATTAGAATTCACACTAATAACTGTCGACTCATTGGGTTTTATAATTTGGATCACTATGGTTTTTCAGATCCTTGCATGACAAGCTTCTTCAACCCCTAGTGTTTTTCATCAACTTCTTATTTTTTTATTTCTTGATGTTGTTTTTAACCTTTAAAACCCTAAAACAATAAAAATCTAACTTCCGTTTGCTTCTGGGCCTGTTGTGCAGGTCACAAGTATCAACCGTAGCTAAGGCAACACTTTTTTTTGGAAACCTGCTCTCAAGAGTGCCAGAAGTGCAGGACGCACTTTTTGGGCCAAAACCTATGGCCTCAACCTTCCGGGGTATAGAAAACAACCAAAAAACATGACCTCTGTTGAAAACAGGTGAGAACCTTCGACTTGTACTTTTTGTGGGATTTTTTCTGTGATTTTTCTAGGTTTGTTTGGGCTACTATTCAGGATTGTCTAACCTCCCTATCCACCTGTCTTCTACATGTAATTTCTTAGTTTTACTCGTCAAAGTAGGAACCAAGCCCCTTAGAGCTTCGGTACGCTTCCACCTTTTTAGGAGGAGTTTAGCTGAAGCAGGTCTTCTAAGATTTTAGTGTGTTCAACCATTTTTTAGACCTGAACCTATACTTTTAGATCCATTTCAGATTGTTTATTCATCCATCCAAAACAACTCTTTTCAGTTTTGTTTGGTCCTCCTTTAGGGTCCACTCCATTTCCCTTCAGGTTGTAGCCTTTTGCCACCCTTTTTGTAGCATTTTTCCCTCTGGTTTTTTGTTGTTTTTTGCACCTATTTCCAGCAGATTTGACATTTAGATCCTTGTCCCTCCCAAATTTAGGTCCATTTTCCATTTTGTGTGTTTTTATTAGATTTTTCTGACCCATAGACTAGTTTTCGGGAAGCCCTCCTCCTTCGGTTTAAATTGATGCATCTTTAGCTGTTTATTTTCTGTCATATTTCAATTTACTTTACTGTTATTTTCAGATTTATTTATAGTTAGAAAACACCTTTTTTATTTTTTCTCTACACACATATGTGTTTAATTAAAATCAACACACTTATCATATACATGCACACCCTAAGTGAAGAGCGCCTGATTTACACCACCAGGCCAAGACTATAAATATTGTAATCATTTGATCCTGCACCTCCCTGCCCTTCTTTTGACATTGTAATAATTTGATCCTGCACCTCCTTGCCCTTGTTGTTCTCTCTTCCTTCTATGATATGTGTCTGTTTTCCATCATTGCGCCCCCAAGGCATTTATCCTGGAGACTTCTTGGCCTTCAAACACATTTTCTGTTAGGAATAATTACTCCTCCGTGTAGGGTTTGAGTTAGTCCTCCACCGAGTCCTCATTCTGACTCTATTTCTAGTTCATCTGGCTCCCATTCTAGTTCTATCCCTGGTTCTCCTCTTGTCACCTTCACAATGTCTGGTTCAATACTTCACGCTAGTGGTCGCCCGGGCCCTAACGCTCATAATACTACTAGTGGGACTGCAATAGGAACTATCCCGGCTACTCCCTTGCTGCCTTATATGGTAGGCCTTAGTCTTCCCGATTTTAAATAGTTAATTAATGACCCTTTTAGAGCTCCGTAATTTAGTAGAGTGGCAAGACTAAACACTGCAGAGCCTACATCAAAAACCACTTTGGGATTCTAGAATCTAGCCCTACTGAATCCAGAGAGGGATCTCTCTATAATTGCAAAGATTGATTTATCTTTTAAGGTTTTAGTATGATATTAGGCTAGTTATTAAGAAATTTTTGTTTGTTTGTTTGGTTGGGTGTGATCTTTAATTTGGATGGAATATCACAAAATGAAAGAGTTTTGAAGGATGAAGATGCAAGTATATTGAGAAGTGTTCAAAAGATAGGATTAGTATGAAGAAGCTTTTAAAACATTGGGCAATGGAGTCACAAAAGGGTTTAATTTTACAACAATTTGAAGAGTGGTCCAAGGGGAAAGTCATCTATATCAAGAGATCTTTTAGATTAAATGATGTAGTGGAACATTAAAGTGTTGAGAAAGTGGAAAAAGCCAATAATTTCAACAAGGATTTATAAACTTACCATACAAGAAAAGCCTTATTTAAGTAACTATTTGAAACCAGCCAAAGGACAGGGCTAACCATAGGCTTCTTTGGACAAGCTTGTATTAGAGCTAATTTATCAGACAACAATCTAGTAATCTCACTAGACCACTTTCAGAAGGGATGAAAACAGATAAGAAAACAAAGTGCAGCTTAAGATTCAGGTAAAATGTATTAAAATCATGGCCTACTTTTAGCATACTCTTAGGAAAACTTTCAAACAACTTTTGGAGAAAGAACTAGAAGACAGGGCAAACCATAAACTTTTCTAGTTTAACTCTACTCAGCATGTAATGAAAATATCAATCAAGAACTTCGTTTCAAGTTTTGCACATCAAGACATGGCCTAACCAACATTCCTTGATAATGTTTACACTTAATTTAAGTCATTCCCAAATATCACAATCAGTAGAAAACATATAGATAAAGCTTATCAGTGAGAGCAAGGTACTTTTAATAGTAAATCCTAGCTCTATGCTTGCTGCTCTTTATCAGAGAAAAGTGAACAAAATGGCATACATGAAAGGAAAACAATAACAGTAAGAGGTACTTCACAATTGATATAAACCAGGATCCCAACAATCAGCCTGTATATTGATTTTCAATCCAGTTACAAACTACATGTATGATGTTTCATCACAGCTTCAAACTTCTCTTCTTAGCGTATCTTCTTCAATAACTTAACAGAGCTTCTAAGCTTTAGAACTTATTTACATTCAACAATGATCCGATACAACAACTATTATATCAAGAGTCCAATAACCAACCCACATCTCATCTTCTTTAGAAGTATTTATAGAAGAAAGAGGAGGTGGAATGAAAGGAAGAATAATTTGTTAATTAATACAAGTTTTAATGCTTCTCTGTCTTTGAGGGGTTCAATAGAGAATTTTTTTGATATTTTCTCTATATTAATTGGTTTTCATTAAGTATTAAGCCACTTGGAAGATTTTGTTGACTTAAAAACTCTTTAGGCAGGCTGGCAATAACTCTGGCTGTCTTTAAACAAAATATCACTGAATAGGCAATAACTAGTCCTTCTTTTAATTTATGAAAGCTGTAGGTGGCACTTTTGGTAGCTGAAAGGATATTTTAGCCTTTGATGTGGTATTGGAGGCTTCTTTCGACTGACATATCTCTCTATTTTTATAAGCACAATGATTTATCCCTTGATCTGTGTTTAGGCTTAATTAAGCCTTGATCTTCATCTTTGAGTCTTCATTCTTTGATACTGTCTTAATCTCTTTAACCTAGGGATTAAAAACCTTGATCTTCAGGCTTAGGCATTAATCCCTTTATTGTTAATTTCTTCACTCTGATACACTTTCTTTGTTTTGTTTATACAGGTGGTTTTCTGCTATTGGAGGGTTTCTGTTAAACCTTGGATTGTGATCCAGTTGATTCAAACTTGGATTTCAAACCCTATAGATCTCGTTCTTCGTTGCTTCTGACTACAAAATCGTCATTCTGGGTCGAAGATGTCACCAAACTGTGGCTGTGGAAATTCTCTGAACAACCACCATCAAAACCCTGCAAAAAACACGAAAATCTGTTAAGAAACCCTGCAGATGTGGTAAACTGCATTACAGAGGTTTGATGGAGGCGGCGAAAATGCTTGAGGATGAATGAACGCAATGGTGGAGGACATAAAACTAGGAAAAAATAGCTAACCAGGTTTGTATTTGAATTTGGCGCGAAATTGGAGAAAGGTGGTTTCAGAAAACCGACAGCGGTTTTCGCATGGCATTTGGGGGTAGGCGGTTTTGCTTGAGAGCAATGGGATTCGATACATCAGTCGACACCTGTATTTTTAATACCACCTATTTCGCAAAATTTTTGAGCATTAAACTTTGGGCGCAAAAAATTTGCGACATGCAACGTCAACTGTTGGATCAGAGGCGCCAGATCCAATGATGTGGAATGAGCGTGATGGGAAAGTTGCGTGATGAGTCGTTGGAGTGGAGGCCAGGTGTTGTAATTAGATTGGGTAGGTTTTGTATATGGTGGATGGTAGGCCCCGGCGGAACTGGGTTATCGGGTTTAATTTCGATCGTTGGATCCTTCTGATGGACGGTCAAGATTAAAATAAGGAGAATATATATTGAATGGGGAAGAGGGAAAGGAAAGTGAATGGGCGGAAATATTGGGGCCTGATGGCTGTTGATTTGTAGAGATCAACGGTCCAAATTCACTCAGGACCATAACGTTGGGAAAAGGAAAATAGAGGAAAGGTAAGGTTATGATGGGGTTTTTAGGCCTTTTAGCGCCCGATTGCAGGGATTTAGGCCATATGAGGGAAGGGCTTAAGGTTATAGGTTCTCAGGGGCTTATCACCTTAAATAGTACAAAAAACCCTATTTAGGCTTAAAACAGGGATTTTTAAGGCCAAATGGGGGTTTCGATAGGTGAAAGGAAGAGTTTTAAAACCAAATTGGGGGGAAGTATAAGGTTTTAAAGAGGATTATGATGATTTGAAGGTGAAGATTAAGGTTAATGGAGGGATTTTATGAAGGGAATAAGGATGAAAATGGAATTTTTTATGAGTGAAAGGAGGAGTGAAATGATGAAAAATGGAGCCTCTTTAAGCAGTCTTTATTGGTAAAAAGCAAGGTCCTTGAGGGCTTTAAGTGAAACAACAGTGAAGATTAATACCAAGGATAAAGGACATCATAAGACTTACAAGAACTCACAATTTGGAAATGAATTGTTTCTTGAAGGCTAAAAACGATTTAGTCACCATTTGATATGACAAATTTTATAGGTGGCTAACAGTGGCTCCACGTGGGGATGGCATCTTCTTGAAGGTGTCAGGAACTTTAGATGATTTTCTCTGGAATCTAATCAGTGCCTTGCACTTTGATAATCTTTTTATCCGTAGCTAACAAAAATGACTTAGAACTTGATATATTAGCAGAAAAGTATTTCCCAAACATCTACCTACACAACCTACTTCCGAAAATTTCTTCTTCAGAAAGCGCACTTGGATTTGCAAACCTTTTCATCAATCATTTTATTCTTTTATTGAAAACATAAAACTAGTCTAAGTCTACTCTTATTTCTCCATGAGTTCAGATTAAGCAGTTGAACTCATAAGTTTTTCTACCTAACTACTATTTGTCAGGATTAGATCGTCTGACAGACTTCATTCTCTATTTTCTAAATAAAAAATTTTAAAAGCAGCCAAGCCAATATTAAGCAGTTTGACTTGCTGTGGCCTATGGCATAAAAAAGAGCTCCACACAGACTAAAATTTGTAGAAAATTTAAAACAAAACAGTGAAGGCTTAAGATTTGAAAACTAAAAAAAAAAACATTCTTCATTATTTCTTTAGCACTGGTTTTAGTCTTGTTTGAGCTGCTTTCTCTTTCTTTTCTGGTTCAAGTTTTCAACTTTTTAGAACCAATTCTTCATCAATCTCATAGGTTCAGGATTTGAGCATGTTCGAAACTTTGTTTTTGTATCATAATATAGCTTACTGATAAGCCAATATTTAGCTATTTGGAAAATTTGATTCACTAACCTATCAGCTGTAAATTTAAAATCATCCAATCATGATTTGACTGTATGATTGAATAGAAAGTGTTTCTTGTGGTAGTGGAATTTAAGCTTGCACACTTTTAGATTTTATTTCTCTTTTTTTGTATGGGGTTGTACCTTTCTTGTTTTCATTCTGTCCTCTTTTCTATTTTTATTGTTTTTGTATTTTTCTTTTTCTAACTTTGAAAGCGGTGATAGATATGATATTTACAATGAGGGAAAATAAAGAAAAACTTCAAACTGGTATAGTTAATAAAAATAATGTATGAGCATCCTGCCATTGACAGGACCTCCAGAAAGTTCAGTTCCATTCACTTTCTACAATAAATAAGCATTGTTTCCAGCAGTAGAATGAATGAGATAAGGGCCTAGCCATAATTTATCAAATTTTCCATGTTTTCCCTTATCTTCTCTCCTGGAATCCCACTTCAAAACTTTGTCACCGATGCTGAAATCACTGGTCTTTTTCCTTTTATCAAACAACTTCTTGATACATTCTTGCTTGTGTAGTGCTCTATTGTAGACTTCCTCCCTAGTTTGTTGAAGATGTATAGTCTGATTGATTCTTCTTGTCATATCATTATCCTCAGACTATACTTCTTGGATCAACTTCATGACCGACACTCCTAGACTGGTTGAAAAAATTGCATCTGCTCCATAAAATAGCTGGTAGGGAGACATTCCAATTGATTTCTTAAGTGTTAATCTGTCAGCCCATAGAGCATGTACTAGTTTTGTGTGCCATGATTTCTTATTGTCTTCCAGCAACTTTTTGATTATATTCACCAAAATTTTGTTTGAGGATTCTGCCAACCCATTACCTTGAGGATAATAAGTAGTAGAATGGCCCAATGTAATCTGATATTTATGACAGAATTCAACCATATTTTTGGATTCAAATGCAGCAGCATTGTCAGTGATAATCTTCCTAGGACAACCAAATCTAGATAGGATATGATTTTCAAGGAATTTTATGATGACAGAGTCAGTGGCTTACCTAGAGGGGATGGCTTCTATCCATTTGGTAAAATAGTCTGTTGTAGTGAGGATCCATCTATGTTGGGAAGATGAGGCTGGATGGATTTCCCTAATGAAGTCTAGACCCCACTGCTGAAAGGAGCTTCAATAGTGATTGGATGCAAGGGTAAGGGAAGCAGTTTTCTTTTGCCTTCAAAGAGTTGGCATTTGTGACAGGCAATAATCATTTTGTGGAAATCTTGAAAGAGGGTGGGCCAATAGTAACCATCTCTAAGGATTTTATTGGTAGTTGTCTTCCAATAGAGGTGGCCTCCACATTCTCCTTCATGTAGTTCATGCTTGATCTTATCTGCATCATTCTTAGGAAAACATTTAAGAAATAATCCACTAGCATTTTTCCAATATAGACATTTATCTAAAATGCAGTAATTAATAGCTTTCAACTTTAAAAATCTTGCCTTCGTTTTAGACAAATCAGGAAGTGTATTTAAATTGAGCAAAACATATAAAATGTCTGCATACCAATATGAAAACATAAAATGATCTTCGATAATGGGAGTTGACAACTCCTCCTATTCATCTAATGCATCTAACATGTTTATATCAAGAGCTTCAAAATTAGACTCAGCCATTAATCTTGCTAGTCCTTGGCCTTTTATGAGCTTAGTGGGCTTGATTTCTAAATCATATTCAAGTATCACAGCAATCCACTTTCCTCTTTTGCCATCTAGATCCTGGGTTAAAATTTCTTTTACAACTGAATTTGGCACAAATGCAATTATGTGGGAATGTAAAATGTAAACTCTGAAGTCTTTTAAGGCTTTGACTAAGGCAAAGGCTTGTTTTTCCATGATATTGTACTTTAGAGGTGCATCTCTTAATGAATTACTAAAGAATGCAATTGGCTGCTCTTGTCCCTTCAAGTTTTTCTGTAGTAGGAAAACAACCACTGTGTGTTCTGATGCAAATGAAAAAATGAAGAAATCCTTTGTAAAATCAGGACTAATGAGAACTGGTGTTTTGTTCAATGCTTGTTTTACTAGTTCAAATGATTTCTTTGCTTCTAAGGTCCATTTGACTCCTTCTTCTCTTTTAAACTTATTGGTCATGTTTCTAAGGAGTTCAGCTAAATTGGGTATAAACCTTCTCAAGAAATTAATCTTCCCAATGAAAGATTGAAGTTCCTTGATGTTTCTAGGATGGTTGATTTGTAATATACCCTCAATCCTCTTTGGGTCTATCTTTATCCCCTCTTCTGATATGGTGTGTGCAAGTAGTTTTCCTTCTTGGAGACCAAACATTGTTTTCTTTGGATTTAAAGATAACCCATATTTTCTGCATTTCTCAAAGACTTTTCTCAAGTGTTCTAGGTGTTCTTCATCTGTTTTGGAAAAAACAGTGATGTTATCAAGGTAAATAATGATGAAAAATCCTAATTCTTCTGAGAATGCAATATCCATGGCTCTCTAAAATGTAGCACCAGCATTCACTAAACCAAAGGGCATTTTCACGTACATGAAAGTACCCCAAGGTGTAGTAAAGGCTGTTTTGAGTTGATCGTCAGGATGTACCAGAATTTGATTGTAACTTGAGAAGCCATCTAGCAAAGAAATTCTTTTAGAACCAACTACCCTTTGTAATATATGATACATTTTGGGCAAGGGATAGTTGTCCCTTAGAGAGGCTTTGTTTAAGTTTCGAAAATCAATGCAAAGCCTTATTTCTCCTATTTTTTCCTAACTGAAACAATATTAGATACCCAATCTGAATATCTAACAGGGACTATAATTCCAGCATCATACATTTTCTTAATTTCTTTCTCAACTAGGGGTAATTGAACAGGGTTGATTCTGCGCAATTTTTGTTTAAAAGGTTTTTGGTTTTCTTTGAGGGGCATCTTATGCTGAATTATTTCTGTATCATATGATTTCAGATCCTCATAACTCCATGCAAATACATCAGAAAATTCCTTAAAGAGCTCCATGTATTTCAGTTTAATGTGAGCTGGCAACATTTTAGACAGTTTAATCATTTTTGGCTTTTTTTCATTGACTATGTTACATTCTTCTACTTTCGTTTCAATAGATTCCAGTTTTGGTTTTTTGGCAACATCATTGAAATCAAACAATTCTTCCAATGAGACCAGTTCTTTTGGCAAGCTTTGAGTGTTAGATTGCAGCAATTATAAGTCTTCTTTTTCTAAATTTGCACTAATTTCTGTTGTATGTTCAGGTCTAATAGATAACATATTTATATCAGCAATATCTGGAGATTTTACTTCTTCATCAAGTGGGCTTTCTTCATTAAGATAGCCTTGGTCATACTCTGACTCTGAACTTGGCAGCTCAAATCCATTTCTGAATTGTAGGAAGTATTCTATTTTTTTATCTCCCTCAAACACTTGCCAATATTTTTCATTCTCTGGGATGGATGGTCTGTATTTCTCTCGGATTGTGTGTTGTTTTCTTTCACAAGGCCTTTTGCAAGTACTAGCAGAAATGGGCAGTGCATTGGCAAGCATATTTTGGTTTTTGGGGACAAATGTAAGTTCATACTCATCAAATGTTTTGAGTAAATCCAGGGTATCATTCATATAAGCTCTCAATCTGGGATGTTTTGCAGTGTATTCTCCATTAATTTACCTAATTATTAGTTCAGAATCTCCATGAACAATTATCCTTTTGGCTCCTAATTTTTTCAATAAATGCAAGCCTAGAAGGAGTGCCTCATATTCAGCTATGTTATTTGTGCATGGAAAGTTCAATTTGTATGAGTGTCCTTCAACATGATTGTTCATTGTATTGTGAAGCCACACTCCTACACCTGCACTATTCTTACTGTGAGAACCATAAAAACTCATACTCCAAAGAGGACTAGTTTCAGATTTACTAGTTTGACTACCTTCCTCTTTATCTTGTGTGCTTCTAGATTGTTCTTGTAAGCCAGTACTATGTTGAATCTGGTTTAGTTCGTCTTGTTCTTCATTATGTTGAGGAATTTTCTCTTTACTCTCAAGGTTGACCATCAATAGATGGTTGTTTTGTAGCCCTAGACTTGTGATTAGTTTGCTGTAATTTTTTGATTTGGCAAACTATTTTAATACTTTTGTCTTGTCTTTCTCCTCTTCTATGTATTCCACTATGTTACAGCAAGGGGTGGCCATTAATTCATTTAAGGTTTCTTTCTCATTAGATGTTTCATTATTGAAAAGAATAAATGAGTCAAGGCCTGTATGCACAGAATAACGAGGAGAGTTTTTCGGTCTCTCTTGGCTACTGACCATGTATTGCATGTGAGATTACCTATAAAGTCTTCTAGTTTGATTAAAAACAGGGATGATAGCATATGTCATATCCATTTGCATTGTTCCCTGTAACTTAGCTCCCCATGATCTTGATAACAGCATACCATATTTGGGGGGTACATCAGCCACTACAATATCCATCACTAAACACTTGGTTGGAATTTGAGCCAAGTTTAAACAAAGGTCTTTGATCAAACCTAAACATTTCACTCTATTGGAGTCAAAGGAATATAGATCTTTGTATGGTCTGGTAATTTCAAGGCCTAGACTCTCCATTATTGCTTTGGGAATTAAGTTATGAGAGGCCCCTGAGTCATGTATAGCATTGTGTAAAATTTTGTCATGAATTTTCAAACTAACATAAAATGGAGGAACTGGCCCTTCTTGGTATCTTCTTTCAATCTTAGGACCAAATAAGAGCTTTGGTTGGTCATCATTGAGGTTAATAGTTTCATTATTTTCTCGTATGTTGAAGGCTTTCAAATTTTGTGATCTATAGACATATTGGGTGACTAATGTAGTGAGGGGAACAGAGATTTTAATCTTGGCAATTTCTTGTTCCAAACTAAAAGGCAAATGATTTTTTACAATGTTTGTTTCAACCTTGTTAATCACTACTTTATTAGCAAAATCAGTTTGCCAATTTCCTCTATTTACATTGTCAAAATTGTTTTAATTGGAGCACTAGCTGAAATACTAACGCTGCTAAGGTCTGCACTCTGTTTTTCATTAATTTGAGTGCCTTTCTCTTTGTTTTGATCAGAATTTACAACCACTATTTTTTCCTTTTGTTTAATGTTTTTGTGTTTGCTCACAGGGCTGTTTTTTGTAGAATTGTCAGAGGTTTTGTTCTTGGGCACTTCATGATTCTTTTTACTCCTAAGGTCATATTATTTTTGGGTCTCTATGATCACATTTTCCAGCTCTTGATAATAAAATTCATCCTCTGTTCTTTCATCATCACAGGGTGTGTATAGACCTTTTTTTCTATTAATAAGAACATCAAAGTGGTCACTACCTACTCCCAACATGTTTTTTTTGTTTTGTTTTTTTTTTGTTTTTTTTTGTTTTCTGAATTGAACTATTTCTATTAAGTAAAATATAGTACAAACAAGAGAGACAAGACACCAGTCGACCGGAAATGATAAAACTATCAACCTCGGTCCCGGAGATGGACAGATCCAAGCAAGGAGCTACAACAAATGACTAGAATGCGAGAAGGACTGACTTCTACCCAACAGGGGCCGAAGTATCCACACGAAGTTTTTTTCCTTTCTTTTTATTGACTTTGACCCAGCCATCCTGGGGAGGATGAGCTAAAACAACTTGAAGACTGGAGTCCTCCAACTGGGAGTCCTCCAACTTAGCCACGAAGTAGGATATTCAATTGGAGGAGGATTAAAAGTTTTCCATGAAGCTACAGGATTATAAACATGTTGAGGAATCTGCTCAGGAAAATAATCATTATTACAAGTATCAAATGGTGTTGGGTTTTGAGTTATACCTGGCGGTTGATTTGATTCCTTACTTGATTCCCTGAGTTCCTTTCGTAATTGTGGCAGTGATGGGAAATGTTCAGTTGCATGACCATTGTCGCAAATTTCGCAAACTTTTAGATCGCTAAGTGGACACTTTCCTAGGCAGTGTTTCTTTCAACAGTTGGTGCAAAGGATAAGCACTGGTTCTTCATCCTTCTCTTGTTCCTGCAAATCATCCAGTTTCGAAATCAAAGATTTAATTATATTAAATTTATGTTCAAGCAAAGTATTAAATTCAACACTTCTGAATTCTTCATCGGATGAATTTTTTGTCTTTGTAGCAGCATAAAAACTCCTCATCGAATGATTCCTCAAAATACCATTTTCTTGTTTTCAACAAGCCAACTAGTACATTCTACCATCACATGGATTCGTACGCAAGGGTTCTTACAACACCCCAAAAATGATATAATGTTGAGGATTGGATTCTGAAGATAAATGAATTTTAAAATTTATTGGCTGAAATAAAGCTCACCACACTTGCATAAAAAAATAAATTTGCATAAAAGGAAGGAAACGATGTGTTGGGGAAAATGCTAAATCAAAGCAATATTTAATCTATTGAAAGAAAAGAAATTTGGAAATTAAATGTCTAAAGCCTGCTTCTACATGAAAGGAAATAAAAGTTCAAGAGATAAGAAAGATGGCCAGACTTTGGAGAAACACCACAATAGTGGATGCATGGCTCTTCACTCATGTCTTACCATACTCTCTCCGCCCTCTGACTACCCTACAATATCCTTGAAACTCTGTAAGAAAATTTTACCTAAGCCAAAATACAACTCCCCGGAAATGGCACCAAAATGTTGGGTAGTTTAATTGTCATATTAAACCTCTCAATATTAATTATCAATCTGGGTGTCGTAAATGTGATTTTTACTATGTCTTGGCTCAACTTAATGGTCAGAGTATAAATAGATTCCTTTGTAATTATAAAATAGGTACTGGGATGAAACACACATTTGCTTGCAGATAAACAATCTCGAAAAGAATATCTAATTAACCAATTTCATTCACTACAAACTCCAAAATACAATCAAACCATAAGGAAATTCAAGGCAATCCTCAATCATTCTCGCACTCGAATTCTACTTTTTAAATCTCCTATGATATCATGAAAATCATAATCTATTAACTCCCCTCATTAACTTGAAACTATCACTTGAAACTTAATAAGAAAAAAGGTCACACATTATTCTAATGACAGCCTCACACACTAAACTAACTAGAACTCTCTTCATAATAAATTCAAGATTCCAAATTAACAAAAGACAATCCTAACTATTGCTAAAATAAAACTACTTTGCTTCATGTAAAGAATAACACTTAAAATATCCTATTAAAAACAATATTGGAAATAATCTATAATAACATTCAATTCAAAGAATTTAACCTAAATGAAATGGATTATTCAATAAACAAGCTCGCTCTTCGAAATCAAATCATGTAACTTGGATTATTCAATAAACAAACGCGCTCTTCAAAATAAAATCATGTAACTAAATCATGCTGCATTCGAATTGATCTCTCTACCTTCACAATCAATTCCGCATTAAAACTTTCTCTTATAAAGAAATTATTAAACAATGAAAACAAGAAAGATTCTAATTAAAAATAAATCTAATCATTAAAAATAAATCTAATTATTAAGCGAAGTGGATGCATAAAAAAATCAAATTAAATCCTACAAATGTTCAAAAGAAACTAAGTAATGAAAACCTTGATTTAATATTTTAAATGGGCAATGTTAACCTATTCAAATTCAAAGCATCTAAATCTATTCTAATTCCATATTCAAATTCAAAGCACTACTATATGTTCTAATTCCTAAATCAGACTCAGAAATCATAATAATTATATTCCTATCTCCCATTACATTCGATTTAATAAGAGGAATATTTATTGCAACGCAAACACAGATTATGTAATGAGTAATAGTTCTTTAGAACATTAATTTGCACAATACGAAGATGACTGAAATTCTTTGAAATTGAACCACACATTCACATAGAAACATGAAACATTAAAATCACACACATCTAATTAACCTATGCTGATTAATAAAGCTTAACTCCAAAGGTGGTGGGCCCTCCCACACCTGGAGTAAGCTGGCTTACTACAACTGAGGAAGGATTTAAGACATCAAAAACTGAAATTTGAAATTACTCATGCCACAACGCTACTGCTTACGGATTGAAGGCGAATGTATATATTTAAAACATCATTGAGAAATCAGGCACAACTGGTTTGCACACAGCAATTCCCTTATCTCTATTACATGGCTCTTGCAAATTTGATGCCAGTTCTACATCTCAGAAATTCGACTTCACATTTGAGAAATTCCCTCTCTACATTTGAGAAATTATTCCCCTTTACATCTAAGAAATTAATCAATCCCAGCTTCCCTCTATCTAATTGACAGACTACCTCCCCCTTTTGTTGCTCCAGGAAACATATGATATATACATTTAATTACCAATTTGGGGCTTTTAACGTCTAATTATAATATAGGAGGGATACTAATAATTTGCTGGAAATGAGATTAGTTTCAAAATAGAATGTCGAATTAGGGAAGTTTCTCCTTTTTTCTTGGGATGTTTTTGTTGCTTGAAGGTGCAATCTTGGCTTCTGGAGGCAATTTGACCTTCGTTACTTTTCTAAGAAACTCCTGAAATTCTCCGGTGTATGAGATAATGAAATGCAGCCACATTCGTTTCCTTGATAGTTATCAAGATGAATATTAATAGATCCTAGGCACAACTTATGAATTCAAACATTAGCTCAGAATGTTGAAAGTTGAAATTTCTGACTGCTCAAAACAATAGCCTTTCCAAGTACAGTGATAGAGATTCAATAATCCTTTTTATAAGTTGCTTCCAATGAATCCGGTATTTGATTGCGCTTTCATGAATTTTGCTACTACCATTTGATTCAGCTTTTGCAACTAAATTATTGAGATCCTGATCAACAGTGGTAGGAAAAGTTCCCAATATTTTCCAGCATTCCTTCTGAAGCTCTTCAACAACTTTCTTTTCCATACTTGGGAGGAAAGGGAAATCCCCTTCCGACCAGCTTGGTAAGGTTCTTGTTGCTTCTAATATGGAACCATCAACAACGCTATCTTGTCTACCAGATAATGAATCATTATGATAAAATTCATATACTAGCCCTGAAATATTGAAATCTGAAAGGAAAGAATCCAAATGTATTTTTTCACCCCCTGGAAATTATACCACATCCCATGGATTCATGGGAGATGAAAATCCATATCTTGCCATGCATACATCATTTCAAATTTTCTCCATATAACTAAATGTCATCTCATCTCCTGCCTTTATGGATTGTCCAACATTGATGATCACTTCTAGCATTTGATCTTTCTTACACCATCGATATGAACAATTTGGGTTAAAAGAATGATTCATCATGTCAGCATATGGAATTAGCATATTGGCCTTCTGGATTTTTGCCCCAATTTTCATAGTCATTGTAATGCAACATGATTGTACAATACTTACTACCCAAAGAAAACGTTCAGGGTCACGAGAAAGGCACTTCAGTTTAAATGGAACATCTGCACACCAATGTTCTCTCCAAAAGTTCCTTATACATTGTTGTTGCATTCTAATCATGCTAGCCAAATTTTCATCTTGTAGTTCAAGAAGTTCCTCCTCAGTAGGAAGTAGTAAATTCGTGCTTTCCTCAACACTAGGTAAAAAGTCCCCATAAAGCTGCCAGAAATTATCCTTGATGTCGAAAGCCAACATAAGGAGACAAACCAACCTCAAGTCCCAGTCTGTCTCAATATCTGTGGAGTTAATAACGTCAAATATAGGATTCCCTAATGGCACAATGTCTGGGAATAACATCCAAGGAAGGTTCTTGCTGACTGTAAGCATCAATTCCATGGGAACCTCCATAATCACCCTAGGTCTGTGGAGATTTGGAACGTCTCTTGCAGCATAAACTCTGATGCCATCAGGTTCCTCCTTGAATTCTACTCCATAAGCGTGAAAATATTTACTATAGCCAATCCTATAAAAATCAGGATCCACTGGCTCCAATTGATTCTCATAAGGTGCTAGAGATTGATCAGAGTGGAGATTTCTGAACTTTGTTTATTTCGATTGTCCTATGTGTACTTCGCGGGCACAAATTCAAAGATCCATTGCTCTAATTTGCATGACCTACTTCCTCCAATATGAAAACGACCATCCTGTACTCAAATACACTTCGAGGAGCCTCCCAGCTAGTGCTATACTTATTCACCTGCCACCAAGAAGGAATTTATTAATAACACTCATCAAATTAACTAATCACAAGAATTTATAAATTAATAGCTGTTGTCTCTAAATTCCTCTAATTAACAACATAATGGATAAATAATGATTAAAAAACAAGGTACGAGCATTTATTTATTTGAAAAAATCGTAAAAACATGGACAAAAATGCAACTCAACACCTATTGTTATTATATATTGTACTCTGATTGATGGGAATTGCAAGGAGGGAAATATGGAGGAAGCAAATAAATTTTTTTTTTAAATGGTTGGAAAAGGTATAAAACCTAGTAATTTTATATACAATAACCTAATTGATAGTCACTACAATAATTGGAATATGGAGGAAACACTTCTTTTGTGTTTGTAAATGTTCAAGATGAGTCTCATGCATAAATTTTTTACTTTCAGTTGACTCGTGGTTTTGTGTATAAGAGAAGATCGAAGAGGTAGAACATCTATCGTGTGAAATTCATTAAATATATGTGGTTCCAAATTGCATCACAGAGAATACATTGATAGACGGTATTTTCAAACAGGGAAAATTAGAGAAATATTTGGGATCATATTGTATGCAAATGGTGGAGAATGGGTGAGTTCCCGATGTTACTTTTTCTAAATTTATTAACGGTAACTTCAAGGAAGGTGAAATGGAAATATGGAGGAAGCAAATAAATTATTTTTTTAAATGGTTGGAAAACGTATAACACCTACTAATTTTATTTACAATAACTTAATTGATAGTCACTGTAATAATTGGAATATGGAGGAAACATTTCTTTTGTGTTTGTAAATGTTCATGATGAGTCTCATGCATGAAATTTTTACTTTTAATTGATTCGTGGTTTTGCGTATAAGAGAAGATCAAAGAGGTAGAAAATCTATCTTGTAAAATTCATTAAATATATGTGGTTTCAAATTGCATCACAGAGAATACATTAATAGACAGTATTTTAAAACAGGTAAAATTAGAGAAATCTTTGGGATATTGTGTGCAAATGGTGGAGAATGGGTGAGTTCCCGATGTTACTTTTTCTAAATTTATTAACAGGAACTTCAAGGAAGGTGAAATGGAAAAGGCTTTAGGGTTGTATAATGAAATGATGGTTAAAGATTTCATGCGTGATATTGTCACTTGCACTGATTTCACTTACATTGATTTGACAGATCGATACTGCAAGAAATCGAGTGTGCAAGAGGCTTTCAAGTTACACAATGAAATGGTAAGAAAGGGTCTTCTGCCCAATGTTCGCCAAGTTTGTATGCCCAATATTTTTAATAACGACACTCTAATTTATGGACAGTTCAAAGAGGGAAATTTTGAAAATGCTATCCACTTCTATAGATATATGATTGAATGTGATTTGAAGCTTGATGTTTTTACTAATATCATCCTAATATGGAGGCACTTCAAAGAAGGAAACATCTAGGATGATGTGAAGCTATATGCAGAACTGTTGAAAAACGTTATTGTAGTGAATGCTCTTGCTTATAACGTTCTAATCATTACACACCAAAGGAATGGAGAATTTGAATTGGCATACATGTTTTCTGATGAATGTGCCAAAGTCAACGCTACTAAGTAAAATAGTTCAAAAATTCTAAAATAGAGGGTACAATAAAAAAAATGGTTTTATAATGGACTCATGTTTGATGCCAATTTCTATGTTTCTTTGTAAGCTTTTGAGGGATCCAAGCTTTATTATCCTATTGAAAAAATACCATTTATTTGAGTGCATTTGCAAGAATCCTTTACCATTCAACTTTGTATGGATGTTATTGGTATTGACACCAATTACAAAATGTTTAGATTGATTCAACTTGATTATTACCCTAGATTCCACATGAAATTGGAGGTGTATAGTTTTAGCATTGAGATATGGATATGTGACTTAAACTTCTAGGTTATATGACATAATATATTTAAAAAATGATCAGAAACAAGAGGTGGAATCTGAGGAGAATTTCATTTTCATGTATCCTGACTCACATCTAAGATAACATTAGGGGAAAATACCACTAAATTTTCTATGATTTCATGAGATCGATGAACATGTACATATGATATATTGAGTAGGGGTGTTTATCTCTTTAGATGGGTAAGGTGATTAGCCTAGAGCTTTCTTGTGGACCCTCCCTTGTTAGATTGATTACCTCCAATGTGTTTCAACATTCAGTGTAGCTTAGCATCAAATAGATCATATGGTCATTAACACACTAGGAAGTGAGTCAATAATCCCTATACAACCTATAACCCTAGGGCCAATCGATTCTTTCCCATTAGGTTTAGTACTACCTATCCTTAGCATAGACCAAATCGACAATCCAATCTTGGTCAAATACAATGTAATACATGCAGTCAAAC
The DNA here is from genome assembly GCA_034641835.2 of Pinus albicaulis. NCBI lineage: Eukaryota > Viridiplantae > Streptophyta > Pinopsida > Pinales > Pinaceae > Pinus > Pinus albicaulis. The sequence continues at coordinate 1,069,526,295 of CM076584.1, forward strand.
ATTTTATATATCTCAATTTGTTTTCAAATACTTTTTATATAATATTTATTCTATTAAAAACACAAATTTTTAAGTTTAGTCTCTATGAATATAGCATATATTCTATTAAAAATAATATTTTTTAAGTTTAGTCGCCACCAAGTCACAACATCAAACCTCATGGGGAGGGGCTGAGGAATGGAAGCCACTATGGGGGAGTTAAACTTCTCAAGGGGAATCTAGGCTTGACTAAATCCTCACACAATCTCGGGGATAAGTTTCCCATGGTGGGTGGATCATGCTTCTTCCAACCAATATGAAGGTTGGCCCCGACCTACGCTCAACCTAGGCACAAAAGAAAAGGAATTTTTAAATTTAGAGATTTTTTTTTTTCAAATACTCTTTTTATAATATTTATTCTATTTGAAATAAGAACTTTTAAATTTAGTGATATAATTTTCTAGATGATCTGCCCAAATATTTTATTCCTTCGGTGTACCTTTGTGCCTTTACTAGTTATAATGCTATAAGACTAATTGAAATTTGACACTTTTTTGCATATTTTTCTAAATTTTTAATTCTGTTTTTATAATTCTATGAAAGCTATTTTTAAAATATGTTATTGTAATATTCTAATTTAATTTTTTTAATTTGTATATAATTAATAAAAAAATATTATGGTTGATAAAGTAAGGCCCCTAAAATGAGATACTTTAGAAAATTCGCATCTAAAAACATATGCATTATGCTATCTTGATTTTTCACTTATTAAAAAAAAATGAATTTTCTAAGTTTAATAAATTCTTAAATATGTGTTAACCCTTTCTAGAAATTAGCAAGTTGTTTTCCCTAAATTCTTGAGACTATAAAGAGTTGTGTTGGAACTCTCTTACTATTGTTCATGCATGGAAAATTTCGAAAGAGGTTGAGATGCATGTTATATAAAAGACAAAAATAAAATGGGGGAATACTAATAGAAGAACATAATTAAATTAAGGAAATTTGGTAAAAGAGTAAATAAACTATAAACATTTTGCACAAGTTTTGACATATCAAACTAGAGCTTTCTATTCATACATTAAAAAGAACTGAAGCAAGAAATTTTTGAAATACTCTGTAGTGAAGTACTCATGTTTTTGGAGAAGGTAATGCAAATGCCAAAGAGACACTCTACCTTCAATAAACATATTAGAAAAAATTATTGTGTTTAGACTTCTTGAAATTAAAACCATTTTTTCTTGCTTTTTTCTAGTGGTGTCATAGTTTGTCTAGGGGGTGGTATGCACCTTGGACTACCTAAGGTTATGTGGAAATTTATCGATGTTAGTTGGTTTCTTGATTTGCGATATTTAAACAGATCGATTTTGATCTCTGCTTCTACTTTTGAAAATTCGTCAAATATCATGTTTACATAATCTATATAGTTCATGGTTAAATTTTTTTTTTTTTTTTGAAATTCTGAGTATTTTTATATGATGTTGACATAGGAATGCACATTGTTTTTTGATTTTTTCTTATCAACTATATAGAAAATATTATGATGTAGTTGTTTCCTTTCTATGGATGTTATGTATAATGAAAGTTTTTGTTTTACTTTAGGGGTTCTTGTGGGTTTTTATATTAATTTCACGATTTTCCATTCATGTCACATTTTTGTTTTATGGAGTGAGATCTATAATTTATAGTAATAGTGTTCATGGCTTTCCCTTTTCATGCTTTATGGCATTATTTTACATGTATTTTTCAATCATTTATAGAACACATATGCATATGGTGTGGGTGTTTCCCTTTTTTGATGCTTAAGGTCGATGAGAAATTTATCAAAAAAGTTGAGAAAATTTAATTTTTACTCATCATCTATGTAGTATTTAAGAGTGCTCTATGTCAAAACTTTTTCCTACTAATATTATATGCTCTAGTAAGACTCACCATTCTTTGTTTGGAAATAATCTATTGATTTATGGAAGGGAATTTTAGATTGATTAGTTTTCAAGGGTATATATGCTAAGAATTCAACCGTGAAGAGAAGTTGATAGCCATGGGTCATGTTTGCAATGCATTTTTGTTAGTCAAATTGATAACTTGCACATCCTTTTGGATACCTCCGTATTTGAGATAGAAGGAATTAGTACATAAATTATCATTTTCTATATCCACACAAATTAAATATAATATGTTTGTAGGTGTTGAAATTTGTATTCTTGTTTTAGATAACTATGTTAGTATTCACCCCTTTAACTGTGTAGTTGTGGCTACAATGTGTCCACTACTTAGGGTAGATGTGGCTATAGTGTGTCCACTATGGGAAATTTTGATGTTTGGAGGCTCTGTTGAAGGTTTTTACCTTTAAAAGTTTCATAATTTGTGTCAATAAATACTATTTACTACTACATCAACTCTTTTCATGGAAAATAATATATTCCATGTTTAAGTGTACTAGAAATGACATTATTTTCTAGTGGTGTCTCCCATTATGCACAAGAATAAATGAATAAAGATATGTTGAATGCATATTTAAACGATACTATTTTTATATAAATTACATGAAGTGAATCCTTGATTATAGTTGCTACATGTTCATATTCTATTTGTGTTTTATAACTCGAGCGCGCCTAAACACAATAAGTAACTCGTAGCCGCACACAATCCTTGATCTTTGAAATATTTGTGGAAGATAAACATGTCAATAATATATTTTATGGTGCTATGTCAAGATCGAATTATACATACTTTTTAAAATACACATCCATGTTATCTGGACCATCATATATAAGGAAAACTTAGCTTGTGACATCTAGCGATGTAGGTTTTAGATAACATTGGATGTACAAATCCTCTTCCTTGGTTAAAGATAGTCCATAGAAGAGGATTTCCCAAAGGATTTGAAGTAGAGGGGGAGAGGGGGAAGATTAAATCATTGGACCAACAAGAGAATGCTGAAAATTGAGTTGAGACACTAGATTTAGGATTTTTTTTTATAGATCCTTTAGCTCCAACAAATGGATGGTATATTTCACTAGGCATCTGTCCCTTACATTATTCTTGACTTTCACTTTCTTATATCCTATTCTTCCTAGTGGAAATTCCATCTAATGTTGGAACCATCACATACCATTGAGCTACAAAAAGATCACCCTCACAATATTTAATTCCTCATTCAAGTGTTATGAGATTGCACACCACTCAACAATTTTTCATATAATGGAAGTGGACCATTTGTTCCTTGGAGTTATATATATTGTATTCCACATCATCCCTAAAATTATAATGCACTAAGGTTTATCATGTTTACTTTAAGCATAGGATTGTCCAATTAACTCCATACATAAGCCCCCTTTCTCACTTATAGTCCTTTGACATTGTGAAGACCAGGTGCAGAAATGATGATAATGATATTTAGTATCACTAATGCAATCATAAAAATAAGTCCACATAAATAATTCAATTCATTTACTGTATTGCACTTAAACTCAGACACCAATAACGAAGATATATGTTGGAAATAACATTTCGGGAGCCTTAGCTCTTTATCCATTTACAATTGGCATGATGAGATGTTTATTGCTTTATGACATAACCATCATTATGAGCATCCATTTCATACAAAAATCATGAAATATAACCTCACTAATCAACTTAAGTAATCCATCATTTATCCTTGTTTCTAGGCTACCCTTAGTATCACCCCTTCTTTTGTACTTGCAAAAATTGGAAGAATTCAAAATTTGTAGAAACATTAAGAAAATGCAATGATCTTCCATGTGAGACATGAAAAAAAAAAATGGAGAGGATTTTAATGTAATATAATTATATTATGATTATCAATAAATATACAATCATTGTTACATGGAAAACTTCATTCTCCTTTAGCATGGCTAGGCCTTCGTAAAATACTATTACTTCTACCTCATTGTTATTCGTATTTCCTAATATTCATACATACTTTATTCCTGGTTTTCCATAAGAGTAATTTATGACCAAAACCCCCATTGCACCTATCACCCTTTTTAAATGTTTTTATGTTATGTAAAAATATGAAAATTATATTTAAACTACCAAGGAGCACAGTGACCTAAAAATTAGGCATCTATATTAGGATTTTCTATTTAACTTTTACAACTAAAATAGAATTCCATCAGATTGTTCAATTCTCACAAATTAAATATTTAATTAATTAACACCATCTTACTTGTCAAAAGTATTTGAAATAATATTTTTGCATTTTCGTTGGTTCTAACTGAATAATCAACCAATGTCGTAAGTCTCAACTCAATATTTAGTACTATTTAATAATAATAAATATTTAATATAATTGAAATAATAGTATGAGATATATTTTGAATGGGATAAAAGTAATTATTATAAGGATAATAAATTTGGCTCTCACATTATTAAATAAGCTTTATTTCCACCTACTATGTATAAGATTGAAACCTAAATTTTAGTGGGTGCAGTATAGTTATTAAGTAATTTACATAGTTGAGGATAATGGTGGACTTATTTACCAAAATTAGATGGGATTCACTTTGATTTTAAGGAGGTTATTTCACTTTAATTAATCCCTAATAATTAATATCCTTTAATATCCTTTTTTGGTATTCTTTTTCGGTCATTAAATTATTTTTTTTCTTATTCATTTTAAGAGGATGTGTGAAGTTAGTAACTGTAAAATAGTAATGATAATTTTAGAAATAAATTCATCTTATCATCTTACAAAATGCAGACACATTCTCTAAAACGAATATGAGGATGGTGTACAAATAGTTACCTAACCTAAAATGCACACACATTTTTCTTGCCTTGTTATCACTAGCAATACACAACTAAATCTTAAATTTAAAAAGACGTACGTATTAAATATATTAATAATATTATAACATTAATATAAAATATAAATAATAAAAATATTATAATATAAAATACGTAATTATCACATATTATACTAAGGATTTACCCCTAATCATGATCTATTTGAAATGATATGAATAGAGCCCTTGATCACGATAAAATAATACACAAGAAATGTTTAGTGCATAACAGAAATATGGGCCCCATTTTAAGGATTATGTGTAACAAGGATGGGTCCCCATGACCAAAGCCATGTTTCAATCGTAAAAACTAGAAATTTGGCTCCTTAGAAATGTTTTTAGGAAATCATATACTTCGCATGAAGCACTAGAGAATAAAATAAACCATGGAGAAATGATATTTTCCCAAAAAAATGTGGGCTTGGGCCTAATTGAAAATTATGCACATTGAGGATAGGTGTCTTTGACCAAGCTATTATTTGTATCTATAGACACAACATTTAATCTCTAACCAATTTTTTTTGGTGTTTTATCTCATGCACATGGCCCAAAACTATTATAAATACCCTAGAATTATTGGGTCTAGTTTAACTAGTTAGGAGAAATATTGTTATCCTCCTCACTTGCATTCAATTCTTGCATGTCAGATGTTGAGTTCATAATGAGTATTTATTGTAATGACTTCAAGCCTTATTGTCTAAAAAATGCTTCATTGATTGAAACATGTATATTTATCATGTTTCATGTGTCATGGCACAAAAAAATATAATGTTTAAGTTTAACTTATAACAACTACTTGGAGGAAGTTCCTTCATACAATACCCGGGAATCAACTTCCATCATAAGGTTAATTGGAATTATAGCATTGAGAAAAGGAAAAATGGAGGACATAAAGCCTTACTATGGGCTTGAAAACAATTATAAGTTGGTAGATATTTGGATATGGGATAAAAAAATGATCCTATTTAAGACTTTCATCACTCTTTTTATTTTATATGGATGTGAAGTTTGGGGTTGCAGTATATCAAGAAAGTCATGGAGAAAGATTGAACAGATCCAAAATCAATTTTATAAGCTACAACCTCACCATTAAAATAAATAATCCCTACACTATCCTATTGATTGAAGCAATCTTTTTCCTTATTGAAACCATGGCTATGGCTAGGTATCTTATGTATAAGAAGAAATTATACAACATAGAAGTAAATAAATTTGTTAAGATTTCTTCTAACTCTAGTCGAACCCGCCATCTTTGCCTCAAGTGAGGATGGCATAAGGATACATAGTCTTGGCTAGACTGCTTGGGGTAAAAAAAGAGATCATCTTGTTCAATAATGATAAAATTAAAAATATCATTACTTCCAAATTTAAGGAGAAATTGTGTGGCGATAAAGTGGGGGAGGGAAAAAGGAAACTAAGATATTATGAACAAGTGATTAACTTTGATCATAAAAACTAAAATACCTATTTATCTTGACCAATGTCGAGTAGAAAATGAACATTGCCAATGTAAGAACTAATTCTTATGAGCTTTATAGTGAAATTGAGTGTTGGTGAATTCACAAAATGTCATAGGATGAAAAAGTGCATCACTTGTGTGATACTAATAGAGTTGAAGGTACAAAGCATTTTCTTTTAGATTGTCCATCTTATACTCACATTAGTTCTAATTTTCAAAATATTTATCACATTATCAACCTTTTTGACTTTTTTAGTCAACAAAATTATAGTGATGTAAGAACACGTATCTCACTTATTTTTTAACATAAAAATAAAATGTCAAATAATTTCAATTAATCTCTTATATTCTTAATGTCTAATAAACCATATTGATTTTAGTATATCTTAATCATTATTATCTTAATCAATAAAAATATTTGTCAAAATATGCAAATCACTTAGTAAACATTAATTTTTTTTTTTTTGGAATAACCATGAAATGTAATAAAGATAAACTTGATAAAGTTTGTATCAAATGATTAGAATGCTGATATCATTTCGAGATATACCACAATTTATTATTTAATATTTCAACTCGTTCAATTACACTTGTATATTTATTGAAATATTTATGAAGGTTTAATCTTTAACGTGGTATAAATATTCGAAGTGTAAGCTTTTAGATGAGCACGAAGTTAAAGTTTAACATTAAATTAAAACGCACACTTTTTATATATATGTGAATGACTTTTGATTCTTTTCTCTATAAATGACTGACTTTGGATTCGATGTACGGAAAATTTAGAAAATTCGGTTAGTAAATAAGCCAAGGTGATTTTAAATTATATGTACATAAGCACTTTGTGGGTGAGTGTATAAATTTAATTTCTTTGAATGTGTTATTTTTATAAAAGGTGGAAGAGAGAAGAAAATAAGGTGCACTCGTTCTTGAAACGGGAGGAAAAGTGTTGTAACTTGTGGGGATAAATGGAAAATGTCGTACTTCATCTTTCACACTTACAAATAAATGATATAATTAAAATGATGATCATGTTATCTTTTATGAATGCACTTAACATGGTATAAGTATTTTGACTCATCGAGTTGTAACTTATTTATACGAGAGTGTAAACATAAAAAATGATCCAACATGTGGATGTAATCATTGGCAAGATACATGATCCCAATATTCAATAGATGTGGTCACATTTACATAATAAGGAGGTGCGCTAGTATGAAAAGTGTAACTACCTTTTTTATGATTTAACTTGTGGATGTAATTATTGGAAAGATATGTGATCTTATTGTATAGTTAGAAAATTTATTTGGATTATGTGATAATTGTAATAAGCTAAAACATTATATTTGTATTTATATTATTAATTTCGGATATCAATTTAGATTATTAAATCACAAAATATGAAAGAGAAAGAATTGTAATCGCACAACACATAAGTATTTATTGGGGAAAGCTTTCACTAAAAATCTCACTATATGTATATTGCATAAGTAAAAAAATATGAGAAGATTATAATGTTTTTCTCCAAGTTGAGAAACCCATGCACTATCTTTATCTGTCCCATTGATTCCTAGACAATCCTAGCTCAATACTTAACCAATTTTCAACCCTCGAGGATCCGTATTTCCTTGCGATGTTTCCTTGGGTAACTAGACACTATTAATTAGGGAATTCCCAATCCAGAATGTGCAATCCATTAGGGTCTTCCTCTTGTTGCATGAACCACCTATACAATTCAGATAATTATGCTACTAATAGTACACTTCCCTTGAACTCCAATCTCAACTGGATCTCTCTCATAAATGACATGCATGAGTTATTGAGGAGTGAATTATCAATTAAATTGTTGAACACATGAAGCGACACCCCATTGTCTAATCTCCTACTAGTTACTCCATTAGTTAGAACTAGTTTAAGTGACTTTAACTCAGATAAACTGAGTTAATTAATTACAACTCAAAATAAACTAAATGAGGGCTCCTATAATGTAGGATATTCTCTACATGCCTCTAGTTTTACCCTTAAATCGAATTAGTTTTACCAACTAAGTCACGTTTACATAATAAGAAGGGAATACTCTATTATGAAAAGTGTGCTACCCCTCACTCTAATTGAAAGTTGTGATGACATTTACATAATAGGAAGGAGGTATGCTAGTATAAAAAGTGTAACCACCTCTAATTGAAAGTTGAGATAATAGAGGGTAATTAATAAATTTACATGTGAGGGTAATAAGTCACCTAATAAGGTTGTATTTGAAAAATAGATATTAATATTTTCTCATTTTTATGTTTTAATATAAAACACCTATAAGAGGAAGAAGTAAGATTCGAAGTAATGTGATGAAGAAATTTATGATTTTGTTATATTCTCTTTACTTCATTAGAAATATTATAGAACTTTTATGTTATACACACATTTCCTAGAATTTGAATGAAAAGTAAGTGTTTATATATGTAAATATATTTAAAATAATAAATTTGTATAGTTTCTCTCTCTTTCTTAGATGTAAGACAATATTAACCACCAATTGATAATGTGCAACTAGTAACAAAAAAGGACTTGGTGCAAATAGACTCTGTCGTGGCCATGTTTGAACCATAGAGTAGATATGCATATTGTATAAGAATATAGTTAGATAATCCACAAAATTTAACAATTACTAAAGTCCTGAGTATGGGGAAGATTGAACCAAATGTTGAGTTATTCATAAAACCATTGGCTTTCAAGGTTATGCACAATATATTTAAAGGCATACAATGACACTTTTGTATTAACATATTAGAATTGTTAGTACTAGATTGATTTAGATTTTTTATTAACCGCCTTATGTTTGCTATATATATTGTTTTGACTTATATTGCAAAGGTTGTCCTTATAGCTCTTAATGTATTGTTAGTCTTGGGACTTTTTCACTTTGATAGTCTCTTATAAGGATGGGACTTATGTGTAAATAATTTACATACTAATATAATGGACTTACATAATTTTTCTTATTATAACATGTCCTTTTGTATTTTATGGGTGATATTTTCATTCTTGTATCAATTACCTATGAATGGTTTCTTCTCTACTTGAATGGATTTGATTATAGGCTAAGTAAAGGAACTAAGATCTCCATCATTTCCTATTTCTATAAACATTTATTAAACAAACAGAATCATGAATGCCTTAGGTAATACATCCTTCCTCTTAAATGTTAACATATCGTCATACTAGACTACATTAGACCTTTTCTAGAAATTATATAGAGAAATATGGCCTCGAAAAGTGAAAGACAAGATGTATCGTTTTTTGTAATATAAAAATTAGAAGTTATGGAATACATTTCATGTTGATGAAAGTCGATAAGAAACGTTTTCTTAGGAAAAATTCTTACATCCCCTAGCTAACCCCCTCTATTGTAAGAATTGTAACTATTATTTTTTTAATTAAAAAGGCATAAGAATTGGGGGACAAATTCCATAGTTTGAGGAAGGGGAATTCTTTGGATTTGAAGGAAAGTTGATTATTTTAAAACCATGGAAGGTTGGCTCCTATGAAATTAAATGGATTGGTTATGCCATTAAATCAGTTGAAGAAGAAGGATAGATAAACCATGCTTTCCCTTGATGAATCCACAAGGAAGAGGGAATAAAAATGAAAGAGTGATGGATTGCATTGGAAGATAGGGGGATGACCGAAGTAAAGAAACAAGAAGTGGAAAGGGGAGCTATCACAACAACATCCCCATGACCAAATGAGAGGGAAACCACCATGACTAAGAGGGGAAAAAACAATGTATGTCCACACAACCACTGGATGGTTATAACTACATCGTGGGAGGAATTAATTGAAGTAATATCACTCTTAACACAAGAATTAATGATGGAAGGAAGGAAATTAAGTGTTGCAGGAGAAGGGTGGGAAATAATATAGAGGGAATATTATAAGAAAAAATTACTCTAAGAACCATTGTGTGCTATCGAAGGCATGCACAAGGAATGAAATGAAAGCTAACTGAAACATGTTAAAAAGGAAGTGTTGCATTGCTACAAAAGGAAAATGATGAGAACAACTTTTGATTGAGCTTTGGAAGTCTGGAAGAACACCTTTCAAGTGAGGAGTGGTAGTCTCTAGATTCCATGATTGGCTGGGGGGTGGAGATTGTTTAATCTCTAGATTCCCTTGACAACTTGTGTGGAGGCCTACTCCTTTGATTCATGGTAAGTTGTAGTATTACGAGGACTCATTTACATTTTTTTGGTTTTATTATAGTGTGTTATGGATTCCCAATATTGGGTGGAAACACTATGTGCAAGCTCTCTGATGGTGGAGGTGAAAAGTGTTTGGATTCCATTGTTTTATTAAGGGTGGAGGTAATAAGCCTCTGGATTAAATTTTTTTACTAAGGGTGGAGGAGAGAAGCCTCTGTATTCCCATGTTTTGTTGATGGTGGAGGTGAGAAGCCTTTGGATTTCCTTATTTTTTTAGAGTAGTGGCGAGAAGCCTCTAGATTCCTTTTTCTTCTTAAGGTGGAAGTGAGAAGCCTCTAGATTCTGTTTTTTCTGGGGTTTGTGGTGAGGAACCTCTAGAATCCCTTGTTTGACTAGTGGGTGGAGGTTGGTAGGCTTTTGGACTCCTGATTTCAACTTGTGAAATGAATAAGTGGTGGAGGTGGTCTGACATCTATATTTCGTGTTTCATTTGATTAAATTGTGTAGATGGTGGGTATATGTTTTTGGTCCTATAGCACCCATGTTTTAGCTACCATCATTGGTCTATATCTTGTGAGAAGAGCTCCTCAAGGTATGGGATTTCGCTCAGGGGTGATTAGCTACAAGAAATTTGATAGTGTAGAAAACATTTAAGGTTGGGTGGAGATTTGAAGTCCAAATCTGAGTTTCCAAGTTCATATTATAAAATATAAGTGTCTCCTTTTGTTCTTATGCTCTAAATGTTATATGCCTGTTAATATGATGATTAATAATGGCTTGGTTAATGTTGAGGAAGAACTATTCTTGTGTGAATGAGAAATGTGGATATCTTGCATGTTTTGGAAAGACTAAAATTCCTATGTTATTATGAGCATAAATTCCAGTTGAATGAATTGTATCCACTGGTTATGTGATTATTGTTGGTTTTTTTTCTAAGTAAGAGTAAGATCTATTGATAAAACATATGTTACATGGAGGCTCTAGCCTCAGCAGTACTAGCCTATATCAGTAACATTTTTTCAAAAAAACAACAAAAATGGAGCTGCCCACGAGGGGAAACCAGCCCAGATAGAGTTTGAAGCACTGCCTTGAGTGAGGAAACCAGCGTCATATAGACATGAGTAATTGTACCAAGCATAAAATTAAGCAGATATAAAAACTAGTAAGCTAGTAGCCTTAAACCGAAAAAGACCTAAAATTCTAAGTGTCATGAGGAGCTGGAGGTGGTTCTTCAACAATAAGACATCTATACTCATCATCTTCAACAAAATGGGGGCCAAGTGCAACTTGGTGAGGCGCTGTAGCATCATCACATGTTCCTCCGTCCTGCATATGCTGCTCCTTGTAGTAGCCCAAGCTGCCACCGCTGTTCAAGCATGAATTGTGCCCTGTAGGAACCTGATGAGTCTTCACATCTTCCGAGGGTCCGAGATCACTGCGCGGGCACAGAGGCAGAATGGGATGACTGAGTCCAGGGCCATCGCCTGTAACCTCACGAAAAGAGACAGAGATGGTCACAACGATGAGAGGGTGGTCGGAGGTACAATGAAATTGAAAATGGGCAATGGTGGGAGACTGCGAAGAGGTAGAGGAGTTCAGGCAAGGTGGAGGAAGATTCGAAGGCTCAGAGGTGGGGTGTCGAGCGGAGGAACTAAATAGACGACCATGACCACTGCGAGTGTAGGGGTTTCTGCCCCAAGAGTGCTCGAGGGAGGAAGACAAAAAGCTGGACAAGGAGGAGGGGAGTGGACGAGAGGTGCGGCCCTTGATGTTGCCCCACCGACATCGCATGCGATGTCTCAGAGATTGCATGTTGGCACAGTAGGGGTGAAGGGCGCGCTGAGCAGAGGAAGAAGCAGGGCTGGTAGGAGACAGTAGGGATGTGGAGGAAGAATTGAGGCCGAAGGAAGCCGAGAAGCGCAACTCAAAAAGGAGGCTCTGAGAGTGGTGGTGGCCCGGGAGAAATTTGATACAACTTTTGAGATTGCAACGCCGTCCAGTTGACATGCGAGAGCTTGGATCTGCAGCCTCAGGGAAGCATCCACTTCGCAGGGGGGAGAAATGAAGCGGCATAAAATCATCAAAAGGGAGGTGGAGCTTCGCAGAGGGACGGAAATCATAACCAGAGGGATGAAGAGTATAACCAGGGAGCGTCATTTTGATGCGAAGGAGGCCGCCTCGTCGAATGCAGCAGAATAAATGCCGCTCGAGGTGAAGGTGAAGGTTCATAAATGCATTTGAGCGCCATAAGTGTGGCTTTTGGGTGGCCATGCGCCGTCCCATAAGCCATACTCCATATAATCGTTCTTAAACACCCGCATCCGGGGGTTTTTTGTCTTCGTGCACCATATTAGTGAACTCTTGTATAAGTTTGGTGTCATTGAGAATGGAGAGGGATCCTACCGTTAGGATTTGAGAACTGGTCACACCTTTGTTTGCCAATAGATCTGCTACCTTGTTGCCAGATCTCTTGACATGCTTGAAGGATATAGCCCGGTGCTGTTGCAGCCAATTTGCTATGAGATCTAATCTTTCCATAAGTCTCCAACTGTCAGCGACTTTAGAAGAAGTGGCTCCCATGAGAAGTTGATTAACCATGTTGATGAGGATTTGGGAGTCACCTTCTATTTCAATGGGGAAATATTTGTGAAGCTGAGCTAGACGCATCCCTTGCCATAAGCCTTCAAGTTCCGCCGAGTTGTTGGAATCCCACCCTATGGATCCAAAGAATATTAAAAAAGGATTACCTTTATGATCCCTGAAGATTCTCCCATATCCCACATCACTTGGATTTCCCTTTGAGGCTCCGTCAAAGTTTAGCTTCAATAGACCGGTGAATGGTGGGATCCAATTGCATGAAGCTGCAACCTGAGGTCTGTGTGAGCGTGCTGGAAGAAGACAAGGAGGAATCACGAGTTTCCAGTTATCCCAAATGGATCTTTCCAAGGTTTTCATGGGTAGATATTCTTGTTGCCAATGCTAGAAAGCCAGTGTTTCCTGTATGTTGCCACAAATATTTTTCCATAGAACTTCTTGAGGAGTACTTTGATTTTTGAAGATCCGCTTGTTCCTTTATTTCCAGAGTATCCAAAGAGTGAGACCTGGGATAAGCCTCCATAAGGAGTTCAGTAAGTTGCTGCTGTAGGGATCGTAGGGCCAGTTGCAAATGATGGAATTCAAGTCCCCTGGTCCTCTACCTTCTCTTCTGCATCTGAAGCTAATTTTCTCCTAGAGGAAATTTGCCAGTGGGCAGGTAACCATTAAATGTTGGATTGTTTCTTCATGATCAGTACAGTTGGGGCATCTTGAGGGCCCTGTAAAACCCCTTTTAATGAGATTGTCCCAAGTGAGAATTTTCTTGTGACATAGAAGCCACATAAAGGTTGAAACTTTGGGCCAAAGGTTTGAAGACCAGAGGTTGTTCCACATGGAATCGATGGGATCTTGGCTGTGGGTTAAGAGAGTGTACGCTTCTTGGGTATTGAATTTTCCCCGTGATGTATAACCCCATCTGAGGAGATCCTTATCCTCAGAATATCTGATTTTCCTGCAGCTGAGCTTTGTATCAAGGGCACTGTGAGAATTCTCTTGTTGCTGATTTAGGCAGAGAGTGACCGGTTTCCATTGCTTGAACCCCTAAATGGGGGTAGCATTCCAATAATGATAAACATTGGCTTCTAGTCTATTGATCACTTCTGGTTGTACCTATGGTGTGATAGTGCTAACAAGTTTGGGTCATTGTTGCCACGAGTCTGTCTAGAAGTGAGCAATATGTCCATTATGAATTTCCCAGAAACTATGTTCTTGGATCAGAAAGCGATGCTACTTGGCTGTGTTCCAGATCTGAGAACCATCTTCCACAGTTCTCAAGTGGATGAGGTCTTTGGTTGGTCTATTGTTGGCATACTTGGCTGTCCAGAGAAGCGCCCATGGATTATGTGGAGGAGATAGCCACTGCCACCAAATTTTGGCTCCCATAACTGCATTGCTATGATGTGGATCATGGAGACCAAGCCCTCCAGATATCTTAGGCCTGTAAACTGTTGTCCACTTTACCAATGCCCATTTCCTGTTCTTCCCTGAGGATCCCCAAAGAAAATTGTGTTGCAGTGATTTGATTTGCTTGAGGAACCACTTTGGGGCAGCAAGGACTAAGAATAAATAGAGGGGCAAGGACTGTAAAACAGACTTAACGAGGATAAGATGGCTAGCTAGGTTGAGAGAGAGAAAAGTCCAGGAGGAAAGCCTAGCTTCCATTTTTTCAAGGAGAGAATGCCATGAGGAGTGTTTGATGGCAGAGTCTATCAAAGGGGCGCCCAAGTACTTGGAAGGAAGCTGAGCAATGGTGAACTAGAGGATCCTGGAAATATTGTTTTCAGTGGTAATTGTGGTATTGAAAAAGAAGATTTGATATTTGGAGACATTGACCGAGGTGCTAGAGGCATCCGCGAAAGTATTAAGGACGGATTTGTAGGTGATAGCTTCTTGGAATGAAGGGTGCCCGAATAGCATGTTGTCATCGAAAAATTGTTGGTGGGTAGTGGCTGATGAGCCATGAACTGAGATGCCCCGGAGTTGCTGGGAATGGAGAGCTTTCTTGATAAGAAGACCCAGACCTTTGGCCATTAAAACAAAGAGAAAAGGAGAGAGAAGATAACCTTAGTGGATACCTCGGGATGGGGAGAAGGGGCGAGAAGGGATGCCATTGACCAAAATGGAGAAGAAGGAGGAGGAAATTAAACTCATGACCCACCTGATCCAGGTAGGGCAGAAGCCATAGGCTACTAGCATTTGCTGAATGTAGCTCTAGCTTAGCTTGTCAAATGCTTTAGATAAGTCAATTTTCAGAAGCATACCTGCATTTTTGGTTTGTTTCAAGGAGTGGATGATCTCATGCATAAGAATGATTCCATTGAGAGTCTGGCAGCCTTTAATGTATCCCGTTTTTTCCGGTGAGATGAGCAGAGGAAGCAACGGCTTAAGTTTGTTGGCAATCACCTTGGATATAATTTTGTAAATGACATTGCAAAAGGTGATTGGCCGAAACTTTTTAGGAGTAGCGGCATGATCTTCTTTGGGTATGAGAGCAATGAAAGTGGAATTGAGAGAGGGAAGAAGCCAGTGCATTGTGCGAGATTCCTCGACCAGTTGCCATACATCATTCTTTATGAGGTCCCAGAAGTGATGGAAGAAGTTGGAGGTGAAGCCATTTGGACCTGGTGCCTTGCGGTCTTTGCATTGTGCTACTGCTTGTTCCACTTCCTAAAGAGAGACAGGATGAAGTAACATTTGATTATGATATTCTTTGATTAGTTTGGGAATGTGTTGAAAAACTTTGGTGATTGTTGGCTGTCTGTTAGCTTGGCTCTCTTGAAGCATCGATTTAAAGTGGGTTAAGAGTTATTTTTCTATATCCTGGTGCTCTTCCAGTCTTTCGCCACTATGGATTTGGAGAAAGCTGATCTTGTTGTGCATTCTTTGTTGTATGGTGGAGCGGTGGAAAAACTTGGTGTTCCTTTCCCCTTCTTTTAGCCATCTTATTCTGGATTTTTTCTTCCAGAGAATCTCTTCTTGCTACCATCGTTCATCTAGTTGTTTGAGGAGACTCTGTTCCTGTGAAGCCAACATCTCAGTACGGCCCTCTTGGATGATGCGTTGTTGAAGCTCCGCCATATTTCTCTCGAGGATCTTTTGTTGTTGGAATATGTTCTCAAAGGTGGAGTGATTCCAACTTTTGATGTGAGTTTTGAGGTCCTTCAGGTGTTGCTGAAATTGGAACATCTTGGAGCCTGCAGGTGGTGAAAAATCTTGCCAGGCTGAGGTGACCATATCCTTGAAACCCGAGTGGGTAAGCCAGAAGGCTTCAAAACGGAAGGGTATTTTAGTAGCGTCACTTGGCCTTGTCCATTGAAGAGAAATAGGCCAGTGATTGGATCCTAAGAGAGGCAAGATGGAGGCCTGAAAATCTCTTCCAACGTGAATGGTGTTGTCTGATAGGAGGAAGCGATCTAGCTTAGAGGCTATTTTCTATGAGCTTGAGCACTTGTTGTTCCAAGTATGAGTACCATTGGAGAAGGTAAGATCTATCAACCAGTTCTTTTGAATAAAGCTTTTAAAATGGATGAAATCTGAATCTAATTTGGCATGCCCTCCTCTTTTCTCTTCAGATTTAGTGATCGTGTTGAAATCCTCACCCATGATCCAAAGGGGATGAGTCCTGTTTGAGTTAAGAATTTCTATCATATTAAGAAGAGCTATTTTCCACATGGAGTCTTAGGAAAATAGACATTGGTGAGGTGCCCATGTATGTTGGTCCCAAGTATATGGAAGGCATCTTAGATTAATTTATGAACAGCATGTGCATTAGTGATTGAGACCGCTTATGGATCCCAAGCTATGGCTAATCCCCCTGAGGCTCCAGAAGCATCAATGACAATGGAATGGCATCCTGGCTAGGCTTTGGAGAGAATGGGGCCTACGGTATTGCTATTGCATTTGGTTTCTTGTATGAAGAAAACCTGTGGTATTTATGTTTGAATCATGTTTTTGATCATTCTGTACTTTGAGGGGCTATTTAATCCCCTTATATTCCAAGAGGTGAGCTTCATTGAGAACTATTTTTGAGTGGCTGATAGAACTTGGTAAGTTTGGGGTACCAACCAAATTCCATGAGCATCTCCCCAATAAGGATGGTCCTTTGCAAATCTGTTTTCCTGCCTCTCTTTTTGGAGTCCTTGAAGAGTTTTTTTCCTTCCCAGTTATTGCCTAGTTGAATACCCAAGGATCTTTGGTGCTATTGAGTACGTGAGAGGACTACCTCTAGAATTTCAATCTGTCTTTCCGATATTTTATCATAGTATTTTTTCCTACAAGCCTGTTCCAGTACAAAAATGTCTAACTCTCCGATGTCAATAATTTCTAGTTCCTCTTCCATGTGACTAACTTGGCTGCCTTCAGCCCCTGAGCCATCGACATCCATGTTGTTAGGCTACCAGAAAATGATATTTGATACTGAGTTGGCTTTGGGTGGCAGGAGGAAAGATTTAGGTGGAGGCTTCGAAAGCGAAGGGGGAATGGCTGAGTCCGAGCTAGGAATCGAGGCCAAAGGGGTCGAGGGGTTAGCAATCTTATCAGGGATCTCGAAATCAGGTCAAGAGTGCTTTGTAAGAATTTCAAAGTTATTTCTGGTGGAGGGAATGTCAGAAGCTTGGGTGGAGGGTTTGGCTGCAGAAGTGGGGGCTTTCTTTTGATGGCGTTTGCGGTTTTGGACTTTGGTGAAGCCTTCTTCATCTGAGTTGGTAGAGGGAGCATTGGGTTTGTTGGAGGGTGGATTGAGAGGGAAATCTAGGAATAAGTGGCCATGAGCATGGCATTTTCGGCAGTGGAATGGAACATGTTCATAATCAATAGATTGTAGCCATTCAAAGTCATCATGAAAATGACTTACCAAGTCTAGAAGTGCTTTTGATAGATGCATGTAGACGCATATTCGAGCATATGAGGTGTATCACCTGAGCTTGGTATCCTTTACTATCTTTATAAACTCTCCAAGTCTGTTGCCAATGTCCCTTAAATATTCTTCATCCCAGTATTCAAGGGGTAAGGAATACAACAGGATCCAGACCGGTGCCCAGCTAAAATCCTCTTTCTTCGGATTAAATCGTTCAACCCAATCACGGAGGTAGAGTCCGGATGAGTTGAAAAAGTATGGAACTGCGTCTAAGATGTGATTTCTGTCTTCGATATAGTTGAAGATGGCATTGAAGAAGCCTTTAGGCCCTAGTTGTAGCGTCACATGTCCTTTTGGTTTCCATTTGGAGCTGATCCAACGATGCAGGGCTTTTTCAGTAGGCCAGAAGCCAAAAAATTTGCTAATGAGTGCATGGTCCTTCATGTACTGAATCTGAGCATTGATGCGGTGGCTTGGAAGGTCGATCTTAGGGCGTTCTACAGCTATTGGCCTGCAGGTGGCAGAGGTCGTTTTGGACTGAGTCGTTTTGTCAAGAGAATCTGTGATTTTGTCTTGTTGAGCCTCTGATGCATTTCCAGGAGTTTGGTTATCAACAGCAGAGGCCGTCGACCTTTTTACATGAGATGGCTTCTGTGCATTAGCAGAGGGCTTCTGCACTGTGTCAGAAGACAAGATTTGAGTCGCGGCAGAGTTGACAGAGGTGTGAGCGCCTGTGGGGGAGGGCATATCAGCCCCCCCCTATGGAGGGTCTATTGAAAGTGGATCAGCGGCTGTGAGGAGATGCAGCCAAGCAGGAGCAGAAAGCGTTAGTGAGAGCCTCCAATCCAGAGCGTCGTCGTCGCAGGAGAACCTTAAACCCTAGCTCAAAGTTTTCTCCAGAGCCGTTCCATGTGATTATTGTTGTTACCTGAATTAGAATATGATATATGTTTTTTGAATATTAGGAGATGGCTAGGTCTATGTTCTATGTAATATTATTCCTATTAGGCCCTAAATATTAATTAAAATACTTATAAAGGATAGTTGGATTATAATTTAACAGGCCAGGTTGAGGCCATATAAATCTTAGGAGGGATAACCTTCATTTATGGTCATGTGCACATGGCTGATAAAACATAAGTTCTAGAGGACTGTGTGGTGTGCATGCCTCATACATGCATATATGCATTATTATCGTTTAAATTTCGAATCATGTAGAAGCTCAAAAGAGATAACGATGTGAAAATATATATATAAGGAGAATGGTCACATCAATTTTGTGGCAAGCTTAAGAGGAACAACATAGAACAGATAGTATGTATGTTTATATATGTTATTGCACTAGAGGCCCTGGACGGAGACCAATAAATTCACACTTATACTACATGCAGGTTAGAAATACTTAAGGTTTTATTAATTAGTGCTAATCCCTACTAACTCATGTGAATGGGCATTACAACCAAGCACACATATAGAGGAGATCAAGTTTGTTGATAGCCACAAGGCATTTATGTCATTGGATGACCTCAACGGTTGGTACCTACAGGTCTTAAGGGAGGTCATGGAGGAACTCCTAAGATTTTATCCCCAGGATGACATGGCACAATGGGGCCACTTGACGAATCTTATGCATAAAAAATCAGAGCACTCTAATTTCCTTATAACATAGACATAATGTTTTTCAAAGGACGAGATTTAGGTGGGTCCCATGGCCAACATGGCACATGATGTAGAATGAGGGCAATGTGGAGCCTCGTAGCATGACACATGGATGACATGAAATCAATATACACCACCCCATTGGTTAAGAATGATGACATCAACCGAGTTTTTGGAAAATTGATCATTATCCAAAAAGTTCGAGATTTATGTACAGTTATTTCCTTCTGTTAACGTGGGAAGGGAGTCTCATCCCACTTCGTCAAGACCCCATAGGTGTGTGGAGGATTTAATAAAAAAATTATGGGGTTTTAATCACGATATTATGTTGTTTGTGTGTGTCTGTGTATGTGGCCAAGGGGGGCATTCCCAACGTTACAAATTAGGGCATGTTATGTCGATTGAAGGGGGGTCCTCATATGGTGACCTTGAAAATTCACACTCATAGCCACATGAAGATGGCATGGTAGTGATTTCGTGTGCCACATGAGGTCCATGTGGGTGCGACGTGGCAGGGTCTGGTTTAAGACAAAAGAGTAAACACCAAACTTCAAATGGCCATATATTTTGATTTGGGTGACATATTGGGTAAATTTTATATAAATACAAAGGATTCAATGAGGAGAATGCAATTATGAGGTCTATTTTTGGTTTTGAAGAGTTTGAAAAAGGTCAAACAGTTTATACCCCATTTCCATAATCATACTTTGGAGGTAAGATCATCATAGTAACCTCCTCCTTCTATCCTTGGTGTGGCCTAGGGATGGTAATGGGGTGCGTGTTAAACATATATCCATATATTTTCTTGTCAATAATGTGCCTAATTAGATGATAGTTGAAATATTCAAGTATATGTACATGTTTGTGTGTTTACATCAGATATTTTGGCCATTAATTTTGGTGAATATGTATGAACCATTATAAATACTAACATATCAACCTTGTATTGGTATTTGTGTCATACAATTGTGTTTAATATGAACAATGTGTTAAATATTTAGTGATATGACCATGAATTGATGACAAAAATGCATTTCTAGTTAATGGCATAGAAAAAGATAATTTGTTGGATTTCATGATTAAATGTCATTGATATTTTGTTAAAGCACTAAAATTCCTTAGGGAAGTACCTCATCAAATGCTAATTGATGAAATTCCAATTTGGATCAAGATGTTGATGGTAGAATTGGGAAGGCTACGTAACTCTATCGACATGGAAATATAATATCCATATGGACTGGTTGATTCATAGGAGCACCTAATGGAAAAGTTAATGATTTATGCTTCATAGAATTTTCCTATGGTAGAGAGAAATTATATCATAAGTAAATAAAAGTTAAATAAATATGGTGGTAGGAAAAATCGAATGGAATTATTTGACGTGTATTATGAATAAAATGTGAGATAAAACAAAATTTTTACAACATAGAAACAACAACATTATTTTATGCTTGGAAAGCCTAGATTAAGAAAAAATAACATCAAGAAATCTATTAATTACCTTGATCAAACACAACTAATATTACCATGTGGTTCACCATTTCTCACTTATAGGTACAATAAAATCCAATATCTCAAGTCTAGTCAAGGACTTTATTACATCAAAATCCATACCACCATGCTACTATTATTAACCTCAATATAATTACGCATTCATCAAGTCAATATTAACCTAAAAATCCCTTAGTTAAACTTAAATTGGGGTAATTATTTAGGTCCTACCCCCTTAAAATTTTACAACTAGGGTATTCATGAATTTAGTATCCCACCCACCATCACCTAGGTCTCCTCTTATACTTTATTGGAAATTTACCAAGGTTACACATGCTGAAGAAAGTCTTTGAATATTATGCGCATTTACATGTAATTTAAAATTTTAAGCTCCATAGCATGCGTGTGTGTATGTGTGTGTGTGTGTGTGTTTGTGTGTGTGTATTTATTTATTTGGTTGAAATTTCCTTAATGAATCCATGGGAATGAAATCACAGTGTCCATTTCTTCTTTTTCCATTTCTTCATAACTCCTTATGACCTCCTTTGGTAACCCTGTTATGTGAATACCAATCATAAAAATCCATGATATATCATCTTGTTTTGCCATTTTGTCAAGCACTTTTAAAACATACTCCAAGTTTTTGAACTTGGAATACATAGAGACAAGGGTACTCTTTAGCTTCCTCCACTCCTTCAGGGTAGCAACCTAGGTTTTAACTTTACAAGTTTAGATCGATGTGTAGTAACATATCCATGTTAATTTATTTAATTTCCTCCAATATTTGATTAGAAAAGTTTAGACCTTAAATTTCTAGTTATAGATCCATATGAAGCATCATATCCATGTTTAATTCCTATAACAGCTCACAATCAGGGCTATGATACTAATTGTTAGGAATAAAAATGTAAGAGAAAAAAAATTACAGCATAGCAACAACAACACTATATTGACCTTGGAAAATCTAAACAAAGAAAAAATAACATCAATAGATCTACTAATATCGTTGACTAAACCACACCAAGATGCCCATGTGAGCCTTCAATGCCAACCTCTAAGAACATTAGAATGGAATATATTAATCCTATTTAAATACTTTGTTACATGAAAATCCATGTGAATAAACCCTCAAGATATTAAGATCATGTCATTAATGACCTTGACATACTCACACATCTACCAACTTAAGTGTAACCTAACAATCAGATAGGAGAGCACCAAGCATGCAAAGGAAAGAGGATGGTGGTTTAAGTACTAATATAATATAAATAAATTGAAAATTTTGTTTTAATGGAGTTAAAAATGTTTTCACGTAAATGGGAATAAAACTAACTTGTCAAGGAATGTGTGCCCCCTAGTAAATTACTTGTAAAGTTTGGAGGTATACTGACATAGGAGAATTTCTTGAAGTCAATACAAACTAGGAGGTATTACCACATTTACTAATGGGAGTGAGTTACATTAATTGAAAATAAGTTCTTTTAGTGTAGTTACAGATAGGGATTTTATTTTCTATTTGAAATAGAGATTTATTTAAGAAATGCAGGATTATTTCCTCATCAATGCAAAATACACCATTTGAGGGTAGTTATTGAGGATTTAGAGCTTTTAGGATGAAATTTGATATATTCTATGTATGGATGATTAGATCCATATTTAGTGGATCTCAAAAAATTATTTAATTGTATATAAAAATTAATTAATTCCTAGAATAATATGGGAGGAATAGCATAAGAGATAACCAAGATATGCTAAAGGATTGAGAGAGGTATTATATAGAGGAGAGTACCAATTATCTATGTAATAAGGTTAGAATTGTACATATTGGATATAAAAGTGTGAAAATATCCTCCAATGTGTGCATTTAATCTCTATGGTTTGGAATTGATACTTATATTGTGTGGATGAATCAGTCTATATAATATGTTATTATGCTCATAGAGGATAATGGTAGAAGATCAATAATTTACAAAACTATTAGTATACATGTACAATTTCAGTGACAAGGTTCCAATGTTTGGTTCTAACATGGGATCAATTGTTTCTTGAATTTCGTATCATATCACAGTATAATAATTTATTAACAGTGTCATGGTTAACCCTTTTTAGATAAAAACATTATAACATAAGGGATTACCAAGAACCAAACTATTTTAAAGCTTGACATCAATTAACATGGCACTAAATTTCTTATTAGTTTTTTTTCATCTATAAAATTTAGGTCCTTGGATTTGTGAAATTTGTTGCTTCCAAGCTCTAATGTTCTAATCCAATGCATATTTTTTTTTTTTAAAATTTGAGTAGTACCTTTCATTTTCATTCATTTTTCAAAAAAGGGTATATTACAAAAGATAGTCTCTTTCGATTCCTCAACCTACCCTGGCGGGAAAATGAGTCTGTTGGCCATCGAGAGGCATTATATACCATTCAAAACAAGAATGTATTTAGTCCATCATAATCAGCTCTATAAGCCAAACTGTCTAAATCCTTAAAAAAGTTTTACTTGTTATGGCTACAACCTTCTATGTTGTTCATTAAAATATACATAATCATAACAAACATAAGGATAATAGTAAACTAACATGACGAGTAGCAAGTTAGTCCTACGAGGAATCAATGGGAATTTCAAATTGTTGAGGCCTCTTAAGAAGCTATTCAATTTTTCCCAGGCGAGCATTCTGCTTCTGAACGTGGAACTGCAAGAGATGGAAATATTTTTGAATTTCATATAATGCAGGATCTACCTACATAAATTGAGTGGTGTGCATGATGGATTTTTCCACCAAATGTTTCATTCGACAATATAGATGAAGGGTTTGATGGTGCTATGAAACTATGCCTATAGTGTTTCCCATGTCGAGCACAATAATTTCTCCCTATAGATATACTTATTCTTCTTCCACTCTGCGAGTGAGGGCCTCCTCCCACTTTTCGATTACCTTCTTGACCTAACTCGAGATCTCTTGAACATATGCATGAGAAGCATCCTTAATGTGTTAGGCTTAAGGTTTACGACCTGACCTCCTCAGCACCTAGGAGGAGGGATATCCTCTCTCTTTCTGAGCACCCCATTTTTGGTTTTCCTCCTAAAGTCTGCCCCTTCTTCCTATTTTATAACCTTTGCATGCGTCATTGGATTATGCTTCCTTGTAACTGTTTGGTAAGCGATGGAGCATTGTGCTTGTGGGCCCCAATTGGGATCCTAGTTTCTTTTCTAGACCCTATCTTTGTGACAGTAATGATAACCATATATAATTGCAGCATATTATCAGTGAGTCATAACAAAAAATCCATAAAACGACGTCCCATATCTTGAACTTGATTATGATCCACACGCCTACCTAAGGTTCGATGCCAGGATTTCCTAGGTTTCTCTATAAGCATTACAACAGTATTGATCTTATATTTTTTGCACTAATGAGAGGGGTGGAAACAGTATGGGGTAAGCATAGAGTGCACTCTCAATTTAACATGTAGGTCAAGGTGGTGTCTCCAACTTGCGGAACGGGTGGCCAACCCCGCCATTTCATGGTTTTTGCAACCACCAAATCCCATACCCATCCCCATATCCCCCATTTTTTGAAGCATGATTCCATAAAAAATGGAAATTGACATTATCAAGACTGATAAAACAAAATAAAACTTCCCAGGACCCCATGCAGACAATGGAGCCTTTACACCCAACAAAATATTCCACTGTGAAGGTGAAATCATACAATTGCCAACAATTTCCATAATTGTGAGACAAAAAAATGTGAGGGATTGAACAACATACCCTTGCTTTGCTAGGAACTGTAGTTTGTGGTTCAATGGTCCATTGCTCTTGTCAACACCAGACCTATTGAAATTCACCCGCAAATATATGATTTCAGAATGATAAAGCCATAGTATAAACTCTCGTCGGAGCCTCCACTCAATTATAACCCAACTTTCCTTATGATGGATCCTTCAGGATTCGAATCCCTTCCTGCACAAGTGGCCTTTTCCACCTCCATCTCTTAGCAACTTGATGCTAGCCATCCCACCATGCAAACTGTAAGGCATTTCCTTAAATGATTTAATCGTCATCCACATATGGATCAAAAACCATATCGCACCACTATCGGGGGTCTGTTCGCTCCTCATCATCTTGTGGGTTGGAATCCAGCTGGACTTGTGCAAGGATGTTGACCAGCAGTCCAAAATCCTCAGTCTTTGTAGTATTCCATGCAAGATCTAGATTGGTTCCCTTATGATTGCACCCCTAGTTAGCTAGGAAGTTTGTTGCTTTTTTTCCCTTCTAGAGGACATGCAGGGGAATAATGTACTCAAAGTCATGAATAAGGTTTCCCACTTCCAGAACCAGGCAAGCCGTTCTCTAGCTCTTGCTTAATTTCTCCCAAGAAACCCCCTCGTAAAGGTGTTTAATAATGTTCATTACCAATGTAGAGTCTCCTTCCACCACTAATTTTATATATCTTCATCGGCTTGCGATAATGAGAAATTGTTTTACTGCATTATAATCTACCTCATTATTCTTCGAATAGTAATAGTCCACTGCATATACATTTATATTATGCCCTTGATTATGTCTAAATATTCTACCAAAATCTGCCTCTCCCAAATTCCCCTTGGAATCCCTCCTAAAATTTAATTTAATAAAGTCTTGGGGAGGTGGTTGATACTTAGTTGGTGACACTTTGTTGGGGGGATGTAGCTTCCATGAGGCTGGGGCCAACATATGTGTGTAAATCAAGGTGCTTTCCTATTCCAGTTCCACTTTCTAATCATCCGACTGCCATTTTTCTGATAGGATCGATCCTTGGATGTTCTCAATAAAACCTTCCCATACCCTTTTGTTTCGAGTCTTTTCGCTTTTGAAAATTCTTCGACTTTGTTCCTTCCAGAGATCCCATATAAGGAAACCAATGTTAATGGTCCAAATTATATTTAATACTCATCTCTTACAAACCCCTATTCTCCATGCTTCTAGTGTTGTGGGGATGTTGGTAATATATTTGTACAAGTGGCCAAATAATTTTTCCAAGTGTTGCAAGAGAGATTCCACATAAGGGAAAAGATTTAAAAAATTCTCTCCATATTCCTCTACCTCCTCGCATAGACAAGATTGGTTGGGTCCCAAAAACACCCTTTTCCTCAACTAGTCCCAGGTAAGGATTCGTCATCGACAAACTAACCAAAGGAAATGGGTCACTTTTGGCCTATGATGGCACATCCATATTTTGCACCATAGTGGGTTATCTTGGTCGTGGGGACCTTCCATGAGGAGTCCATAGGCCTCTTTGACTTTGAACATTCCCCTAGGTGTATATCCCCATCTCAGTATGTCATTTCGTTCAGTTACGACAACCTTCCTTGACTGTAATTCTTCTTCAAATGACCACCATTGTTCTGAGTCTGGTGGGTTGGGTCAGTCTTATTTGTTTTCCATATTATCCACCCATATTCTACCTCCCATTTCTAATAATGGTTCAACAACATGCTTTATATAGGAATACCTCTCCTAGATATGGCCTACTAAATAGATTTTCCCTTTGCTGCCGTGACTCCTGCAAAAAAAGTACCTTTCCTCTATCTTGCACTTCCCAGAAAGTATGAGACCCAACAAGATATTTGTTTAGAAAATCCAGGTTCCAAATTGATGATCCATTTAAGGTGACGGGGTCCCTTAGTATTCATTCTAGTGTTTGTGGCATCCGGTACTTGCAGGTCCATATATTCTTGCACATGTATTGACCACCCTGCATCCATATCTACCATATTTTCACACCTAACACTTGATTCAAAGTATGAGGTTCCCAAAGCCCTAGCCCCCCAACCACTTTGGGCATTTTTACTTTTTCCCAGGAGAGAAAGTCCCATTTCTTTGCTTCCCAAGCCCCTCTCTAGAGGAATTTCTTGAACACATCCGCCATTCATGTGCCTGCTTCTTTTGGAGACGCGAGAACTACTAGATGGTATATTGACATGGACTAAAGGATTTATTTGAGTAGAACTACTCTTCTTGCAATGTTCAATGCCTTGAATGACCAAGAGTGAAGTCTATATTGAATGTGGTCTATGAGGTATTTCTAACATGACATGCGAAGGGACTTGAGCACCAAAGTGACTCCTAAATATTTGGCTGCAAGGGTTTAAATTTGAAACCCCAAGGTTCTAGCTAGGAAGGATTGGGTACCAACTGGGGTATTGAAGAAGTAGACTTTAGACTTGTCAGCATTGATCATATTTTCTAATTCTTGCATGAAATCATACAATATCTTCTTGATGACTCTCACTTCCTTGATGGTGACTTAATAGAAAAGCATGATATTGTCCAGAATGTGTTGATGGGTGAGGACAAGGTCTTCCCCTGAAAGCATGAGAGCCTTGAGGGAGTTACATCTAACCACATGATTTATGTATCTTCCCAAGCCTTCTGTGGCCAGAATAAAAAGAAAAGGGTATAAGGGGTCACCTTCTTTGAGGCCTCTGGAAGGGTTGAAAGTATGGGAAGGGGAACCATTCAAAAGTATGGAGAATACTGAGGTAGAAATTAGGGAGAAGACACATTTGATCCATCTAGAATAAAACCCAAAGGGTCGTAACACACTATTAAGATAGTTCCAACTCAGCTAGTCATAGGCCTTCGATAAGTCTAACTTGATCAACATGCCTTTAGTTTTGAGGCTTTTAAGATAAAGAATTATTTCTTGTGATGCAATAATATTTTACGTTGTCTGTCGGCCCTGAACAAATCCCGTTTTCTAACGGGAGATAAGAGCCAAGATGAGAGGCTTAATCCTTTTGACCATGATCGTAGAGATGATTTCATAAAGAAAATTTCATATATAATTTTTTTTAGAACCTTGTGGCCCCTCTGACTGTGAAGTTTTGTTAATTAAAGTAAGAAAAGTAGAGTCGAGACCATGATTTACCTACTTGGTGGGTTTGGATTTTCTATACGATCTCCAAGATGTCCCATCTGAGGAAGTGCCAAGTTGCTTGAAATAATTCTGGTGTGAAGCCATTAGGACCTATTTCCTTGTTTTTGGACATCCCTTTCATGACCTCTTACACTTCTTCAATGGAGATGGGTCTCATAAGCGCTATGTTTTGATCTCTACTTACCGTGTGAGGGGTGTGTCGAGTGATACACTATATTTATTCCTCTCTATTTTGGTCTAGCTCTGATAACAAGGAATGGAAATGGTCCATGAGAAAATTTTCCATCTCCTCATGCTAAACCTTCTGATTTCTAGTTGAATCTTTCAGGGAGAATATTTTGTTTTGTTAGCGATGCTGAATCATGGCATTGTGAAAAAATATAGTTCATTCTCCTTCTCTTAGCCAATGAAGTCTAGATTTTTTTCATCCAGAGAAGTTCTTATTGTTGTCATTTTTCCTCTAGTTCGTTTAGCATTATTCCTTCCTCTATTTCCAGAGGTCTAGCCCTACCTTCTGTGATTATCCTCTTCTGAATTTATTGCATCTGATCCTTAAGATTTTGATGATCTTTCAGGAGGTTTCCAAATTTTGTTTTGTTCCATGTTTTGATCTGTCTTTTTAATTGTTTGAGCTTGATTTCAAAAGAATACATTCTATTCATGCCTTTCATTGTTATATCTCCTCACCAGCCTTCAAGTTTTACTTTGAAGCTTGGGTCGTTGAGCTGGAACACCTCGAAGCAGAAGGGTCAGTTCCCAGGGGCTAGCTTTAGATCCATTTCTTGACTGATCGGCCAATGGTCAGACCCTAGTCACAATCTGATAGAGGCATCCAGAAATATATATGTGCTAATGATTTCTTCAGAAAATAGAAATTCATCTAGCCTTGAGGCGATATGATTCACTCCATCTTAGTGATGTTTCCACGTGAAAATGCCATTAATGGTTGGGATATTCACAAGTTTTAGATATAATATTAGATTCCTGAAATCTTCCATGTCTTGGTCCATACATCTAACCCCTCCTTTTTTATCCCCCAAAGAGGAGATGAGGTTGAAGTCTCCTCCCACTATCCACAGGTCATCTAGGCTCAACCCTCGGAATGGCCTCAGATTTTGGAGGAATGCATATTTCTCTCCTGGATTATGAGGCCCATATACTATTGAGTGCATTACCTAATCTATCATTCCAATGCGGCAGAAGCGACCCAACATAATGCGCGATTAGGCTCATCAAATTGCGAAAAAGGACTTTTTTTAGGTTCTAGAGGATGGCCAACCCCACTGCACTACCTCTGGGATCTTCTCCCATTACCTCATACCCTAATTGTGCTTTCTAAAGAATCTCTTTTATCTTTCCCTGTGACAATTTTTTTTCTTGTAGGAATAATATACTGGGGTTATATTTATTTAATATTTCTCTTAGATATCCTTTCTTTCCTTTGTTGTTAAGGCCTCTAGCATTCGATGAGAGAACTATCATTGGGAAGGTTTATTTAAGTGATGAAATACCATATATAATAATATTACCCTACTCGAGTTAACTAACATCTCGCCTACTGACTGAATTGATTCCTGTAGGTTATTCCTCCCCCTTTTCTTTCCTCCCTTTCCTTGACTGATTTGGTCTTGGAGGGTTCTAGTCTACGATCCCAAAGAAATTTTGGATTCTGGTTTCTTTAGGGCCTGTTGGGCTTGGTACCTTTAGAATGTCTCTCAATATAGTCTTCTCTAGTCCTCTGGTATGAATATTTCATCTAGATTTCTCCATCCCAACAACAATTTATTTAAAACATGTTACTCCTTGTTTAGTTCCTCTATAGTTCCATCGATTTCCAAGGATTGGTGCGGAATTGTTTCAGCTCCTTGTTGTATCGCTAGCTCCTCTTGGGCTTTCCTTTTCTGTACTGGGTTTGGTCTGGGCATCTCTCTTTTTTCCCCTTCTGGGCCTTTCTTTTTTGTCTTCAAACTCTCGCCCTCTTCCTAAAGAACCCCAAAGAAATTTTGGTTCACTAGAGTTTTATGGGCATATATATATATCTATATATATATATATATATATATATATATATTTTCGTGGAGGATTTTGGAATCTTCTTCCTATAGGAAACCTCTTGGAACCCTTCCTCTTATTTTGCATGCTCTTTGGCTCATTTCTGTGCACTTTGTTCCTTCTTTTAATAATCTATTGGTTGTTGCCCGTCCTTGCGATGATATTCAAGTTATACAGAGTTTGATAATGCTTTAGTGATATTCATTTAAACATAATTTTTTTCATATAAGGTGTATCGACCTCTTCTAGTTGCATCTGCAACCTTAAAAAATATTCCTATTGAGTTTCCAATCCTTTCCAAAATCTCAGGGTCCCAAAAATCCATAGGCAATGCAAAGAGTCAAACGCAGACTAGTGCTTCCATAAATTGTTCATGGTATGGATTGTAACACTCCTCCCATAATCTCATGTATAGAACAAAGTTGTAGTAGAAATACGGCCCCCCCTTCAAATATTCTCTCCTTATCTTCTAGGTTGGAAACAATCACTATTAAAAATCCTCTTGCGCGCAACTTTAGATCTAGATGCCCTTTTGGTTTCCATTTTAACTGAATCCATTTAAGGATATCCCTTTCCAACAACCAAATTCGTACAAACATACAGATCTAGGCATGATCTTACATATAATTAAGATAGTTTCTATCTTTTTCTCTGGTATGACAAATCTAGGCTTTTTCATGGCATGCTGCATGCATTGGCCTCTAAACCACTTTTTCCATTGCGTCCCAAGGACTGGCTCCTCTCTTGCATTTACTGACTAAGGATCCATGGGGGACATAGGTTTCTTCCAACGAGTTTTTACTGCCATTAATTCCTTGAAGGAGGGGATCTATCCCCCATGTTAGCCCCCCTATGAAATTCTTGACAAGCAATCTGGGGGCTAGATTATTGTGGAGCCTTCAAGGAATGCATTTCCCCTGAAAAACCATCCTCCTTGAAGTCTCTGAGTGCTATGCCAAATACAAATCCTATCTGCTGATCTGTTCCTAAAAGGCCTACTGTTTCTCCTTGCACCCCTGCAAAATGCCCCTTTCTCCCCTCTCTCCTCCTTCTGTTAAAATATCTCTGTTCCCCTCTATTTCCCCCCATGAACCCCCTAAATCCCTTCTGAAATCCCCACACCCTTTGTTTCCCCAAATTCCCCCATTGTTCCCCTATCGTTAGCCTTTGATGGCCCAAAAATGCATTAAAAATGTGCCAAAATCATATGTTTTGTATATTGAGCCCTAGCCCCTTCGGCGTAAGCCCCCGCACTTGTTTCCCCCATAAAGCCCCGTGCCGGAACCACCTGACAAACCCAAAGGTGCCTATCGCAAAGTATCATTGGGCGTAGTCTTAACCGTTGATCCAAACAAAACGAACGGCGATCACCGCCCCCACGGCAAATACCATTGAAACCATTCATCGCCAGTGACCTCATCTGAGCCGTTCGTTCCCCCGATAGATCCACGGTGTGGAGCATTCTTTTCTCTGTGGTCCCCGCCAGCGCACTCACCCAAAAACAACCGGTTTATTTCGCACCGCTTATGCACGCTGGGCGGTTTTCCCCGAGCACCCAGCGATTCCACTCACCGTGTGCCACCTGTCTCCTATACGATTCCAAAACTGCCCATCCCCCGCGCGTTATCGTTCGGCCCAAATCTCGCAGTGAAATCCACGCAGGCCGTCCGATCCTGAGCGCTTCATCCGACGGTCTTCGCTCCTCGAAGTCGCACGTTGTTTAACTTCCAACCGCTATACCCTGGCCCACCGTCATTGTCCCCCGCCGCATTGTCTATCGTTGATTTCCCTCAGGATCGACGATCCAAGTCTGTCCACCCGTCGTTGACTATTCCATTGCTCCCAATCCTGCCACATCAGCTCCACGTGTACCCACTGTACGCTCATTCTCTCTGTTGCATATAACGTTAAAAGTTGAGATTTTTAAGGTTATTTGGTTTAAAAATGTCTATTGCTGTAGTCCCCTATCTGTCTCGATTTCCACTTCGCGCTGCATCCTCCCACCACACTTCACCATTATTCCACCATGGCATGGTTCTGTACAGTCGTTCCCATCGTCCTCGTCGCGTCCGTCATCCCCATGTCTGTTTTCTTAATCCGTTTTCGTTTTTGCAGGGTTATCAAAGGTTAATGGCTGCCGTGATGTACATCTCTGTTTCAAGGACAGGAAGGTTGAAGAAATATCAGCTACAGTGGCGGAATTTATGAAAAGTGACCCGGGAAGGTAAAGACTAGATGTTCATTAAAAGAAATAGGGGATAAACTCTGTGGAAAACCTTCCAATGCCATTAAAGCTCAAATGCACGGGCAGAGACAAAGATGGAGTGACAAAGTGTTTTAATACAAGAAAAGGGATTAAGGCATGCTAATGAAGATCTTAAGCCTTGAATCAGCGGTTTAAGAGGCGAAGCACCAGGTTGAAGACCCCGATGATCGATCAAAGGTCCTGCACGCAAGTAAAAGGTAACATCAGGGTTTGATTGTCAGCAGAATGTTTTTCTTCATCAAAGTACAGGTTTCCCATACAACTTTCATTATGCACAACGCCCCTGAAGGATTTTCCACCAAACAACAGTTCAAAACCACCGGAGCATTTATATGACAGACTCCTAAGTATTTTATTCTATTCTTGTTTAAATAACCAGGAGTACCACAGCCGAAACACGTCAAAATCATATCAGAAGAAGATCACTCCTACATGAAGAGGTGACAAAAATTAAATACTCAGCAGTTAAACAGGATGGGTTTCGGCCCTGCATTCATTTTTGTGTTTAATGTTACATTTAGTGTTCACCTACCCTCTCAGTCGATCTTTTGGTCATCCTCTACTATAAATCACAAAAAGAAATTGTTGTTGGTTGTTGATGAGATATCAGTGAAACGCAAGAATTTTCCTCTTGAGACAAGTTCTCTATGTAATATTGTAAGATAGGCTGAGATTTGATGTATTCAGACTGAATGTTCAGGCTATGGGCTATGATGTACCTGATTGGTGTTGTTTTTAATATGACAAGCATATTTCTTTGGATCCTGATCTAAAGTAGCTGGTGATGTTTTCTTATCTCTGTGTCTAATTTCATTTCATTCCATTTCTACTGGCTCGCATCAGAAGTTTGGCATAAGATTTACCCTTTATAGGTACCTTATGTTGCTACTCTCCCAGCCCTTTATGTTTTCTACATATATGTGTATATGAATATTGATTTCAATTGATTTAACCAGTGTAGTGGATGTTGTTGCCTACTCTCTGATGTATGAATTAATGAGATCTATGTTTAGATGTTCCTGTTAGGATTTATTTGGATGAGTTGAGAACACTGGGAGGTCTAGAACCTTGTCTCTGCCTCACTAGGATCTTTCCATCTTTATTAAGTCTTTGTAGGATTCCTTGTTCCACCTTTGGTTTTTTCCAAGCAGGTCTGGAGTTAAATGACCTCTGACCTGATCTATAGATAGAATTGGATGGTTCTCCTTCATTCACTTTCAGTCCTTAATGTTCCATTTCACCAATCATCTTGCAAGATCCAAACGCTCTAGATGACTAGCCCAACTGAAATCTTGCACATTGAACACAAATAAATCCTTTCTTGACTCCATAGCCCAATGGCTTTGATGTTCTCTGAATTATCTACCTTTTCCTAAATTCCCTCATTGCTCATCCTTGCCTTACATTGGATCCTTCTTCCTGATTCCCAACAACCAAACACAAACAATCAAACAAACAACCCTGAGCCTATAACTAGCCTAAAATCACAACTTAGAGCTTCAAAGACATACACTTTGACTCATCTAGAGAGATCCCTCTCTGGACCTAGGAAGGCTAGATCCTAAGGTCTGAAAGTGGTTCTCTGTTGTCTCATCTTTTGGTCTTGTCAACCTAGCCAAAACATGGGAACCCCAACATAATGGCGACTCCGCTGGGGATTCTGAATGATCTTCATCTCACTACATCAACAATTTCAGAAACTTAGATCTCTAGTTAGGTTGAATGTAAGTCACTCCTTTCTTGAATCGACCTCCATTACTAAGTGTTCATCATACTCTTAGACAGAGCCTGGAAAGGGCCAGGTAGCCTCCGGATCTCATACTCTTCGGAGGTGACATATCTGGTAAACGCCCTCCCAGTCAATCTCTGGTTGGAGTTTGCTATTTTGAGGAGATTCCTGAAAGGTGATAGCGCCTGAGCACTATGGTGGACAGTGTGACCCCTTAGATACACCCTAAAACCTCCACCTGGTGACTCCATTGCTCCTAAACAAAAATACTCCACTGGTGATCAGTAGGCCTGCCAATTATCTTGGTTTCACAATAGACTCCACTGGGAGACCAACCCCTGAGACAACATCAGCCACAGTATAAGTAACAAATAGGGTTAAGCTGCTTGGCTTAGAAACAACATTCTGGCTTTCAGAACCATCAGACAAGAGCTTATCCCAACCCTGACCCACCTGAAATAGTTGACAATTTGGAGAGTATCCTCAAGGGGGCTCCTGCACCTAAAATATCAACTATTTCCAGCCACATTCATAGAGCTAATTCTGCACCAAAAGACCTAACAAATCTATCACACTTCCTCCCTGACCTAGACCTACCTAATAGGATATCAAGAGCTAGGTCATTCAATCATTTAGACCAGCCAGACCCTAATTTTCACAGTTCACCATCTCATAGTGGTCAACACACTAGGGACAGAGGAACCCCTCCATCTACACCACCTGATATCCACTTCATCCAAAACTTGGGGCTCTCCCACCCTAGATCGGCTCAACAAACTTCTGCTGGTCCAAATATCCCTGTCATCCAAATACCAGCTGCTCAAGCCAACCCTATACCTCATCAGAATATTATCATGGCAACCTAGTATGCACCTTTGGTCTTACCTCAGCCCTTGTTACCCCTACCCAATGATTATCAATAAAAAATCCCACACTTAATTTCTAAATAATCCATCACAGCTCAGCAACATGTAGATAATATGGAGGATTCTTTCGACTATATGGAAATTGATGATGAAACAATCAAAATGAGAATCTTTGCCCAAAGCTTAGGGGGTGATGTAAAGAAATGGTTTAAAAGCTTACCGCCTAGCAGTATCCAAGACCTCCCTGCGTTATATCAGAACTTCATAGACAAATGGGAGGTTAGAGAAAACCCTTGCCAGCTCCTAGCAGACTACATGTCCCTTAAGAGGAACGTAGGAGAGAGTGTTCACGATTACACCACTAGATTCAACAGCATTTACAATGCTCTCCCGCCACACATGAAACTTCCACAAGGTATGGCCCTAGCCAAATATCCTGATGGATTTGATGCTGATATGGCCTATGAGCTTAGAGATAAAGAGTATACCACATTGGAGGACATGCAAAAAGGAGCCATAACCATAGAAGCAAACTTGATGGAAAAAAGGGCAAGACTAAGAGCTGAGAAAAGGGTAACATACAGGGATGACAATGTAGCCTCCACATCTGATCCCAAATATGATAGATTGTCTAAAAATGTGGAGGAGCTACAACAAATGATAAAAATAATGGTTGTCCAAAACAGAAACCAAAACCAGAACCAGAACGTTAGAAGAAACAATGCTGCTCCCAACAGACAAAGACAGTCAGATCAAGAGGTTATTCCCCCATTTCAAGAAATTTTTTTAGATGAAGATGAGGGAATCATAGAAGAGTCTGAAGGGAATGGAATAAACATGTTTGAAACAGAAGACTCAGTCCTTAACTGTGATTTGGAAGAAGATCAGCCCTCACCTTCATATTGGGATGAGGAATGGTTAGAAACTGAGGATTATAGATCAGGATTTGAAAATTCCATGTTACAGGTCAGAGAATAATATGAACTTAGGAGAAAAAAGAACCAAGAAAATTCCAAAACAAAGACTCCTGAGGTAACCATCAAGAAAAGACCTGATAAAACTTCTAAAGCATCTGCTACAAATGACAAATCAGCAGCTGAAAGTTCTGGTAAACACAAGGAAAGAGACAACCAAGACACTGAAAAACAAAGCCAACCAACCAGCATTACTAGCACTTCAGTTAGTGCTCCTAATATAATTGTTCCCAACCCTGTACATAGTGAGAAATCACAAACTAATTTAGCTACTAAGGCAGTAGCAAATAAAATAGAATTAAGCACTCCAAAGACCCAGTCCACTTTCAATCTGAAGAGTGAGATTGCCAAAATCAAAATTTTTGTACCATTAGCAGAGTTGGCCACTCAAAATGTATATAAAGGCCAAATTTTGAAAGCATTGAATCTAGGGGAAAACAACGATACTATAAATTTGAATGATGATCAACCTACCCTACTGTTTGGTCGAAGGATTGAGGGAAGGTTTCAGGAAGGGGTAGTTCCACCTTTTTATATCAGTCTCAACATTCATGACAAAGTACTCCACAATGCCATGCATGATTCTGGAGCATCACACAATTTAATGCCTAAGGTAGTGATGGAAAGGCTTGGCCTAGAGATAACCCAACCTTACAAAGATCTATATTCGTTTGACTCTAGCAGAGTAAAATGCCTAGGCCTAATCAAAGACTTGTGTGTGAGATTGACACAGATCCCAACTAAATGTATGGTCATGGATGTGGTGGTGGTAGATGTGCCACCCAAGTATGGCATGCTATTGTCAAGATCATGGGGAGCCAAGCTGCAAGGAAAAATGTAGATGGATGGCTCATACGACACTATCCCTCTCTTTGGCCAACTTAGAAGACTGTATAGAGAGTCCCAGATGAAATTCCTAGTTAGTAGCCCCGAGAAGCCTGAAAATTCACCATTTTACTCTGTACACACAGACCTGGATTCCTTCATTCTTTATAACGACCAATCCTTAGGAGAGCCAGAATCTGAGTGTAGAAATACAAGCAAGAACACAGAGCCCATGGACTTTAGCATAATGGATACCCTAGAAGAATACGATGAAGAAAACCATGGGCAAGGTACTGAAAATGAAACTCAGAGTGAACCAGGAACACGATGCAGTCAGCCTATTAGTCACACCCTTCAAACTGACATACCATGTGAAGAACAAGACAACCCACAACCTAGCACAGACTCCCCGACGCAACATAATGGCGAGCCCCTGTGGGAGATGAACTTCGACGGGTCCTGTACTAGGCTAAATGTTGGAGCAAGGGTGTGGCTACGAAACACAGAAAATGACCATGCAGAGAGCCATGCTGTGAACCTCCGTTTCAAATGCACAAATAATATTGCAGAATATGAGGCTCTCATCCTAGGTCTAAACCTATTGAAAAAATTAGGGGCCCATAAGATAGCTGTGAGAGGAGATTCTAAGTTAGTAATCAAACAGGTAAATGGTGAATACACAGCGAAACACCCCCGACTTAGAGTGTACAGGAATCAGGGATAATTTTAAGGATGGAAAATTATCTTGAAGTTTAAAAAATTGGTGAATCTCACTAGTCCCTAATATGAAAAATATAAAATGTTTATTGATGTATTTGTAAAATTATTCAAATTTCTAATGACATTATATATATTGTCTATATAATTTTGGCGATTTTTAACGTAAAATAATTTTATATTGTAAAATTTGGGCGAATCATTTTTATAAAAAAATGGAAATTGGTGAATCTTTTTTTTAGAAAAACCATGGAAAATTATCCCACCTGCGAATATTAGCCCCTAAAATTTTCCATGACAGGAATGATGCAGTAGATTTATTGAAAACTTTTGTTGAATATGAATTGGTATTTTTGCCTAGGAGTCAAAACGTCATTGCAAATGGATTAGCCTTCCTGGCTAGTTCATATCCTAAGACTCCCCCTAACCAAAAAATCATCATTCAAACCAAGTTTAGACCTGTAGTGCCAGACAACGAAAAATATTGGCAGGTCTTTGAAGGAGATAAACAGATCGAAGATTTCCTAGTGGGCAGAAACGAGTTTGAATTTTCTGATTCAGACTCCAAATCTGATGGCATCTGCCCAAGTGAGGATCCCCCAGATGAACAAGAAACACCCTGTAACTTAGAAATAAATGCCTTTTCTGAGGAAACTGGAAGTTCAAACATAGAATGTGAAAATGCGGATAATGAGGAAATGGAGGTGTTGCAGGCCAAAGATAAGAACATACCCAGAGGCCTGGCACCCCTAGAGGACCTTTTTGACTTTGATGACGTAGAAAAAAAGCCCACTATAGAACATGAAGACTCATATGTAGAAGAATGCAACATAGGCACTGAAGATAAACCCAAAATGATAAAACTTGCTAAGTCTATACCTGCAAACATGAAGAACAAATACATTGACATGTTTAAGGAATTCATTGATGTGTTTGCATGGAGTTATGAAGACTTAAAGGCCTATGACACCAACATCATACAACACAAGATACCCCTGAAGGAAAATCAGAAGCCTTTCAAACAAAAACTCTGAAGGATCAATCCAAAACAATTGCCTGCAGTTGAGAAAGAAATCAAAAAGATGTATGATGCAGGCATAATAGTCCCTATAAGGTTTTCTGATTGGGTGTCAAACTTAGTGGCTGTAAGGAAGAAGATAGGGGAGATCAGACTATGCATAGACTTCTAGAACCTCAACAAAGCCTCCCTAAAAGACAAATACCCTTTGCCTAGAATGGAACATATCCTATAGAAGGTAGTGGGCTCTAAGAGAATCTCCCTGCTTGATGGTTTTTCAGGATATAATCAAGTTCTGGTACTCCCAGAAGATCAACTCAAAACAGCTTTTACCACTCCATGGGGCACCTTCATGTACGTCAAAATGCCTTTTGGATTGATGAATGCTGGGGCTACCTTCCAGAGAGCGATGGACATAGCTTTCTCAGAGGAAATAGGACACTTCATAGTTATCTATTTGGATGACTTGACTGTCTTTTCTAAAACTGAAGAAGAACACTTGAAACATCTGACGAAAGTCTTTGAAAAATGTAGAAGGTTCGGTCTGTCCCTAAATCCTAAGAAAACTGTTTTTGGGCTGCAGGAAGGTAAACTTCTTAGTCATATTATATCCGAGAAAGGGATTAGGATAGACCCACAACGAGTTGGGGGAATACTCCAAATCACAAACCCAAGAAACATCAAGGAGTTGCAGTCTTTTATTGGTAAGATCAATTTCCTTATGAGATTCATTCCCAATCTTGCTGAGCACCTTAGGAAAATGACTGACATGCTAAAGAAAGGTGTAGGTATCAAGTGGACTG
This sequence comes from Pinus albicaulis, assembly GCA_034641835.2. Classification (NCBI taxonomy): domain Eukaryota; kingdom Viridiplantae; phylum Streptophyta; class Pinopsida; order Pinales; family Pinaceae; genus Pinus; species Pinus albicaulis. The sequence goes on from CM076584.1 coordinate 1,069,565,513, forward strand.
TTGAAGCCAAGAAATCTTTTGAGTCGGTAAAACTTGCACTCACTCAGGCCCTTGTCCTTATCAGCCCAGACTTCTCAAAAGATTTCCTGATTTTTTCCTTTGCTTCTGAACACATGATAGCTGTAGTCTTTTTGCAAAGGAATTCAGAAAGTAATGAACAACCAATTGCCTTCTTCAGCAAAGCCTTAAGAGACGCACCCTTAAAGTACAACATTATGGAAAAACAAGCCTATGCCCTGGTAAAGGCCTTAAAAGACTTTAGGGTGTACATTTTTCATTCTCACACCATAGCCTATGTTCCAAATATAGTGGTTAAAGATATCTTGTCCCAGGACCCTGATGGGAAAAGGGGAAAATGGATTGCTACAATCTCGGAATATGACCTTGAAATAAAAGCCACCAAGCTGATTAAAGGTCAAGGCCTGGCCCAGTTAATGGCTGAATCAAACTTGCAGGCCCTTGACATTAACATGATAAATGCCTTAGATGAGCATGAAGGATTGCCCCATCCAACTGTTAAGGAGCAGTTTCAGAACTCTCCTTGGTATTCCGACATCCTTTACGTGCTCACCAATCTCAATGCCCCTCTAGAACTGTCCAAAACCAAGGCCAGATTCATAAAACTCAAAGCCAGGAATTAATGCATTTTGAATGAGAATCTATATTGGAAAAATCCAAATGGCCTATTACTGAAATGTTTGTCTGAAACTGAAGCTGAAAGAATCAAACAAGAATTTCACGCCGGGGAGTGTGGAGGCCACCTGAGTTGGAAAGCCACTGCAAATAAAATACTCAGGGCTGGTTACTATTTGCCTACACTCTTCAGTGATGTCCATAAAAGGATTCTTACTTGCCACAAATGCCAAATCTTTGAGGGAAGAAAAAAACTCCTCCCCCTCCCTTTACAACCTGTCACCATAGAAGGTCCCTTCATGCAATGGGGCCTAGACTTTATTGGAGAGATTCACCCCTCTTCTTCTGGGCAACACAAATGGATCCTAACTGCTATAGATTACTTCACCAAATGGATAGAAGCCATACCCACTAGGAATGCCACTGATTCTGTCATCATTAGGTTCCTAGAAGACTTCATCTTGTCTCGGTTTGGCTGTCCAAGAAAAATAATCACTGAAAATGCTGCTGCTTTTGGATCCAAGAGAATGGTTGATTTCTGTCACATGTATGGAATAGCCCTTGGTCATTCAACTGCCTATTACCCTTAGGGTAATGGATTGGCTGAATCATCGAATAAAAGCCTGGTTACAATCATCAAGAAGCTGCTAGAAGAGAACAAAAAGTCATGGCATAAAAAGTTGGTACAGGCTTTGTGGGCTGACAGGCTCACCACGAAGAAATCTATTGGCATGTCACCATTCCAGCTAGTTTACGGAACAGAAGCAGTTTTTCCTACAAGCCTTGGAGTAGTCCCAGTAATAAAACTTGTCCAGGAGATCCAATCAGAGGAAAACAACATGGTGAGAAGAATCAATGAGACTATCCATCTGCAGCAAAAAAGGGAGCAGGTCTACAAAAAAGTAGTCAAAGTTCAAGAAAACATTAAAAAGCTATTTGACAAAAGAACCAAAGCTTTAGATTTCAAGGTTGGGGACAAGGTTCTGAAGTGGGACTCACGAAGAGAGGATAAAGGTAAACATGGAAAGTTTGACAGCTTGTGGCAAGGTCCATATATCATCCAAGCCACTGTGGGTCCTAATGCATTTTTCTTGCAAGAAATTGATGGTACAGAGCTGTTTGGGGGTCCTGTCAATGGCAGGATGCTCAAACATTACCTCTGCTAATTTTCATTTCTAGTTCCATTTCCATTGTATATACCATTGCAGTTTTACTTTCCAGAAAACAGAGAAAAATGTTTCAAAAAATAGAAATAAAGAGAGCTGGTCCTAACACACCCAAAACTTGGACCAGCAAAGAAAAAAAGAATCATTTCTAACATGCCCAAAACCAGAGCTGAAACGAAGAAAATAAGTGACTCTAATATGCTCAAAACCCGAGTCACAGGAAAAGAAGGATGTTTCAAATTGCAGATTTCATGCCTTCACAGTTTTGTTTTCAGTTTTCTACAAGTCTTCACTACAGCAAGTCAGATAGTTTAATCCTAGCTTGGCTGTTTTTCAATTTCCTGTCTTAGAATGTAGGTGAAGAAACCTGTCGGACAGTTTAATCCCAACATGTAGTAGATTAGGTAGTGAATCATATGAGACCAACTGTCTAATCTGGCCTCATGGAGCAATAAGGGTAGATTTAGAATAGGTTTGTTTTGTTTTGAAAATAAATGTAAAGGGTCTGCTAGCTCAAACGCACCCTTAAGAAGAAAAAATGCTAGGACTGTAGTTTGGGTAGGTAGATTGGTTGGGAAATATTTCTGCTGAATTGTGTCTCTAACATATGGTAGCAGCTGAAAATTTAAAAAGAAGGGATGTGCCAAGAAGCAGGCATCTGGCCTACTACAAATATCATCTCTGGTTTCTTGACTCCTTCAAGAAGAAGCCATCCCCATGTGGAGCCACTGTTAGCCCCCCTATGAAATTATTGACAAGCAAGCTGGGGGCTAGATTATTGTGGAGCCTTCAAGGAATTCCTTTCCCCTGAAAAACCATCCTCCTTGAAGTCTCTGAGTGCTATGCCTAATACAAATCCTATCTGCTAATCCATTCCTAAAAGGCTTACTGTTTCTCCTTACACCCCTGCAAAATGCCCCTTTCTCCCCTCTCTCCTCCTTCTATTAAAATACCTCTGTTACCCTCTGTTTCCCCCCATCAACCCCCTAAATCCCTTCTAAAATTCCCACACCCTTTGTTTCCCCAAATTCCCACATTGTTCCCCTATCGTTAGCCTTTGATGGCCCAAAAATGCATTAAAAATGTGCCAAAATCATACGTTTTGTATATTGAGCCCTAGCCCCTTCGGCGTAAGCCCCCGCACTTGTTTCCCCCATAAAGCCCCGCGCCGGAACCACCTGACAAACCCAAAGGAGCCTATTGCAAAGTATCGTTGGGCGTAGTCTTAACCGTTGATCCAAACAAAACAAACGGCGATCACTGCCCCCACGGAAAATACCATTGAAACCATTCATCGCCAGTGACCTCATCTGAGCCGTTCGTTCCCCCAATAGATCCACGGTGCGGAGCATGCTTTTCTCTGTGGTCCCCGCCAGTGCACTCACCCAAAAACAACCGGTTTATTTCGCACCGCTTATGCGCGCTGGGCGGTTTTCCCCGAGCACCCAGCGATTCCACTCACCGTGTGCCACCTGTCTCTTGTACGATTCCAAAAATACCCATCCCCCGCGCGTTATTGTTCGGCCCAAATCTCGCAGCGAAATCCACGCAGGCCGTCCGATCCTAAGCGCTTCATCCGACGGTCTTCGCTCCTCGAAGCCGCGCGTTGTTTAACTTCCAACTGATGTACCCTGGCCCACCATCATTGTCCCCCGCCGCATTGTCTATCGTTGATTTCCCTCAGGATCGACGATCCAGGTCTGTCTGCCCGTCGTTGACTATTCCATTGCTCCCGGTCCCGCCACGTTAGCTCCACGTATACCCACTGTACGCTCATTCGCTCCATTGCATATAACGTTCAAAGTCAAGATTTTTAAGGTTATTTGGTTTAAAAATGTCTATTGCTACAGTCCCCATCTGTTTCGATTTCCACTTCACGTTGCATCCTCCCACCACACTTCACCATTATTCCACCATGGCATGGTTCTGTACAGTCGTTCCCATCGTCCCCGTCGCGTCCGTCATCCCCATGTCTATTTTCTTAATCCATTTTCGTTTTTGCAGGGTTATCAAAGGTTAATGGCCGCCGTGATGTACATCTCTTTTTCAAGGACAGGGAGGTTGGAGAAATATCAGCTACAGTGGCAGAATTTATGAAAAATGACCCGGGAAGGTAAAGACTAGACGTTCATTAAAATAAACAGGGGATAAACTCTGTGGAAAACCTTCCAATGCCATTAAAGCTCAAATGCACGGGCAAAGACAGAGATGGAGCGACAAAGTGTTTTAATACAAGAAAAGGGATTAAGGCACGCTAATGAAGATCTTAAGCCTTGAATCAACGGTTTAAGAGGCCAAGCACCAGGTTGAAGACACCGAGGATCAATCAAAGGTCCTGCACGTGAGTAAAAGGTAACAACAGGGTTTGATTGTCATCAGAATGTTTTTCTTCATCAAAGTACAGGGCGCCCATACAACTTTCATTATGCACAACGCCCCTAAAGGATTTTCCACCAGACAACAGTTCAAAACCATCGGAGCATTTATATGATAGACTCCTCAGTATTTTATTCTATTCTTGTTTAAATCACTAGGAGTACCACAGCCGAAACACATCAAAATCATATCAGAAGAAGATCACTCCTGCATGAAGAGGTGACAGAAATTAAATACTCAGCAGTTAAACAGGATGGGTTTCGGCCCTGCATTCATTTTTGTGTTTAATGTTACATTTAGTGTTCACCTACCCTCTCAGTCGATCTTTTGGTCATCCTCTGCTATAAATCACAGAAAGAAATTGTTGTTGGTTGTTGATGAGATATCAGTGAAATGCAAGAATTTTCCTCTTGAGACAAGTTCTCTATGTAATATTGTAAGATAGGCTGAGATTTGATGTATTCAGACTGAATGTTCAGGCTTTGGGCTATGATGTACCTGATTGGTGTTGTTTTTAATATGACAAGCATATTTCTTTGGATCCTGATCTAAAGAAGCTGGTAATGTTTTCTTATCTCTGTGTCTAATTTCATTTCATTCCATTTCTACTGGCTTGCATCAAAATTTTGGCATAAGATTTACCCTTGATAGGTACCTTATGTTTTTGCTCTCCCAACCCTTTATGTTTTCTGCTTATAAGTGTATCTGAATATTGATTTCAATTGATTTAACCAGTGTAGTGGATGTTGTTGCCTACTCTCTGATGTATGAATTAATGAGATCTATGTTTAGATGTTCCTGTTAGGATTTAGTTGGATGATTTGAGAATAATGGGAGGTCTAGAACCCTGTCTCTGCCTCACTAGGATATTTCCATCTTTATTAAGTCTTTGTAGGATTCCTTGTTCCACCTCTGGTTTTGTCCAAGCAGGTCTGGAGTTAAATGATCTCTGACCTTATCTATAGACAGAATTGGATGGTTCTCCTTCATTCACTTTCAGTCCTTAATGTTCCATTTCACCAATCATCTTGCAAGATCCAAACACTCTAGATGACTAGCCCAACTAAAAGCTTGCACATTGAACACAAATAAATCCTTTCTTGACTCCATAGCCCAATGGCTTTGATGTTCTCTGAATTATCTACCTTTTCCTAAATTCCCTCATTGCTTATCCTTGCCTTACATTGGATCCTTCTTCCTGATTCCCAACAACCAAACACAAAGAATCAAACAAACAACCCTGAGCCTATAACTAGCCTAAAATCACAACTTAGAGCTTCAAAGACATACACTTTGACTCATCTAGAGAGATCCCTCTCTGGACCTAGGAAGGCTAGATCCTAAGGTCTGAAAGTGGTTCTATGTTGTCTCATCTTTTGGTCTTGTCAACCTGGCCAAAACATGGGAACCCCAACACCCCACCCCTAGGACCATTCATGCCTTCCGTCAACCCTGTATTGACATGGTGCAACCTGCTCTTATCATCTAGTGTGTTTGGCATTCTTCAGGTGGTTGTTAGAATCCATAGTTTAACCATAAACCCTAGAAGAGATCCCTTGTAAACATTTTAATATGACTTCATCCAATGCATATTAACTAACAAAAATCTTCAAATTTTCAGAGTGCTCAATAGAATTTTTTCCATCTACTACCATTTGTATATCGATCATCGACCATTAGAGGTTAGCAAGAGCTGGTTCAAATATTTTTTCCCAGCGGATTTGATAAGAATTGGAAATTTCTCTCAACTAATAACTCTATTAGATCAGATACTTCATGGAAACTACATCGCATCATATTTCCCTTGCCCTACCAGGTGTTATCACAAAATTTCACTTGATTGACTGCTAATCAGACAACTCTATGTAACTTTTTCAAACTAGCTTATGACTGAAGCTTAGCCTCTTCAGTGAGGGGTTTATGATATTAGATAATGATAGGATTAGATGGCTAACTCTATTTGAAAAGTAACTTGATTTTTGTGTATGTAGGTTGAAAAGAATGCAGGCTTGTAACCATTGGGCTTATGGAGTCAACAAATCAATAGATTCAGTGGCAATTTTTCTATACATGGAAGTTGAGGAAGATAAGAGTGTTTAACAAAGGAAAATTACACATAGAACATAGGGCAACACAGTCATTTCATCAATAAAGGAAGTCATAACATACACATATGAATTATGAGTAATAATTATGAAATATACTGCAAGTATTACACATAAATATATAGATAAAAAGACATTAAAAAATCCATGAGAATCTCTGGTTTGTCAAGAAAAAGTCCTTTGTATTACTGATATCAATCGAATTACATAAAGCAACATTTGGTGCAAAAAATATCCAACCCCTTACAACTTCGATAATTTGCCTTTAAATAGAACTTCTTACAACAAGGATGATCTGCCTCTTGGCTAAATTCATTGAACTCATCCTTTGACACCTTACATAACAGAAAAACATGTATTTTAATCAGAAAATGACAATTATACTCTAAAGAATACCTTTTCCTAATACGACTCAAATTCCTATTTATTATATTAGTCTACCTTATCTTTCAAAAAGTTACATATCAGTGACAACTAAGCCACACATGTTTGAATATGCTATGACATAACTCATCACTACTTGACATATTAAATATCCTCCTAAACATATGGAACCAAACCCTATTTTTCAGGAAAACAAGACCCTATCTTCAACGAAAGCTTCAACTGAAGAGTTGTCTCCATTTCATGGTCTTCAAGCCATAAATTCTCAGTGGCAAGGTCCCTTGATATTTTGGATGTGTCCACATGTCCAAAATTTCTTTTAAACTGCTCAGAAACCTTCAAAAACAGCTCGGTACGAAAACGGGGCAGTTTCGTAGTGTGCTTTCGTAGCATCCAAAAAATGGCTTTTGCACTCAAAATTTATGCTTCTTTGTTGTTCCATAGTGTCCATCATGACATGACACATCATCACTACCATTTTTCCTCCTTGAAATCTGCAAAAAGTGGTTTTAGAAGCAAAAAGATAGCTACATAAATTTTTGTAGTGTTTTCCTGTCTTTAAGCCTAGAAAACGCTACGAAACTGTGAAAAACTGTGAAATTTCCAGATTTTGACCCTGTCCCAAAAAATAACCTCCAACTATAGAAACTTGGTCTTAAACATTTCATTAAACTCTTAAAACAGAATAAAACTCAGCTTAAGAGCCTTGAGGTGTTTCTTCTTCATTAATGAAAAGTTCGGCTATGGGCTCCTCAACTACAATAATCTTTAAACCCTTCTTCTCTAGCTCCTCATAGATCAATTCTAACTGCTCTTGGAGGTCTTTGACTTGGTCCTTCAGTTTTATGTTCCTAGATTTCAAGTGCCGGTTCACTTTTGTGATATGCTTCACCTCTCCTCTCAATGGCTGAGTCCATTTGATTAATTGTTGTGGGTTATCTAAGGTCTTTGACACACTATTAACCTGTTCTTCCCGGTCTTCTTCCATTTTCTCAAACTGCACCTTTTGAAAATTATGTTTCCTTGCTTCTTTCTTCAAGACTGCTATGTCATGATTTTCTAACTTCAACTGCTCCTCAAGGATCTCAATCTATGTTTTTTCAATGATTTTCTCCTTTCCTTTCCCTTTCTTGATGACTAGATCTTCTTTTGCAGGTGATGAGAGGTCAATGATACTTTGTGGTGGTGAGACAGTTACAGTGATCTTTTGAGCTTCTTTACTAGTTTCCAAAACCTTTCTGGCATGCCTTCTCATTGGTTTCCTAGCCTGAAACATGAAACCTACATCCTCACCTTCAAATTCTAACTTCTTAGTTGATTTGGATTTCTTGAGTTTCTTTCCTCCCTCATCTATATCTTCAACTTGGACTATTGGGGTTTCCTCAATACAAATAGCATGAAAAATATCTTCCAAATTTCCCTTAGCAAAAATTTGGATTCTTATAACCCTTTTGCTGCCATGTTTACTCACAGTTGGCTCTTATTTTGCAAGTTTCCTCATAGTTGGCTTTTGTTTTGCAAGTGAAACAACAGGTGTATCAAGTTTCTGCAATTGCTCTGTTTCCATGATTATTTATTCACTTTGCTCTGCCCCTATAGGTTCACTTTTCTCTTCCACTGAAGGTGATGGTATAACTATAGGTTTAGGAGTTCTTTTAGGAGTGATGGAAACTACTTGAAAACCACTAACAAATAGAAAATATGACCAGCCTCTGCCTAATATTTTTAACTCCTCTAAAACCAACAAATTGATTAAACCATGATGAAAGAGTGAGGTTTCATTTCCTTTAGATTTAGCTTGAACTTTATCTGCCATTTTTCCTAAGCTTATGTATAAGTAAAAAAGGTAGATCAAGAGATTTCTTACCAAAAAAACTGTAGCAGAAGCTTGAAGTGGTAATAATAAACCATATGATACCTCCCTTCACAGGTGAAGTACTTCTGAATGATAAGTAGGATCCTTGAGAAATTGGCTTTCATGTAGCTCCTTGGAATGGAATTTGTAAGGTCAATCTCACTATGTTCTAGCTTGATAAATTCCTTACAATCCTGCATGTTGAATTTGAAACCTTTGAACCATTGTTCTCCTCCTCTTGGCATTCTTGTTGCTACTGCAATGGTCTCTGGAGTTATAGTGAGGTTCAACATCCCCACCTTTGAAGCTGTCCCATTGAAATTTATGGCAAACTCTTTATAAACTTGTACATGGCATCCTTGTAGTCTTTGGAAAAATTGCAAACACCCTATTCTTATGAAAAATTCTAAAGTTGTTGGGTCTTCATTTATCAAGTTCATGTATGATGGCTCATATCTGAGACAATGGCCACCTTTGTTGGTCTTCCTATTTGAGCCATGGTACTTTTATGTCTTCTTTGCCTCGCTTGATTAGTGATACCTGCAAACTTTTGAAAGTTCCAGCCACAACTTTGGCTTAGTTAAATAGCTATCCAGATCTCAATAACCTGCAAAAAGGGAGTAGAGAATGACAAATGACACAATTGGGAAATATTTTAAAGTTTCGATGATAACTCATGGCATAATCATGACTCATACATGCTTAAAATAGTAATAATGACTTCAAATGTCACCATTGTACCTTGATTTAACCCTAACTGACTCGAATGGCATCTACCCTAACCCTTTCAATCATTGACTAACACCTAGCATCTGTTTTTAAAAGACAGACATGAATACCTCCTTTCCTAGCGTACTTAGTGTATTTCTGGGCAGTTTCGCTATGAAATTATTAGCAATTTCATAGTGAAAAGTGCATTTTTCTGTGTAATTCACTATGAAAGTAGGAAATCTTGGCTGAAATGACCTTTCCGGAGTTGTAAGCTTGGGAAATGAAATATGTCAGGAAATAATGATTGATGTGACATGAAAAGACTTGAATGGGGGTGGATTTGGATCTTAGGATAGGCTAATAAGAAAAAAATAAAATTTTCCTTTATCGAGTAATGACAAATGAATTCTATGACCATACCTTTGACACATGAACCTCTAAGACTATGTCAAATGATGTTTCAATTTTTCTGAGTGATAACACCAGGAAAGAACCAAATATTGTGATTGCTGACAAGTGGTGGGGTTGTTCTATTAGTTAATAGATATGAAAAATAGAACCCTTCATATCATTTGTAGTTCTATAGTTGTCTCTATCCAACGTTGTAAGTGTTGAAATTTGTGAGTCTCAACAAACAATGAAGTGGTGTTATTGACTAATAGAGTCAATAGACAGTTCATTTCATGAAAGTTGTAAGTTTTGATAACACAATCACTGCTAGTTCCATTTCGCAACATCAATTTAAATAAATAAGGGTGTTGCTGGTTTTGGTGGACCAATAGGCCTTATAAAATTTTTAGTTAAGTTGAGGTTCTACAGCCTAATCATATGGCTTCATGCCAGGTTAAGCCCTTGGTGCTAAGGGCTTGAGGAGTTTGGGGATTACACATAGTTGCACATTATTTATTATGGAGGCATTTGAGATTTGAGAAAATTTTTGATGGTTTTGTTTAAAAAAATTTAACCCCTATATATAGTCTTGATTTAATACAAAGATGTGGGATTCACCCACACAAGATCAAAGCAAATCCAAGGGGTGAAAAGGGAAATTTTGATTTCAACCACCATGCACCAAGAAAGTGGGATGCATCAACATCAAAGTGTTATTAGAGTAGATTATAAAAGCTCATTTGAATATCTCAAAGATTTAAATTCATCACAGTAAGTAATGATAATGGTGGAATTCTGAAGAACAATTCAAGGTAGGATATTAGAGTTTAACAAAGACACTAGTAATATAAATATACCAAGAGAGAGACTTTAGTTAATGGATGTATTTTTAATATATGTTTATATATGATAAAAAATTAATAATGAATGATTGATGAAAGAGAAAGATAACATAGGATCTGATGCAAGGAAGAAGACAATTCCATCCAAGGAGTAGAGTTAGGAAGAATTGTTGATGATAGTTTTGAAGACTATCAGTAGAAAGCATTTTTCAAGAGTTTGAAGCAAGGATGTTATGAATTTTTTGAAATTATATTAGATATGATAGGTAACATGATATTTATATTTTAATTTAATTCAAGTAGACAAATTTTTTATTCCAGGTAGTAAGAAGTAAAAGGAAAATGTGAAAAATATTGTGTTATAGCAAGAAAGTGTTGCAATATCTAGTTAAGGCTGGGTAAAAACTATTGAGACAAGTCCATAGTTGCAAATGAGGGTTGTTTTTTTCTAAATAAAGGAATAGGTGAAACTATTGGGAGAGGTGAGAAAATTTATAAAGCCTAAAGGATTAGATAAATATCAGAAGCTTCTATAAGAGAGAACGAATAATACCAAAAGACAAAGTTGAGGAGCAACTTGTTGAGGTATTATAGCAGGGTGAAAATGACTATCTATTGTGAAGGCTTAGTGTAGCTCACAAGTACACAAGTGGAAGTTCAAAAAGTGAGAGTAAATATGAATACTTATGGTCATGAAAATGGATCAAATAAAATCTGCAACAAGGTGAAGGAATATTTTAGAGTAATTGGTAGAAGAATGAAGGAGATGAGTGAAGAGGAATTTGATAGAGAAGTTGAAGAGATAAAGGAAACGATTAGCATAATGATAATGCTGCTATAATAAAGTGAGAAATACTAAATATGTGGATGGATAATGAAGAAGAAAGTTACATGAACTATTTAGAAATTATTTGTAAGAAGCTGAGAAAATAGATGAGGCACATGATGAGTTCTTGGTTTAAGGAAGAGGAGCTTAAGGTAGCTGAGTATGAGGAGGAAGAAATTCACTATTGTAAACTAGAGCAAGGCTCATTCATTGGGGAGGATGTTAAAGATGAGGAGGAGGAGAGAATTCATGAGAGTCTTGTGGGCTACTTGAAATATTTATATCAACGTGAAGATATGATCATAGAGACACCAAAAGATGCTAGATAGCCTTACATTTTTTGAACTAATGATTTATGTATGAAGGTAGGTTCTATAGATATTGAATATGATGTAAATTCAATAGAAATTGTCAGAAGGATGGAAGAAGATGAAATAATTATTTTTCAAAGCACACGAGAAAAAAAATCATAATTCTATTACAAAGAATGGAGAGACATAATTGTGTTTAAGGTATTTTTTAACGATTTAATTTTTTCTTGTAAAAGGTATTGTAGCCGACTATTCTTCTTTGAAAATTCATACGTATAGAATGTAGGTGAATATTTAATAATAAAATAATAATTTACTATTAAAATTGATAACTTTTTGGAGAATATCATCCATTTAATCATAAATATGTAAAAAATAGGTGATTTTTAACCAAATTGGAGAATATTATTTTTCAGAAAATGTCCAAAAAATAGCCCGTTTATGAAAATTTCCCCCTAAATTTTTCTTTAGAGGCCTTATGAGGGTGATAAAAATGGAATTCATACCCAATGGAAAAATGCAACCATGGGAGAAAAATTGCAAGAAACTAGAGATGGATCATTATTCAGATGTACTCGATAGAGGAAAGGTGTCTAAAGAATCTAAAGAGATAAGCGAGTGTTTTAATTTTTGGATTGATTATGTTTATGTAGGTATAAAGGATGATGACATGTACAAAAATATTCTAGCATGTGGAATAATGGATGATATCCATATACTAGAAGAAGGAATTGTAGACTTTAAGGAAGAATGGATAATGCCTAGAAGAATGGAAAGTCAACACATGGATTGAGGAGGACTGCATAGGGATTATAGAAATCAACCATGAAGATGAATAGATGCATGAAGTAGCTAATGAAATTAATGCTTTTGAAATTGAATTTGAATATAAGGGAAAATAAGAGAAAATCATACATTTCAAATCAATGAATGAGATGATGAGGTAGTCGTATGTCCCATTGGGAAATAAGAGAAGTTTTGGGAAAAGTCAAAATGGAGAATATGCACAAAAAAGGTGTGAAAATACAAATATTGTTTTGAAAGAAAATGCAAAGTAAGAAAGAAGTAAAAGTAACTGACAAGTTGTAAATTTGAATAAGAGGATCATATTGAAACTAATGCACATAGAGGATGCTAAGACTACGTATTTATATACAATAGTGAAGGAAATAACTGGCGATAAATAAGAGGGGTTTTGATTCATTTTTCACCATGATCATCATTATTGCCACCATTATCGTCTCATACTTTTTGGAGCTCCCATTTGAGTTATACATATTTTTTGGGTTTTCACACATTGCGAGAGGAATATCTGAATACTAAAGTGACAAGGACATCAAAGGACCCATCCCAGGGAGGGGGATTTACTACCTTTTGTAATATACTTCGCCAGGTTCTATTATCAAAATATTCATTCTTTCAAATATTTTCCATGATTGGGTTATTACATCAGATTCATTTTTTTTGTTTGTTCCTTTTTATCGCACACATATATTTTTATACAAGTTTTTTCTCAAATATTTGTTGAATATTAGAAGTATAAGTAACCACAATTTTTGTTAGGGTCACTAGTCACCCATGACATAAGTGAAATGTTTTTGGTACACCTTCCAAGAAATTTCATACTAAGGGATGGCGACCCCACTAGGTTTTTAGATACATTTGTCGTTAACAAATGGCGACTCTACTGGTGTAACAATTCAGTTTCCTGGGTGAATTTTTATTTAGAAATTTCAGGGTTTTCTATAGCTATTTTTAACCTATACTTTCTATTTATAGCTATTCTGTCCATTATTTTGCCAAAATTTTGGATTTGGTGGTTTTCTGGTTTTTTTCGCAAGTCCGCGGTACCAGTCGAGTAGGACACGACAACACCTGTGAAAGATTTCATGATCAAGAGTCCTGGAAGAAAAAAACACTTGTCAGCCCTAGAAATGCACTATTATTTCCAGAACACACTATTTGGCCCAAAATTGTGTTTTTAGCTTGTTTCATGTCAGTACTTGCATTTTGAAAAAATTTCGAATTTGTTTTCAGATTTTTTCGAGAATTTCCGAGAGTGTTGTCTGTATACTAGGTCATGGTTTTTTCACTTCTATTTAAGTGTCCCTTAAGCCTGGATACTCTTATTATATCTCTTTTATGAATAAAAATCCCGCTAGGGCTTGTAGTAATCCTCTGTCTTTTTAGGAAGAGATTGGCTGAGTGAGGAGTCTAGGGTTTCAACAATTTTAGCTATTGGTTTGTAGGGTTTGATCCAATTTATTTCAACTCTTTAGGACAGATTATTTTAGAACTTTAACTCCATTTTGAGTTTTCTATTTCTTTCCCCATTAAAATCCCCTTGAATTTCCTAGGTTTTTTGAGCTTCTTTCCTATCTTTTGCAGCAAATTTCACCTCCGATTTTTGTTGTTTGGATGCACCATTTTCAGTAGCTTAGAGCCTTTAGATCCCAATCCCTTTGACATTATATCTTGTAGGTCATTTTTTCTTTTTTTAGTAGCATTTTTTCGTATTATTTTCTAGCTATTTGAGAGCCTTATTTGAGTGGGGTTTGTGCTTGATTGGATGTTTATTGTACCCTAATTTTACAACATTATTTATAGTATTTCAACATTTTATTTCAGCAGCATATGGCATCATAAAACATGCTCAATTAACGCATCCACTAAAACACACCTTTTCACACACATTTAGACATCCTAAGCGAACGTGAGATTGGTTAACACCGCCAAACCAAGTCCTCAAAGACGCCACATTTAATAATCTAAAACACGTAGATTAAGTCGGCTTGGGCATCAGGGCCAAACAATTTGTGTAGTTAGGTGTAGGTTAGTGGGATAGGCTTCCAATAAAACCCATCGATAATTTAAATTGATACATAGAAGTTGACTTTTTAGGGAGATTAAAATCCTTCACCATCCCATGGTCTAAAGCCGTAGTTCTTCAAAACCCGATTCAGAGGGAGTTAGGATAGGTAATCCTGCGAGTGGTTCTCCTCAGGGCTATCCAACCCGTGGTAGGGAATTTCATGCACTGAATAATCACCAAGGATCTCAAGACTTCACCACCCTCATGGGATGAAGGTAACCATAGTGACGAATCTTAAGAAAACACCTTATAGTACTAGTTGGGGGAAGCAATTGGTTCTCTAGCCCACCTTTCTCTAGATAGATTTTCTTGTGGGAATGAGATTCTATCAAGTAAGAAGTTCTTTGCAAGGTCATCTAAAATAGTATATTTAGGATTTTTTGAGGATTTATATCACCTACAGGCTAAAGGTCATTTTATTTGATCGGACGTGCTTGCCTATCATAGAGTAGCATCAATATATAGTTTTCTTACACTTGGCACAACTACACTAGGTGTTTTATTGTTTTTTGTTACTCTTTTTTTTCCTATCATCCTTTGGTCCTTTAATGTCATCTTTTTCTTGAAATTAGTGCACCACCTAGGTGTTTGTCATGAAAAATTTGAGGACTTAACCCTCAATTCTCATTAGGAAATATTACTCCTCCTCATAGAGTTAGAGTTAATCCTTGTAGTCCACGATCGAGTAATTTTGACTCTAATTCTATCGATTCCTTTGATTCCGTGTCTTCTCAACCTCATATTGCCACTACGTCACACACCAATGGAGATGTGGGAAACCAAGGTGGTAACTCGGTTCCTAACCCAAGTAATACCAACACTGGAATATCAACCGGTACAGTCACTCCTACTCCATTGCTACCCTTCATGATTAGTTTGAATCTCCCATATTTTAATCAGCTGATCAACGATCCTCTTCTCCATAATCTAAATTGGCCAGCTAGGGATAATAAAATTCCTTCATACATACCTATGTTTGAGGAAAATACTAGAGAATATCCCACTAATCATGTTCGTTCATTTGACATGTGGTACTCCTCTAGTTCTATCACTAAATAATTCATATGTCTTCGTTTATTCCAGTGCATGGTTACTAGAGTTGCGACTCTCTAGTATGTCGACCAACCTCATTCTACCAATTCCACTTTTGCAACTATTTCCAAATATTTTCTATCATATTTCTAATTACCTCTCCATTATGACATCACTACCGAACTCTTAACTACATTTCATCAAACTTATGCCACCCACATATTTGACCATGTCCAAGAATGCCGCAGAGGGATGAGCATGTGTAAGACCCATGAATTTGAAGCCCATGTATATATCAATTGGTTCCTTAGATCAATTTCCCCCCATAATTAAATATGTCACATCACATTTTCCTTAGACACAGGTTGATGTGCTCCAAGAAACTTTAACGTATGAATTGATCTATGCTCAATAAGGTTATGTTTATATTGTTCTCCGCGATATGCCTCGACCTGGTGCTGCTAACGCACTAGGGGAATTTAATGTCATGGATGGTATCGTTGTATCTATTTAACACCCTCACGTGCAACCATATGTTCTACCTTCAATGAGTTATGGTCAACCCCAAGGAGGACCAATGCCTCCCACAATTATCCCTCTCCACTAGGCAACCCTTATCTAGGTCAAAGCATGTCATATGCATATCCCAAACTGCAAAAACAGATGCTAGGGCCAACTATTGTTCAAATTTCCTATCCAAAGGTTTCCCCTCCTCCATATGTTCCTTATGCATTTCCTAGCACTCTATCACCTCCGGAACCAAAGCTTCAGACCCCCATGCCTCCTCAACTTCTATTATATTAGCCACCTTCTCCTCAAGGTCAACTGTATGCTCGAGAGAGCATGACCAATCCCCCCAAAATCAAGAAGAATAAGAAGGAGAAAGGTAACAGGAACCAAAAATATCAAGTTAATGATGGTAACCAGGGTCTTCCACCTAATACACCCTAGGGAAGTCAGCCTAATCCTGCAACGAAGCGATAGGGCATACAACCTAAGTAGAACAAGGCCCTTCGTATGAATAATCCTTGTAAATTTTGTGGAGTATATGGCCATTGTACTTAGATGCATCAAGTGTGGGAAGCCTAAGAAGCTTCCTAGAGAGGATAGTAGCCCATGGATCCGCTTTCTCCGGCTCCTGCTTCATCTTAGCTGGTTATGCTTACCAACCCATTTCCTCACAAAGGATACATGGCTACTCAACCTACACAAGGTGAGGCATCTCCCAAAGTTCCACAATATCATCCCCATTATTATCATATTCTCATGATGAATTCTGATGAGGTCAACACAGAGCAATTCAACCTTCAGATTCGATGACGCCAGTATGACAGGCCACCAGCTAAGTCTGTGACTGAGTCCCAACTGTAGGTTTCCATTGAGTCTAATCCATCATCAAATGGTACCTTAAATACCCCTCAACCTAAGGCAACAGTTATTACCAAGATCCCAAAAGGACCATTACATCTAAATGTTGCTTTAGCTAAATATACCCATACCTATAACATAGTAGATGACTTGGCATAGTCTCCTTCTTCCATGTCAATTTTGGAAGTCCTCCAATCATTCCCAACCAAATTTGAAGCTCTACTCAATGATTTTGGCTTCCTCGATCCTTCAGATGATCACATGATCCTCTTTGACATTGATCAATTGAAACATCCCTGAATTTCTTCATTTGTTGCTTTTCAAATACCAGTCTCAATAAGAAACGCCATTGTTTAGTGTTGTATCATTGACGAAGCTCGCGCCTCCCCCTATGTGGTGACTACTAGTCTTTGGAAACAACTTGTCTCACCTGACCTATCCCCATCCATAATCACTCTCTGTGCATGGGACGATCATCCAGCTTAGCCCCTTAGATTAATTTTCAACTATCCTATCATTGTTGTTGGTAATATTCTCTCCATTAATGTTGAAGTCATAGATTCCCCATTGGATTACAACATCCTTTTTGGTTGTGGTTACACCCATGCCATGTCAGATGTAGCATCTACAATTTTTTGTAAGATGTGATTTCCCCATAAAGTAAAAATTTTCACCATCGATCAACTGAAATACGATGATCCTAAGGTACAAAATTCTCCCTAGTTGAAAATTTCATTTATGACTGGTCATACGATTGTCTCGTCCCTCACCAATGTTTCACCTCGACTCTACAAAGATTCTAATTTACTTGGTGCCTACTGTGGTCCAGCACCTACCCCTTCTGAGCCCAACTCATCCAGTGGTTGCATGATGCAAGTGTCACGGCTTGCTCAAAAGCAGTATGGTATGCCCATACCATATCCATCGCCTTCACAACCTACTGTTCCCAACACAACCAAATATAAAGGTACAATTCCTCAAGAATCACTTCCTTCTTTTGGTGTCTCTCCTAGTCCATTCGAACCAGTAAAAGTTCCTCCAAGCCTTAACCAACCAAGATTAGTTTCATCAGGCCATTATCCTTCAGGTCATATACCTTTCTTATTCCCCCCACTAGGAAATTTTTTTTTCCCACTCATGGCTATGTTGAGTCTATCGAGCATTACTCTGGGGATCCTAGTCTAGTACATTGACCCCCCTACAAGCACCCCACTTGATCAACTTACACCTTACACAACATTAACCCCAGTATAACCTATTGTGCCTTCCCCTTCCTTTGCTTCAGTTCCACAACAACCTCAATAGACACCTACATCTATTATGAAATAATCTAGTGAGGGGGAAAAGCCTAGAAAAATGGAACTAAAGGCATGACACCCCAAACAACTCCATCTCCTCCTAAGCCTCTGAAGATGACACCTACATGAATTTTGTGTGATGTTGTTGGAAATGCCACCAATAATTATCCTAAAATCCCTCATCTCAAATATGTCTTTGCTGAGACTTTTCTGGACTTTAACATCCCGGAGGTCCATGTTACCTTACTTGAGTCATCCAAAAAAAACGAATCATTACACACAAATCACCCTTGTTCTTTGTGATAATTTCGGTCACTATTCTCACCACTATCCTTGTCTCGAATATTTTCATGATATTCGTTAGGCTCATCGTGAAATAAAGGTTGCTCATAGTGAATCTACCTTTTCCCTACCTATGGATTATGGTACCATTGTTACGCTATAATAGGAGATCCCTTCATCACACATTGTGATCCCTCCTCCTAGTATTGAGAGGATGGATAAAATTCATCCTATTTTCTACCCATCGTCATCCATGGGACTGTCGTATGGGGAATTTTCAAGTGTTCCTTGTTCTGATTAGGTTGAACCTTCTTCGTCGAATACCCCAATCTCAACATCGATAGATATTCCATCCACTAGTCACTTTTCCCCTTCTATGTTCGATGCACATGTGAACCGTCTCTCTCATGATGATGCTTCAGGTAGTTCCTCCAAATCATGTGGTCTCCCCCCTCCTATCCAAAAATATTTCATTCAAATGAAGACATCATGGAATCCATGACCGCCTCTCATTATCTTTGGGGTGATACACACCGCCGTGTGTATTTCCTTCCATAGAAAACCCATGACCAATATGTTTTCGAGTCCAAAGACTTCATCCATGGTGAGTTCCATTGGTTCAATAACCCCTTACTTTGAACCCATGAATTCAAACCACATTCACCTTGTAGCCATTACATTTCCATCCAATGTTTTTGTAAGGGGGCGTCCACTTTTCAGAGTCAAGGAGAAGAAATTCTCCCCAACCCTCCTAGTGCATCTCGTATTGTTGACTCTAGTGTCATTATTGTTCCCCACCTAGAAGAACCTCTAGAGTATCATATCACTTCAGATCACTCTAGGTATAATACACTTAATCATTCCTTCATCTTATACCAACAACCTAGTCCATTAGAAATTATTGTTGACAAACCTTAGTGTTTTCTAGATGAGCATAAATTCATTGTAACTAAAGCCACTTTTTGGTATAGTGACACCATGTATGAAAACCCAAAATTTCAGTCCATTTGATTCATATATGCAGTGCCCAATGAGATTGGAAATCCACTATTTCCTTTCTCTAATTGTATCTATCCATTCTTCCCACAAGAAGACACCCATAACATAAACAAATGGAAAATAACATTATCAAAATGTGTTTGGATTCCAGTACTATAAATACATTTGGCATGCCCATAACATTTTTCATACAAAAATGGGGGGCACATATGCCCCCCCATTTCCTCGTCATCCTTTGGAGGATATTGTGATAGTTGGAACGAATGCTTGAATGCCTTATTTGAGCAGCTGGAACACAATGGCGCTCCACAAACTCCTCTAGCTAGGGGCATCATTCCCACCTTTACATACCAGATGACTCCCCTCCATCAAATATGTTTGGGGGTAGTATCACATGGTTGGGGGCATGATGAAACCCTTGGAAACCTTTTCCTTTGATTAACATAAGCCTCGTCCTAGACCCCACTGATCTAGGTATCGTTGATTATCCTTTTATTATTTGAATGGTTTTTCCTACCAATCTCTTCGGCGAGGTATATATGCATCACATATCATAGATTATCGATCCCACATCTTTAAATATTATACCTTATGTGATGTCACAATTCCCATTTGGTCCCCTGTTTGAATAGGTGGTTCAATATGATTCTATACCTCCTCTAGTAGTTTATTCCAATGATTCCTTTCTTACCTTGATCCTTCACCATGAACCATCCTTCTAAGAAGCATTAAGGCCATTTTTAGACAAGTAAGGTCACCTACCTAAAAGTTTTATATCCAAATTCCAAGGGTCCGTTTATTCACTATGATCTCCACAATATTTAGGGTTTTCTTCTCCTCTCTAAATTCTACAAAAATCACTATGAAAATAAATTATATTTGGAGGAAAGAAACCATTTTATAAGAAAATGGCTAGTTTTTTCTTCACCCATTATGACCGAACCATAGGTCGGTATGATGAACCATCATCATGATTATAAATCTCTCCTCGAGTTGTATAATGGGTCTTCCGTTTTTTTTGGTAATTTGACACTTCACTTGGAAGCCATTTTTTCCACAAAGCTTCACTTTGATACTAATCAAAACCAAATATCTTCATATGAGCCACCTGTACTCTGGTACCACTTTTCCTTGGAGCTTTTCTAATCACATGTCAACTTTCTTCATGAGTAGCCTTTATTTACTCATGTTTTTAATGGTTCCCCTGGGCCTCTCCTATGTGGCAGCATCATCCAGTCACCCTTGTTCAGAGCATCCGAGATGAGACACCCTTGCATTCATGGAGTCCGTTTTGAGTCCCATAGTGCCCTCTTACAGTGTTCCATCCATATGTGCATCACATTCATCCATTTTTTCTCCTTTTTCCTTCCATATATATTGTTTCGTCTCTGAAAATCCTTCGTCAGAATAATTTACCATCCCTTCTAGAATCACATTAGTTACTTCTAGGTCAACCATGCGTATTATGCTCTGAAAAGGGAAGTTGTCAGTTCACCTCTCAATTTATATACCTCCACCATTATCCCTGGTGTCAGTCCATCAGTCACTCTATTATGATCCCTCGTGCCTTGGTTGAGGATTCCTCATTTCCTAAACTCTGGTAGGCTCGCTTTTATCCACTTTAACAGATTTATTCTAGGAGTTTGGTCTAGAGGGTAGTGTACCTTGGTTCCAACTTTCATCATTTTTCGGTATCTCAGATGAAGAAAAGGGAATCATCATTTCCCTTTGACTTAGTTGTTTCTCACGTGCTCGACTCCAGCTCGTTATCACATGATTGAGAATCATACACTTGATGGACCAGTTATCCAACATGTTTTACCTATGATTCTTACATATCTATGAGATGTTCCAGGCCTCATGAGAGGGTTTCCCTTCAAGTATGCCCCAAAATTCCTGGATGACCTCAAATTATGATCTAGCCTAAGATGCAATTCTGCATATTTGATGGGTTTGGTTCCAACTGCTTGCAGTGCACACAAAATTCATGCCTCGTTTAGATGATCCATTCAATTCTTCAAATCCATTTCTTGTTCAGCAGGGCTTCTTGTGTTGTGGTCCCCCTCCCATGTCATATTGAGGGGTTTTATGTCTAATGTACTCATATGTTATTATATTCAGTCCTCACCTATGTTTTTTCAGGTGAATTATGTATATGAGATTCATTGTACTATGTGTTGGGCCATTGATGTTAATTTATCATGTATCATTTACTTTGTAGCCAAATCCCACATTGTTGGGCTCACCATTATTCTTTGTATTCAGTTATCTCAACGGGTATGGGTATGCATCCCCCACCTCATTTGATATCATGTACTTAAAAGTAAAATGAGAGTTATATCAGTTTAGTAGGTCTCGACCCCTCCATTTTTGTCCTTCCTAACGTTGATTTAGTAGTCTCTCTCTCCATGACTCCCCTTTGGTGTCTCGTGGAAGTGTAACTTATAATGTATTTCGGTCATATGATTTTCTCCTAACACTTGTATGTTGGGGGGGGAATCTGTTATCACCAAAAAATGATCACCTAGCCATTTCTAACTATAGCCGGATCGAAATACACCATGTAGGTTTAATTTTACCATAGTAAAATCACTTTCATTATAGGAAATAATTTTATAAACCACTTTTATTAAGTTATTTCTGATTAAAGCCCATGAGAATAATTAAATAAACCATTATTTATTCAATTTTATCTAGCAATAATTATTAAATCATTTTTTGATAATTATTCATTGTCACATTTAAATAAATCATTTAGGAATAATTAAATAAATAAATAATTATTTATTTATCCTTAATTCCATCCTGAGAATAATTGTTAAATCATTATTTAATAATTATTTCATTTCACGTTTTCTTATTATTCACGAAATAATTAATAAATCATTTTATTTGTTAATTATTTCTAAATAAAGATATTTGACCATTTTGAATATATTTTCCCTCTCCAAAAATATAATAAAGTATTCCAAACAATTAGATCTAGATTCTGTACAATAATATTTTAATATTCTCCATTTTCAATATCAATCCAATACTTGACTATAAATAAGAGATATTTTCATTCATTTTTCACCATGATCATTATCATTGTCACCATTATTGTCTCATATTTTTTGAGTTCCCATTTGAGTTCTACATATTGTTTTGGTTTTCACAAATTGAGAGAGGAAGTTATGAATATTGAAGCGAGAAGGACATCAAAGGACCCATTCCATAGAGGGGGGTTTATGACACTTTGTAAATCTCCTTCGCTAGGTGATATTAATAAAATATTCACTTTCAAAGCTTTTCCATGAGTGGGTTATAACATCGAATTTTTTTATTATTATTATTTTACATCGCATACATCAATGTTTCTGTAGTTTTTTCTCACATATTTGTTGTAGATCTGAAGTATTAGAAGCCACAATTGTTGTTAGGGTCACTAATCACCTGTGACTTAAGTGAGATATTTTTTGTACACTTTCCAAGAAATATCATACTCACACATGGAGGGGGCAAAAAATTTCCTTAAACATATTTGAAGAGATTTTTGATGATGAATAATGGAAGTGGAAGATTTTTAGAAACAATGTAATGGAAGTTGAATCCATGAAGGTTTCAAATTTTGAAATAAATCTACAACTGAGAAGTGTTAGGTGGATGTATTAGGAAAGGAGTAATTTGAGCATCAAAATTGATGATTTACTTGTTGAAAATGCAACAAGATGATGGATCTTAGTGAAATGAAGTCGCCTTCACTAAGTGGGCCCGCAGGCTATTTTTGGCGCAAAGTCTATTTTTAGACTATGTCTATTTTTAGACATATGGAGCATGGTCTAGGAGCTGTAGTATGCTATTCTTGGAATGATTGGTCGAGTTGGTAAAAACAGATGGACCTCTATTTTTAGACATATAGGTCGAAGTCTATTTTTAGACTGCCTGTTTAAAAATAGGTTAGTCAAATATTATTAGCCCTTAATAATATTTGGACTATAAACTTCAGTTTATTCTCTTACAACACTTCAGTTGGAGCTACGGATGTGGCCCATGCACCTGACAGAAGGAATTATGCTATTCCTAGGGGTTTGGTGAGCCTGGGCGGCTGGTTGAATTCAAATGAAGGACTTCAGTGGCAGTAGCTTGGTGGAGTTGAGACAGCTGGTGAGTCATGGTTTGGCTTAACTTAGTTGAACTAGTTGTGTTGGATTCAGTGGCTAATATAATAATGAGTGGAGTAGATTAAATATTATTTAATTCACTAATGATTAACTCATTATTCAACTCATTCAGCAGTTCCACTAAATTCATGAATAGAAAGAAGATGATCGGAAGGAGTTTGATGAAAATTGAGTTTTATTAGTTGCGACATGATTGTGCATGAATTTGCACAAGCATTGGAGAGATGCCAATGATGATTGTATGATTTGACTTGAGTCAAGATTGAACTTGTCTCTCATTAGACCAACCTGGATTGTGATAGAGGCGGGGGCAAATAGTGGATGAGTTTGAACTTTGTGACTTGTTCATCTGATGGATTCTATTGTGTAACCTTTAGAGACAGTATGGAGTACTTGTGAGGATTATTGTACTGATATTGTTACATGTTCTCTTCCATTATAATATACAAAATAGCTAGGGGTTTTCAGCTATAATATTTCCCCATTACATATTGTGTTTATGTGCGCATGCGACTGTTTCTATTTTCCGCAAATTGTTGATCAATTGTAGAAGAGGTTATGTGTTATGCATGAATTAGAATTAGTGTGTGACCAGGATAATCTCAGTGGATAAATATTCATTATTCAACAAATTTCTACATGGTATCAGAGCGAATTGATCATCGGGATCTATTACAGTGATTACAATTTTATTTCGGTAGACAGAGTCTGTAACGGGCCAGGTAGCCTCTGGATCCATCCTTTCCTTGAAAGGTGATATATCCAGTAAATTCCCTTACATTCGATCTCTGTGCTAGAAATAATTTTTTCTCACAGATCCAGAAGCAGTTGAGTTTTGAGCTTGGAATTCGAATTTTGCAGCAGATTGTTTTCTTGGTGTCGGAGTTGAAAATGTCTTTCAACGGTTTGCGACTCGAGTATGCCCTTGAGGGTAGTTCGAATTATGTTGCATGGAAAGATCGGATGGAGGCGGTATTAGAAGATAACGGGCTGAAGGAGTTCATAGATATGGATGTCCAAAAGCCTACTGATCCTGCTGAAGTTGAGGCTTGGAAAAAGAAGATGGCGAAATGTGAAGGATTACAATTTGGAGGGAGAAGTAAGGGGATCTGTTGTATCCGAGCACATGGAAAATATTCTCTGTTGATGTGGAAAGTGTTGACAGATCTATTCGAGCAAGAGCGACCAAAGGAAGGCAGGCGCTCAGGCCTCCGAAACATTAATATGGAGGACGCGGTATCGCCAAAGTACCTCGAAGTTCACTCAATCTCTACGAGAGATGGTAGGAAGTGTGGGGGTGACTGTCGATGATGAGGACTTGGTGGACCTGGCTCTCCTTGGTCTTCCGAAGAGTTTTCATTCCTATCAGGACTCTGTCAATGGTCGGGAGAAATTTATTGGATGGGAGCGACTTTGGTTGAATCTCATGCAAGAGGAGATAAGGCGGACTACCAGGGACGGATCTTAATCAAAGGCATCTAATGAAGAAAATTGCGCTTTGGCTGCCAAAGCAAAGAAGGGGAAGAGCAAGAAAGCTTCTCAGTCTGGTGCGAAAGGCAAGAAGTAAGACATGTCCAAGGTGAAGTGTTTTCACTATCACCAGCACGGACACTATGCCACAAATTGTCTGCAGAAGAAGAAAAATAAGAAGGCTGCTGGATCTGCAGCAGGAGAGGCATTGGCCTCCCAGTTTGAACTGGATTTTTCACCGATCGCATGCTTGGTCTCAAGTGTGATGGGATCAGTATGGTTCTTGGACAGTGGTGCGTCATTTCACATGACAGGAGATCGGGATCTGTTTTCAGATCTGGAGGAAAAAGATCTTGGAGTGCACATCGAGATGGGCGATGATGGTAGATACAGTGCGACCGGTATCGATACCATTTCCTTTGAGAGGGATTCTGGTAAACCCTTCGTATTGAAGTAAGTATTGCATGTTCCAGGATTGATGAAGAATCCGATCTCTGTGGCGATGTTGGAAGACAAGGGGTATGATGTGGTCTTCAGCGAAGGAAAGGCTTTCCTGCGCAGTAAGACAACTGGAGAGACCCGGAAGATAGGGGTTCTAACCAAGAACCTTTATCAGTTGCAAGTAGATGGCTGCGCAGCAATGGCATGCAAAGCAGGAGAAGTGGTGAGCTAGGATGATGAGGGCGAACTGTGGCATGGAGATTGGGCCACCTTCACCATGGAGCTTTGAAGATCTTGCAGCAGATTTCTACTGGGCTTCCTAAGGGCACCCTTGCGCAGTCAGATCAGTGCAAGGGGTGTACTTTAGGGAAGTATGTGAAAGTCACCTTTCACGAGAAGGATAGTCGCGCCACGACGATCCTTGAGAGAGTTCACACAGACGTGTGTGGTCCTTTCTCAGTTGCTTCGACAGCAAAGCACAAGTACTACGTGATCTTTGTTGATGATTTCTCTCAAAAGTGCTAGATCTTCTTCATGCAGAAGAAGAGCGATACATTCGCGAAGTTCTGTGAGTTTAAAGCACTGGTCGAGAAGGAGTCGGGGAAGAAGGTGATTGCTCTAAGGAGTGATAACGGTGGTGAATTCATCTCGGCTGAATTCAAGGAGTTCTGCAGCGCAGAAGGGATTCGGAGAGAGCTCATCGCACCCAATAACCCACAGCAGAACGGGGTGGCTGAGCGGAAGAACAGAACGATCGTGGGTGCTGCACGGGCGATGTTGCATGATCAGGGCCTACCCCTTCACTTGTGGGCTGAGGCATGCAATACAGCGGTGTATGTGCAGAACCGTTGTCCTCACAAGGTTCTTGGCATGAGTACACCGGAGGAGGCTTATTCTGGCAAGAGGCCTGATATTTCCCATTTGCGGATCTTTGGTTCTTCTGTCTACATGCATGTGACAAAGGATGCAAGAAGGAAGCTAGATCCAACCGCTGAGGTTGGAATATTTATGGGGTACACTGATACACCTCACAACTATCGAGTGTATTTGTCGGACAGTCGCAAGACTGTTGTGCGACGGGATATAAAATTTCAGGAGGAGAAAGCCATGCAGTGTTCGCTTGAGAGGGAGCTACACTTGCATGCAGATGAGGAGCTGTTAGTTCCTAAGGAGGAGCTTCCGGAGGTGGATCAGCCACAAGAGGAGGTTCAGGAGGTGGAAGAAACCACCCAGGCAGCGCCAACCATCAGAGGGCGCATGCGCACTACAGAAGCTGAGCGACTGGCTCGGGATGCAGAGAAGGTTGTAGGACCACCTACAGCACAGCGCAGACAGAGACAGTCACCGGATCGGTACATTGGATACATGGCTCTTGTGAGTCAATGTGTTGTGACGGAGCCATCCTCTTTTGAGGAAGCTGTGGAGGAACCCGCATGGGTAGATGCCATGATCGAAGAATATGATTCGATCGTCAGAAACAGTGCATGGGAGATTGTCCCAAGACCGGAGGGGAAATCAGTGGTGGGTTCTCGATGGATCTACAAAGTGAAGCAGGTGGCTGACGGGAGTGTGGAGAAGTACAAGGCGAGATTTGTCGCCCGTGGCTTCTCACAGATCGAGGGGATCGATTATGAGGAGACCTTTGCACCTGTCGCAAGGTACTCTTCCATACGAACGATCCTAGCTCTCTCAGCGCAGATGGGATGGCACATCCATCAGATGGATGTGAAGACTGCGTTCCTCAACGGAGTCATTGAGGAGGAGGTGTACATAGAGCAGCCTGAAGGTTTCGAGATCTTCGGCAGTGAGTCGCATGTGTGCCGACTCAAGAGAGCACTGTACGGGCTGAAGCAAGCACCTCGTGCTTGGTACACTCGGATAGACAGCTACTTCACTGGGCTTGGATTCTCCAAGAGTGAGGCGGATCCAAACTTGTACCAGATTGTGGTGGAGGGGAAGCTGTTGATCATCGTACTGTATGTAGATGATCTGATTTTGACTGGCGACGAGCAGTTGATACTTTCATGCAAGGATGATCTTGCACGAGAGTTTGAGATGAAGGACCTGGGCATCCTTCATTATTTCCTAGGATTGGAGATTTGGCAGCGCAGTGGAGGACTGTTTGTTTCTCAGGGCAAGTATGCCCGGGAGATTCTGGAGAGGTTCAACATGCATGGTTGCAAGCCTGTTGATACTCCTCTTCCTGGTGGTTGGAGGAAGGAGGATGCTACTTCAGCGGAGGTAGTGGATGCCACTGTCTATCGACAGTTGGTGGGGTCGCTTATGTATCTGGTCAATACACGACCCGATATATGCTATGCTGTTAACCAGTTTTCGCAAGCTATGGTTAAGCCTACCAAGCTCTTTTGGAAGGCAGGCAAGCATGTATTGCGTTATATTAGTGGCACATTGGGATATGGTCTATGGTACAGATAGGAGGATGGAGCGAAGATTTCTGGCTTCACTGATGCAGATTGGGCAAGGAGCCCAACGGACCAGAAAAGCACATCTGGAGGAGTTTTCAGCATTGGGTCGACAGTAGTTTTCTGGTACAGCAGGAAGCAGAGATCCGTGGCACTCAGTTCAGCAGAGGCCGAGTACATGGCAGCAAGTTTGGCTGCATGCGAGGCTATTTGGATGAGGAAGATCCTCGTTGGATTGTTCGGGTTGCACTTGGAGCCTACTGTGATTTATTGTGATAACCAGAGTTTCATTAAACTCTCGGCTAATCCAGTATTTCATGATAGATCCAAACACATCGACATCAGGTACCATCATATCAGAGATTGTGTGCAGCGGAGAATCATGTTACTTTCATATGTTCCCACGGAGGATCAAGATGCTGACATCTTGACGAAGGCGCTCACTAGGAGCAAATTCGAATTCCACAGAGGCAGGATAGGGGTTGCAGATAATCCATATCTTGTTGAGAGGGAGTGTTTAAAATGCAACAAGATGATGGAGCTTAGTGAAATGAAGTCGCCTTCACTAAGTGGGCCCGCAGGCTATTTTTGGCGCAAAGTCTATTTTTAGACTATGTCTATTTTTAGACATATGGAGCATGGTCTAGGAGTTGCGGTATGCTATTTTTGGATGATTGGTCGAGTTGGTAAAAATATATGGACCTCTATTTTTAGACATACAGGTCGAAGTCTATTTTTAGACTGCCTGTCTAAAAATAGGTCAGTGAAATATTATTAACCCTTAATAATATTTGGACTCTAAACTTCAGTTTATTCTCTTACAGCACTTCAGTTGGAGCTAAGGATGTGGCCCATGCATCTGACATAAGGAATTACGCTATTCCTTGGGGTTTGGTGAGCTCATGCATGGTTGACTTCAGTTAGGACTTCAGTGGCAGAAGTTTGGTGGAGTTGATGAGACAGTTGGTGGAGTTGTGTTCGGTTTAACTTAGTTGAACTAGTTGAGATTAGTTTAACTAGCTAATCAACTAGTAATGAGTGGAGTGAATTAAATATTATTTAATTCATTAATTAGTAACTCATTATTCAACTCAAGAACACATCAGTTCACTACAGTGCATGGACAGTTCAGTGAAGACCAGTGGAAGAAGTAGATGAAAGGGTGAGTTTGCTATTAGTTGCGACATGAGTTGTGCATGAGATTTGCACAAGCATTGGAGGAGATTGCCAATGATGATTGCGTAGTTGGAGTCAAGGATATTCGAACTTGGATCTCTCATTAGACCAACTTGGATTGCGCAATAGAGGCAGGCAATTAGTGGATGAGTTTTGAACCTGTGACTTGTTCAAAACTGAGCTAGTTTGTGTGTAACTTTTGGAGACAATATTGAGTACTTGTGAGGAGTATTGTACTGAGATTGTTACATGTTCTCTTCTATTATAATATACAAAATAGCTGGGGGTTTTCAGCTATAAGCTTTCCCCATTACATATTGTGTTTATGTGCGCATGCGACTGTTTCTATTTCCGCAAATTGTTGATCAATTGTAGAAGAGGTTATGTGTTATGCATTAGTGTGTGACCAGGATAATCTCAGTGGATAAATCTTCATTATTCAGAAAATTTCTACATGGTATCGGAGCGAATTGATCATCGGGATCTATTGCAGTGATTACAATTTTATTTCGGTAGACAGAGTCTGTAACGGGCCAGGTAGCCTCTGGATCCATCCTTTCCTTGAAAGGTGATATATCTAGTAAATGCCCTTACAGTCGATCTCTGTGCTAGAAATAATTTGTTCTCATAGATCCAGAAGCAGTTGAGTTTTTGAGCTTGGAATTCGAATTTTGCACAAGATTGTTTTCTTGGTGCCGAAGTTGAAAATGTCTTTCAACGGTTTGCGACTCGAGTATGCCCTTGAGGGCAGTTCGAATTATGTTTCATGGAAAGATTGGATGGAGGAGGTATTAGAAGATAACGGGTTGAAGGAGTTCGTAGATATGGATGTCCAAAATCCTACTGATCCTGCTGAAGTTGAAGCTTGGCAAAAGAAGATGGCGAAATGTCGAAGGATTCTATTGGAGGGCGTAAAGGATCACATTGTATCGAGCCTGCATGGAAAAGATTCTCCATATTTGATGTGGAAAGCGTTGACAGATCTATTCCAGAGCAAGAGCGACCAAAGGAAGCTGGCGCTCAAGGACAAACACAGAAACATTAATATGGAGAAAGGCGACAGTATCGCCAAGTACCTCACGAAGTTCACTCAATGCAGAGATGAGCTGGGAAGTGTGGGGGTGACTGTCGACGAAGAGGATATGGTAGACCTGGCTCTCCTTGGTCTTCTGAAGAGTTGGAATTCCTATCAGGACTCTGTCAATGGTCGGGAGAAGTTGCCTGGATGGGAGCGACTTTGGGCGGATCTCATGCAAGAGGAGATAAGGTGGACTACCAGGGACGGATCTTCATCAAAGGCATCTGATGAAGAAAATTGTGCTTTGGCTGCCAAAGCAAAGAAGGGGAAGAGAAAGAAAGCTGCTCAGTCTGGTGAGAAACGCAAGAAGCAAGACATGTCCAAGGTGAAGTGTTTTCACTATCACCAGCACGGACACTATGCCACAAATTGTCTGCAGAAGAAGAAAAATAAGAAGGCTGCTGGATCTGCAGTGGGAGAGGCATTGGCCTCCCAGTTTGAACTGGATTTTTCACTGATCGCATGCTTCGTCTCAAGTGTGATGGGATAAGTATGGTTCTTGGACAGTGGTGCGTCATTTCACATGATAGGAGATCGGGATCTGTTTTCAGATCTGGAGGAAAAAGATCTGGGAGTGCACATCGAGATGGGCGATGATGGTAGATACAGTGCGACCGGTATCAGTACCATTTCCTTTGAGAGGGAGTCTGGTAAACCCTTCGTATTGAAGGAAGTATTGCATGTTCCAGGATTGATGAAGAATCTGATCTCTGTGGTGATGTTGGAAGACAAGGGGTATGATGTGGTCTTCAGCGAAGGAAAGGCTTTCCTGCGCAGTAAGACAACTGGAGAGACCCGGAAGATAGGGGTTCGAGTCAAGAACCTTTATCAGCTGCAAGTAGATGGCTGCGCAGCAATGGCATGCACGGCAGGAGAAGTGGTGAGCCAGGATGATGAGGGCGAGTTGTGGCACAGGAGATTGGGCCACCTTCACCATGGAGCTTTGAAGATCCTGCAGCAGATTTCTACTGGGCTTCCTAAGGGCACTCTTGCGCAGTAAGATCAGTGTAAGGGGTGTACCTTGGGAAAATATGTGAAAGCCACCTTTCACGAGAAGGATATTTGTGCCACGACGATCCTTGAGAGAGTTCACACACACGTGTGTGGTCCTTTCTCAGTAGCTTCGACAGAAAAGCACAAGTACTATGTGATCTTTGTTGATGATTTCTCTCGAAAGTGCTGGATCTTATTCATGCAGAAGAAGAGCGAGACATATTCAAATTTCTGTGAATTCAAGGCGCTGGTTGAGAAGGAATCGAGGAAGCATGTGAAGGCTCTTAGGAGCGAAAATGGTGGTGAATTGATCTCTACTGAATTCAAGGACTTTTGCAGCGCAGAAGGGATTCGGAGAGAGCTCATCGCACCCCATAACCCACAGCAGAACGAGGTTGCTGAGCGGAATAACAGAACGATCGTGAGTGCTGCACAGGCGATGTTGCATGATCAAGGCCTACCCCTTCACTTGTGGGATGAGGCATGCAATACTGCAGTGTATGTGCAGAACCGTTGTCCTCACAAGATACTTGGCATGAGTACACCGGAGGAGGCATTTTCTAGTAAGAGACTTGATATTTCTCATCTGAGAATTTTTGGTTCACCTGTCTACATGCATGTGACAAAGGATGTCAGAAAGAAGCTGGATCTGACCGCAGAGGTTGGAATATTTGTGGGGTACACTGATACACCTCACAACTACCGAGTGTATTTGCCAGACAGTCGCAAGACTGTTGTGCGATGGGATATCAAATTTCAGGAGGAGAAAGCCATGCAGTGTTCGCTTGAGAGGGAGCCACACTTGCATGCAGATGAGGAGCTATTAGTTCCTAAGGAGGAGCTTCCAGAGGTGGATCAGCCACAAGAGGAAGTTCATGGAGTGGAAGAAACCACTCATGCAGCGCCAACCATCGGAGGGTGCAAGTGCACTACAGAAGCTGAGCGACTGGCTCAAGATACAGAGAGGGTTGTAGGACCACCTATAGCACAGCGCAGACAGAGACAGTCACAGGACTGGTACACTGGATACATGGCTCTTATGAGCAAATGTATCGTGACAGAGCCATCCTCTTTCGAGGAAGCTATGGAGGAACCCGCATGGGTAGATGCCATTGTGGAAGAGTATGATTCGATTGTCAGAAACAATGCATGTGAGATTGTCCCACGACCGAAGGGGAAATCAGTGGTGGGTTCGCGATGGATATACAAAGTGAAGCAGGCGGCTGACGGGAGTGTGGAGAAGTACAAGGAAAGATTTTTTGCCTGTGGCTTCTCACAGATCGAGGGGATCGATTATGAGGAGACCTTTGCACCTGTTGCAAGGTACTCTTCCATACAGACGATCCTAGCTCTCTCAGCGTAGATGGGATGGCACATCCATCAAATGGATGTGAAGACTGCGTTCCTCAACGGAGTCATTGAGGAGGAGGTGTACATAGAGCAGCCCGAAGGTTTCGAGATCTTCAGCAGTGAGTCGTATGTGTGTCGACTCAAGAGAGCACTGTATGGGCTGAAACAAGCACCTCGTGCTTGGTACACATGGATAGACAGTTATTTCATCGGACTTGGATTCTCCAAGAGTGAGGCGGATCCTAACCTGTACTAGATTGTGGTGGAGGGGAAGTTTCTGATCATTGTACTGTATGTAGAAGATCTGATTTTGATGGGTGATGAGCTGTTGATACTTTCATGCAAGGAGGACCTTGCTAGAGAGTTTGAGATGAAGGACTTGGGCCTCCTTCATTATTTCCTGGGATTGGAGATTTGGCAGCGCAGTGGTGGACTGTTTGTTTCTCAGAGTAAGTATGCCCAGGAGATACTGGAGAGGTTCAACATGCATGGCTGCAAGCTTGTTGATACTCCTCTTCCTAGTGGTTAGAGGAAGGAGGATGCGACTTCAGCGGAGGTAGTGGATGCCACTGTCTATCGACAGTTGGTGGGGTCGCTTATGTATCTGGTCAATACTCGACCCGATATATGCTATGCAGTTAACCAGCTTCCGCAAGCTATGGTTAAGCCTACCAAGCTCTTTTGGAAGGCGGGCAAGCATGTATTGCGCTATATCAGAGGCACATCGGGATATGGTCTATGGTACAGACAGGAGGATGGAGTGAAGCTTTCTGGTTTCACTGATGCAGATTGGGCGGGGAGCCCAACGGACCGGAAGAGCACGGAGGAGTCTTCGATGTCGGGTCGGCGACGGTTTCTGATACGGCGGAGACGAATCCACGTGGCACTCAGTTCAGCAGAGGCCGAGTACATGGCAGCTAGCTTGGCTGCATGCGAGGCTATTTGGATGAGGAAGATCCTCGCAGGATTGTTCAGGTTGCATTTGGAGCCTACAGTGATCTACTGTGATAACCAGAGTTGCATTAAACTCTCGGCTAATCCACTATTTCATGATAGGTCCAAACACATCGACATCGGTACCATCATAATCGGGAGATTGTGTGCAGCGGAGAATCATGTTACTTTCATATGTTCCCACGGAGGATCGAGGATGTGACATCTTGACGAGGCGCTCACGAGGAGCAAATTTGCAGGTTCCATAAGGCAGGATAGGGGTTGCGGATAATCCTTATCTTGGTGAGAGGGAGTGTTGAGATTGCAACAAGATGATGAGCTTAGTGGAAAGAAGTCACCTTCACTAAGTGGGCCCGCAGGCTATTTTTGGCGCAAAGTCTATTTTTAGACTATGTCTGTTTTTAGACATATGGATCATGTTCTATGAGTTGCAGGATGCTATTTGTGGATGGTTGGTCAAGTCGGAAAAAATAGATGGACTTCTATTTTTAGACATACGGTGAATAATTTTCTTAGACTACTTTGTCTAAAATTAAAATAGGTCGATCAAATATTATTGGCCCTTAATAATATTTGGACTATAAACTTGAGTTTATTCTCTTGTTGACACCCGATTGGAGCTAGGTCAACGGCCCATGCACGGCCCATGGAAGAGGAATTACGCTATTCTAGGGGTTTGGTTAGCACATGCATGATTTAATTCGGTTAGAACTCAAGTGGCCGAGTTTGGTGGAGTTGATGAGGCAGGTTGGTGGAGTTGTGCTCGGTTTAACTTAGTTGAACTAGTTGTATTTAGTTTCATGGCTAATACACCGTAATGAGTGGAGTGAATTAAATATTATTTAATTCACTAATTATTAACTCATTATTCAACTCAAGAACACATCAATTCACTACAATGCATGGACAGTTCAGTGGAGACCAGTGAAAGAGGTAGATGAAAGGGTTGAGATAGCTATCAGTTGTGACATTAGTTGTGCATGAGATTTGCACCACACTCGGAGGAATTTCCAATGATGATTGCGCTGTCAAGCCAAGGAGATTCGAACCTTGGATCTCTCATTAGACCAACCTTGATTGCGCAATAGAGGCAGGAAATTAGTGGATGTGTTTTGAACCTGTGACTTGTTCAAAACCAAGCTAGTTTGTGTGTAACTATTGGAGACAGTACTGAGTACTTGTGAGGAGTATTTTACTGAGATGTACACTTAACATACTTCTATTATAATATACAAAATAGCTGGGGGTTTTCAGCTATAAGCTTTCCCCATTACATATTGTGTTTATGTGCGCATGCGACTGTTTCTATTTCCGCAAATTGTTGATCAATTGTAGAAGAGGTTATGTGTTATGCACGAATTCGAATTAGTGTGTGACCAGGATAATCTCATTGGATAAATCTTCATTATTCAGCAAATTTCTACATTACTAATGTAGATTGAAACACATCCTAAGAAGGGGCATATTGAAGTGAAGAATAAAGTCAACAATAGAAATCAAATGACTCTAAAGGAGTACATCCATAGGGAAAATGGAGCATTCAAAATAAAGTATGCAAACTTAGAATATTGTGGACACCAACAACAAAACAACAACTGCAAGAAGTGAATGAGAAAAATTTAATGTGTAAGTTTAGCATTATAACACATTTTGTTGAAGATGTTCATGATAGTGAGGCAAGTTGACAACAACAAACCAAATTCTGGGACATAGAAGGATGAAAAATTGTAGTAGATGTATTTGCAATTACAAAATAACAAGAAATAAAGTACAACCTGCAACAAACACAATTGGAAGACTTAGAAAAGAAAGTACAACCTGCAACAAACACAATTGGAAGACTTAGGAAAGTGAGTCTATGAATTGTTTTTACCTCAAAATTCTTATGCAAGAGAATTGATTCCAGTCAATAAGGCATGGGAAGACAAGCATAGGAGGTCTTCCCGCTTTTACTAAAGGGGTTCCCTTAATTAATGTAGTGTAGGGATTTGATTTTATAGTAGAAATAGATATTTATCTAAGAAATGAGGTATTATATCCTCATTTAAATGTAATACACCATTGAAGAATAGTTTTTGAGAACTTATAGGTTTTAGGATTGGAAGACTTAGGAAAGTGAGTCTATGAATTATTTTTACCTTGAGATTCTAATGCAAGAGAATTGATTCCAGTCAATAAGGCATGGGAAGTCAATAAGGCATGGAAAGACAGGCATAGGAGGTCTTCTAGCATTTACTAAAAGGGTTCCCTTAATTAATGTTGTGTAGGGATTTGATTTTCTAGTAGAAATAGATATTTATTTAGGAAATGAGGTATTATATGCTCATTTACATGTAATACACCATTGAAGAATAGTTTTTGAGAACTTAGAGGTTTTAGTCACATATTTGATATTTTATATGTATGGATGATTAGATACATATTTAGTGGATCTCAACAAACTATTCTAATGTATATAAAAAAATCACTAATGGCTAGAATAATATGGGGAAAATAGAATAAGAAATAGTCGAGAGATGCTAAAGGACCGGGAGAGGTGTGAGAGAGGAGAGGGACAATTATTTATGTAATTGGCCAAAATAGTATAAATAGTATAAATAGTATAAATTGTGTAGAAAATAGAATAAGAAACAGTCAAGAGAGGCTAAAGGACCGGGAGAGGTGTGAGAGAGGAGAGGTCCAATTATTTATGTAATCAAGCCAAAATAGTACAAATTGTGTAGAAAAAATGTGAGAATATCCTCCATCATGCGTATTCAATCCATGCATGCACTTTGGAATTAATATATTACTATGGTCATAAACGATAATGGAGGAAGACCAATAATTTGTAAAAATATTAAGTATACTTATATGGCTTCAATGACAAGGTTCCAAGTTTTGGTTTTCGCATGGGATGAATTGTCATTGTGTTGTTTAATCCCATATTGGATCATAATATAACCTTTTTAATAGTGTTTGGATTCACACTTTTTGGAGAAAAATATTATAACGTGGAGGATTAGCAAGAACAAAATATTTTTAAAGATTCACATGTGATGCTAAGTTATTCATCGGTGTTTGTCCATCTATTGAATATCAATCCTTTGACTTGAGAAATTCATTTTGCTAATATTGTAATGTTCTAATCCCATACATATCCAACAATGGAAATCCATTAGTTTTCACAGAACTCAACTAAATTTTTCCTAATTACTGCCATCCTTTTGTCAGCCATGAACCATCAATGGTTAGTGAGCTGGAAAAAATATCTTTTCTCAAGTCATCTAATAAGGATTTAGTGGTTTTGTCAATTGATCCGGTTGAAAAACACGATATTGCATGACCACTACAACCCATCATTGTAATGTCACTGATAACTATGCATTGTTTTTCTTATTTTGTTTTAAAAAAAACAAACCTAGAGACCTTTTAATCAAAAGTTAAGGTTTGTCGATATTTTGGATAGATGTAAAAATTTAGAGGAACCATGTGTAAAGGAGTAATGGAATTATAACATATAGTGTAAAAATTTAGAGGAACTATGTGTGAAGGAGTAATGGAATTATAACGTATGATGAATGGAATTAAAATTCTTTTTTTATAAACATATTTAGTTGACCGGGAGTAGAGCAAGGATACTTGGGTAGAGTTGGGTCTCTGTTGAGGAAAAAATCAGTTACCCGAAGAAAAAATGGGAAAATAGCTGAAAAAAAACTAGCTAGAGAAATATGCTAAGACGCAGGTAATAGTGGGAGAGAAATATTATTAACACAAAAAGAAAGAAAGAAAGAAAGGGGCTACTGTTGGAGAAAAATACAGTCACAACTTGACACCAACAGAGATAGGAATGGTGAAAAACTTATGCATGGAAGTTTAATATACTTAGGATACACTGATATTCGTTGTCCTCAAGTGTACTGTGAAGCCACAAATTGGCTGAAGAGGCAAAGCTCGGGGGTAGTAGCTAGTTTTTCCTCAACTAGCTAATGGTTGGGAGCCACAAGAAGGCTTTGGTATTTACTTGGAAATTTACCTAAAATAAGTGATTAAACTATCACTTGTTGGATAGAATATTAATTGGTAAAGGAAAAGTTCTAGTTCATGTAAACAAAATTTAGATGTGGCATGCATGTAGCTTTCTAATGCAGGTCACATGTTTGGAAACCGGACAAGTGGGAAGACATGTACTATTGTTCATATTCTAGTAAAAAAAATGAAGGGAACCAAATTTATTTTCTGGAAATACACAAATAAATATAATACTTCTTATAGATAAAGAAAAAAGTCATGCATGTAGTTATCAAGCCAAGAAAAAAACCAAAGACACCCTTTTCAAAAGGAAAGAGAAAGATTTTTCTTTGTCACTGACCCATGGAAGAGAACACACTATATAGTGGAAATGAAGGAAATAACTATTTTGGAATTCCTTTTAAGAAGAATTAAATTCCATGTGACTAGACATCATTAGAATACATTTGGAACAAAGAAAGAATTAATACGAGAAAAAGAATTAAATTCCATGTGACTAGACATCATTAGAATACATTTGGAACAAAGAAAGAATTAATACGAGAAAAAGAATTAAATTCCATGTGACTAGACATCGTTAGAATACATTTGGAACAAAGAAAGAATTAATACAAGAAAAATAATTAAATTCCATGTGACTAGACATCGTTAGAATACATTTGGAACAAAGAAAGAATTGGAACAAAGAAAGAATTAATACAAGAAAAAAAAATATTAGGGGACTGCATTTATGTTCATTGTATACCTATCTAACCAAAAGATAAGGAAAAAAAATGTTTACAGTGTTTTTAACCAAATAAATTCTCTATGAATGAAAAATTCTTGTTGCGTCCCTTCCGAGAGGAAGGCAAAATAATATGAGTTCTTTACAAATAAAGAAGGTCCAAAGCCATTGCATGGATACAATTTTGAAATAATTATACCCTCTCGGGGCCAAGGTGCTAGACTAGTAGAATAGTTGCAACGTGGGAGAAAAACCCTTTTATGAGTTACTTGGCATTGTAGCAACTACTATACAGAAACCCTTCAAAAACGTTTTATTACCAGGTTGTCTAACCGCGTTGGCAAGCAAGACCCGAGGCAAAGAAAATTCAAAAATTGTGAGAGGGTTGTTATGGATAGAAACCTGGTTGTTCGTGCAAACCCTTTAGGGAAATAAGAAGGAAGAATTTTTTTTAACATCCTTACCACTCTACGTCTTCATGGAGTCTACACAGGAAAAGCCTAGAATTTGGTAACTATGATTGGATAATTAAATTTAAAAAAAATGTATCCCAGAGACTTGCTGCATCATAGGGTCTTGACCCGTTCCACACTACTGCTGCTGGAAACGAATCCTGAAGAAAGAAGGGACACAGAGGAAATCATGTTATATAGGTAAAACAAATTAAAAAAAAAAAAATATTAGGGGAAAGGAACATTACCCTCGAGAAACCCTCACCTATATTCTAGTTGCGCTAAGCGACAAAACTAACATGGGAGGAGGAATACCTGCAGAAGGACAACAAGGAAAACCTGTAGAACACATAGGGTAAAAAAACTGAGCCATAGTAAGAGAGAAAAATTAAATACAAGGAAAGGAAAACTAAAGGAAATATCACATATTTTCCTGAGTTGTCGCAACCCTGAAATTTTTGCAGAAATGGTTCCACACAGAAGAAGTTGAGCTGAAGAATTAGTGATGAAGCCTATGGAAAACCATAACGGGTCGAAGCAGAACTCGTCACTAAAGAGTATTGCTGAAATAATGTCTTTGGGAGGCTGGTCCAGGTCGAGGTGGTTACCTTGGAACAATACCATCAATTCCTAAATCGTTGGATATGGGCAGAACTAGGTTTAAGGCTGAAATGGAATATCAGGTGGCGTAACAATCTAGGTGGTAACTGACACCCATCCTATCGATGAATGTGAATCTAGAGAATTCCAGGGCTTAATGTAAATTAAATGTAATAACCCTTTGATACATGGTGAAGGTAAGACATTCAAACACAATCTTAAGGTAGTAGAAAATATCTAAGTATGTCTACCAAGGAGAAAATGTTTTATGCTAGAGAGAACATCAAACCATCACCCGCCGCTATGGGTGAAGAAACTTATGATATAGAAATATAGTGCACCAAACGTATCATGGGGAAGTAATAAACGACCAAGCAATAGTCTAGTCACACAACTAAAATCTATTGAATCCATTATACGTATATGTATGTCAGTGAGGGTGGTCGAGTAACATGGTATATAATATATATATTATATACCATGTTACTCGACCACCCTCACTGACATACATATACGTATAAAGTTCAATAGATTAGAATATATGATTTAGACTCTAACGATATTTATATACTACCCATAATACATTTGAATACCCTCTCTTCCCTATATGTGGTTTCTTGCCCCATAGCAGCAGATGATGGTTTGATGTTCTACTAGCACAAACAATTTTCTCCTTAGTAGACATATTTATATATATATATATATATATATATATATATATATATATATATATATATATATATATATATATATATATATTTCGAGGGTTAGAATTATTGTTCTTCTTGCCAAATACACATGAGAATCCCCATGTGGGTTGGAGGTTCCACCAATAAACCAATAAATTAAAAGTTTAGAGGATAGCTAGGTATGAAAACTAAGAACATGTTTTATCCTCCATGATACTATCGGAAAAATGTACCTAAAAGGCATTTCCATACTAACTATACATGGAAGAATAGATTAAAGTAGTCCTTATTTATGAAATATCTTAAATAGGATTCTAAAAAAAAAAATATTCATATGATATGAATAATTGAGTTATTGTATACATCTCTTCTTATGTGGAATGAAACCTTGTTGGAAAGTATATATATATATATATATATATATATATATATAAAGAGAGACACATGACAATTATATCTCCATCACATTACCATGAAAGCACCAGATCTTACAAGTACCGATAAGCGGTGAAGTGGCCTTATCAGTTAATGGATCAGACAAACATAATCCTTCATGTAAATTCTACTTTTGTCAATGCTGCTGACCAACTATGTAAATTTTAAAGGTTGTGTGTTCCAACCAACAATGAAGTGGTCTTTTGAACCAATGTACCCAATAGATAGGCCATTTCATGACAATTGTAAGTTTTTCTACCATCGTCACTGCTAGTTCCTGTCCTTAGCATTGAATTAAATAAAGAAGACTGATGGGGTTGCAGGGGCTTGATAGGCCTTAGCACATTTTTAGTTAAGTCAAGGTTTTGGAACTTGGCCATATGACTTGATGTTGGGTTAAGTCCCTTGTGCTACGGGCTTGAAGAGTTTGGGCATTACAAATATTTGTGCATTGTTAATTGTGGAAGCATGGGAGAGTTGAGAAAAGTGTTGATGGCACTATTAAAAAAATAAAATAAAGCCGATCCATAGTATTGATTTAATAAAAATATGTGGATTCTCCAACACAAGATCAAAGGTCTAAAGGGAAATTTTGATTTGGGCCACCATATACCAAGAAAATGGGATGGATCAACATCAAATACCTAGGTAATTGGGGATGTTCCAAATTGTGGTATATCTTGGTTATATACTTTGCAAAGGATATGATTTGGAGTTGAATGGTGAAGATTTACTTGGTTGGTTTGGACCGATTTGATCAAAAGGAATCCCAAGTCAAGTTTAAAGGCGTAGTGATAGATTAAAATTTAATGAGTCATATAGTTAGTATGTATAGTAATTAATGGGTTATATTTGTTGGATTATGGTCTCAAGGATTCAGTAAATGATGGTATAATTAGGTTGTTTAATGGGTTGATGACTCCATTATAAGATTCTTTTTAGACAAGATTAATAGATTTATTACGAGATTGTTTTCCTAGCTTAGGGTTTTGTTGATGTGTTTTATTTTAACCCATAACTATGGTTTTTTGATTGATATTTGATCAAATGGATACCAAATTTGAAGATATTGAATGTGACCCATGATTTTACCCATTAAAACACAACAAGTATCAAGGCATTCAGAATTAATTTATGATCTTGTATTTTGTCTTTAGCGAGGCCAACTAGGATGGTTTCTGTAAAAATACATACAAAAAATAAGGAAATTTGATGCTATTGTATTCTCATTGAATAACCATATGTATAAGCTTTGTGTGACACTATATAGAATAAAAAAAAGAGGTCATATTCCCAAGATATAATCATTTTCCCTATGATCCACTTTTATCCATTTCTAATTACCTTGGCTTTAACATTTCGATTACTTCCATCACCCTTTATTTTACATTTATTTTCCATTGTCCCATCCATTTTTATAATTTTGATTAAGTGATTATTTATATTTCTATTCATAATTACTTCTTCCCATCCACCATCTTTACTTAACCAATTTTACTTAGTCATTTTATGAATGCATTTATGCATCTCCTCATCACTCAATTTTCATCCTCATTTTTGCATCACTCAAATTGAACCACTTTTTACACTTACTCTATTTGCATCATTTTATATTTAGCCATTTTCCATTACTTTCTTTTTACATTACTCCAGACCCTATTTTTGTTTACATTTTCATTTCCATGAATGTGTGTCTTTGATCTTTTCATTAGCATTATATACTTAGTCATTTTCCACTTTACTCCCACAGTTCCTAAATATCTACTTTTCTTTACTTAGTCATATTACTTTTGATTTTACTTTTACCATAGCTTTTTTTTTCATGAATATCAGTGTTGAACCTCTCTTCAACTTATCACATCACTTTATCTCTTCACCTCATCCCATTGCTTTAGTAACACAAGTATGTTCTAATATCCCTACCCTAGACGGGGTAGTAAAACTCATATAATTATAAGTGAAAATAGTATTAATGGTTTCATCGAGAACCGGTTGGAAGTTCAATGATTTCTTGAGAACCAAATTAAATCCTAGATGCTGAAGGAAAAATATGGTCTTGGGTCGTTGGTAGGGTTTCCTTTTTCTCTGCAGTACCTGCTGCAAACTCCTCCATAGAATAGTTTCTATTACCATAGTTATAAGAGAAAGAAAGGAGACAAGCTAAACATCTTGGCCATTGTCTAAAGGTTTTTTCATAACTCTTCGGTATGGTTCTCAGATTATTTCCATTTTGATAACATTGTTTTTGCATAGCAGAATTGAACAATTAATGAAGGTTGATGTAAGTGATTGGTCATACTCCCATCTGTGAAGAGTTGGGATGCCACATGGTATTTAACTTATCTGGACTAAGTTCGAAGACATGTTTCATTCTCTTATGCAAGCTACTATGAGGAAAAGTTAGTCGAGCATACATTTAAGGTATGCATTATTTAAATGTTTGGAAAAGCCTTTATGAAATCTTCTGCACAGGTTTACTTTCTCGAAAATATTTCATAAATCTTGTCTGAGGTTTACTTTCTTAAAAATATTTCATGAGAACTTTATGTAGGGCCATAGGTAAATTAGATTGACCTTTTTCAATGAGTTCCTATAAATTTTGGTGGTAGCAAGTTAAAATATTTTTTTTTGGAAATATTTCCTTGGATCACATAGATAATAAGTTGTG
Organism: Pinus albicaulis; assembly: GCA_034641835.2. NCBI lineage: Eukaryota > Viridiplantae > Streptophyta > Pinopsida > Pinales > Pinaceae > Pinus > Pinus albicaulis. Next base: position 1,069,608,590 of record CM076584.1, read on the forward strand.
GTATTTTTTTTATTTTTATTTTTTGTTGGAGGAGTGAATGAGTTCCTATAAATTTTGGTGGTAGCTAGTTAAAATAATTTTTTGGGAAATATTTCCTTGGATTCTCGTGCACATAATAAGTTTTGGTAGTGTTTTTTGGAAAAGGCGTGTGTAATATGTGTAAAAATAAGTTAACTAGGTTTTCATTGGTTGTGAACTAAAGGAAAAAATTAAATTAATTTCATGAAAAGAAGAAAAACCATGAATCCTTGTGCATAGAAGACATAGCCTACCCACGTTGTTGTGAAAAGTATGAAAATTGTGTTTCTATGCATTAATAGAAAAACTATCCAGGGTAGATTTCTTGAGAAATAAAATATATATCTTCGTGTAGTAAACAACCAAAATAATTATTGAGAAAGAAATTATATATATTTTTATAATTTCTTTTAAAAAGAAAGTAGGTAAGTATTTGATATCTTTTTTTGGAGAATTCTATAAATTTGCATGACTTCTATTAAATAGATTTTTGAAAAATAATAAAGACAATGCATTAAAAGTTAAGGAAGTCTTTCTATTTTGTTAAGAAAGTGTACGTGTTGAAATGTAGTAAAAAGTTAAAGAAGTCATGTTAGTTTCCTAAAAAAGGAACATGGATTCACATGCATGAACATTAGCTATTGTGATTATCTTTCTTTTAGAAAAATATGTAGTTTCATGCGTGCGTATTATCTATTGTATTAAGCTTTCATTTGGAAAGATTATTTTGGAAAAAAAAACACATGAATTCTTGTGCATTAAATGATAAGAACCAAGTTTATTTTCTTGGAGACTTGCTTATAAAACATGTGCATATAGAAAAGAACCAATGTTTGTTTTCAAAAAATATTGTGTGTTTGTATGAATAGAAGGAATGACGATCGTGTTAAAAGAACACATGTTTCATGCACAAAAATATTTAAGAAGTCATGCTATTTTTCATAAAAAACGCAAGTGAGTTTTGCTTGAGAAAAGGTAAAGAAACTGAATTAATTTATTAAAAAAAAAGTGATTGAATGGAATTTAGGATGGGAAGTTAGATTATTAATTCCTTTGAAGTTCTTCACATGATTCTTATGCATTATATTCCTAAAGAGAAAAATTAGAGTCTTAACGGGAATATGTGCTTATTTTGTTAGATTTTATAATGAGAAATGTCCATAAGAATACAATTACTATGCTTGATATTTCTTGACTGGAAATAAGTAATTTAAATGCACAAAATAAAGCTATTACTTGGTATTTCTTGAAAATAAATATGTTATTTCCGTACATGAAAGATAGAAATATTTTGTTGATCTATTGAAAGGAATATGATCTTTGCATCTATGAAAATTACAACTATGATGTTGGATTCGTTGAAAAGAAATATGCAGGGAAAAAAATAATTATTTTGAATTTTTTTGGAAAATAATATTTCTAGAGGTGCATAAGACTATAGCCATGATGTTAATTTTCATGAAGGGAATATGATTTATTGTGTTAGTATGATTTGGGAAGTAATTTATATTTCATGAAATAATATGTTAATTCTTTTGTGGAAAAGATTATGCATTTTCCTGCAAGATGTGGTTAACTTCTTTTGGGAAAGGGATATGTGTGTTTATGCAATAAGAATAGCTAATGGGTTAACTCTATTTTGGAATAGGGTGTGTATTTTCATATACTATAGCTATTGTAAATAGTTCTCCTTTGGAAGAAAATTATTGAAATGTTGTTCGAAAGAACATGTAGTTGCATGCAAAATAATAGTATCTGGGAAACAACATGCAACCACATGCATACGAATAATATCTAGTGTATTAGTTCCTATGGAAAAGCACATATAATGGCATAACTGATAGGCTAGTTTATCTTAAGATATTTAAGTACATGCACAAAGATCAAAGCTAAGATGCTAATAAGGAACGTGAACATTGTAGTGGCTTGAATTTGGAAAAGATAAAGAAAGTGTGCTTGTACAAGAAGGATAATAGTAATGTGGTATTGAATTTGAAATTATTTGATAATTATTTTCTTATAATTAATGCATGGGAAATGTTGTTAGAAGAAGCATGTTGCAATATCATATTTACATTTCAAGTATGCACATGAGTGATGTTGAAGAATAACTATTAAAGACTGATTATTGGTTGATTAATATCTTATGTAATCATGATATCAAAGTATGCTGACGACAACAATGACACGAAAGGATGGTAACTTGTGCAAAGGATAGATTATGTTTAACATGGTGGCAAAAAAAGAAGTAGTGGTCCATGCATATGAGTGTAAGTTGTAGGATGGTCCATTGATGGAACAACCAGGCCACAAAGATATAAATATTGAATATTTGTGGGTAAATGATATCATGATGATTTTAATATATTTTAGTTGTATATTTTACTTTTAATTGATATTTCATTGTAAAATTTTATGACAATGATTGAAGGATGGACTCCCTTATAAGCGATTAAGTGAGAAGTGAACACCCTCATGAACGTTTAATAATAAGATTAAATGTTTTTGGTTTTCACTTTACTAGTTTTCTAAGGTATATCAGTGTTAAATGATGTGATTTCTTATTGTAACACTTTGAAGATGTTAATTCCTAGAATGATGTAACACTTATAATATCAAATATATGACTAACTAATCTTGTTAAAGGAATCATGAAAATGATGCAATATTATGTCAAAAAATTTATTTCAATATGTCACAACATTATTTGTTAATGGATATGTAACTCACTATTCATTTACTAAAATTACTCTCTATAATTATGAAGATTCTATCTAACGATTAATGAGGAATCTGAAATAGAAATTTGGATAGTTACCATGGGTAAATTGTGTAAAACTTTTTGTAAGTCCATTCATTTTCATGCGAGGTTATCGGAAGATGTTACGAGTGGTATAAGAGCTGAAGGTTGCAGTATTGGTGCCTTTTTGGAATTGGTAAGAAGAAAATAAGTAGAGGTATGAAACCAGTGGGCATCCGGTCAAGTATGATTCTAACAAACTATATAATGAAATATGAGAAAACTACTTTGTAAATGAGATTCATGATGCATGTTTATAACCACATTGAATAATAGTAGGTAACAAACTTTGCTGCAAAACTTTGCTCATGAAATTTGAATCTTGATAATGATAAAAGACAATAAAACCTTTTTCGCACCTATGAACAACCCTGAGAGCTCACTAGTAAAAGCGAAAATTGACTACCAACATTCACATATACAACAATATTATTGATACATTTAATTAACATAACTAAAGTTACAATTCACTACTTTTAATGAGTGAATGCATGAATGTAAAATATGGGGAATTTCCTTGAAGATGACGATATAATGTTTCAAAAGGACATTGGAAGAACCCCTTTAGATCTTAAAAATAAACAACCAGTTGAGTAGTGAGACTTCATTACAATAACTAGTTGTTGATTGAGTCTTGTCATGACTACATTAAGATGGTTGGTAGCATTGATTAGCTAGTGTTTCATGACTAACTATTAGAAATTATATCCATGAATTGGATTTGATTTAAGCTCATTGAAAGTTGTAAACAAGAAATTATGGTAGTTATATCATGTAGTGGTCTATTGGTAACAATACATTATGGGAATTGAAAATGTTTGGATTGTTACCCTAACTTTTATTGATATTTACGCATTAATTAATATTTGTATATACTTTTATGCATGACAATATTGTATATACCACATGTATGTCAATTATGTTTCTTTTCAATATATGTATTGTAAACTCATGTTGAGAGTAAGGTATGAATTCATGACGTACAAAAAAGTTTCTTTTCTTTTAATAATAATATGCATATGGTTCATTACTTACATTACTATAAGAAACAGTTCTAAAATAAATTTTCACATCACATATAGGTGTTGACAACTATGAAAGGTCAGGAGGCCTTATGTTGATGGCAGTTGCCTGCCCAAATGGGTTGATGGTGATTTCCTGCCCAAATTTCCTCTCCCTAGAGATATATTATATCAGTAAGGGAAAAGAGTTTGCCAACATGGAGAGAGAAAAAAAATCTTGATGCAACTCTATACATTTTGAAGATTATTGGAGGAGGCCCAAAATTCCTTAGAGACAGGACACTCTCAGAGGAATAGGCAAGACTTTGTCAATAAAAATCTTGTATTAGACCCTCTATGCTCATTGTGATTCTTGAGTTGGTTGGCCAATGGAATTCTAGACTAGAAATGCTATGTTCTCTGCCAGAGAATTATCTGGATGGGAAAATGGCTCAATTTGGTTGTGGAAACTAGTTCCCATGGGTTGGGGGGAGCATTATTTTTCCAATGTCGTTTTCATAGTATAACGAATTAATTAACGAGTTATGTGTTGTGTTAAAAATGAATTTTCTATATAATTGTGTAAATATTTTATGTACATCTTCACAGGAAAGATGCCTAGTTCTTAATACATAATTATTAGAAGTTTGCTCAATTATTTTATTATCAATATTATGAATGTATCTAGAAAGGGATAACACAATTTTCACTTGTTGCAATTATTGACCATTTCGATGATTGGAGAGATAGGTTCTTTCTGAGTACTTTTAGAAGTACCATGTGGATGTATTTAGCGGGAGCTAAGACAAAATACAATGTGCACGTGGTGCAGTGACTTATCATTTTTATGATTAGAATGTTGGTGCTCTTTAAGTACTCATAAAAGTATTATTATTGAAATATCAACTCACATTACATAGTTGATTGATATTTAAAATGATTTCATTTGATTGAAAATGTTGCGACTAATATGATTATGTTGGATTTGTTAGTCATATATTACAAGGTACGTTCCATAGAGTGTGGATGGGTTTTCAAACCATTCTTAGAGAAATTTTATAAAAGTGACCATGATTTCCAAGAGTAATTGGTAGGTAACGGTAAGTTGGTATAGATATTTCAGTTTTCTTCTATGAATTTGAGTATTGGCCAAGTGGTGGAAAGTATAATTTTTTTATTTTCTTAGCCATAAATGCTTATGACTATTGATTTTTATTATGTTATAACATTATTGTTTTACCTATTGGTATTTTTTGGAATGAAATCGTTCATTTTAAAAGGTAAATATCTCCTTTTTGGGTGTTTGATATTGTTATATCATGGGTAAAAGTTAATTCTCATTGAGAGATAAACACTGAGGATGGTGTTCTCTTCAAGGGGGGGAGTATATAATACCCCTACTATACAAGGGGTTGTAAAACTCATATAATTATAAGTGAAAATAATATTAATTGTTTCATCAAGAACTGATTGGAATTTTAACGATTTCTTGAGAACCAACTTAATTTTTTGATGCGGATAGAAAACTACGGTCTTGGGTAGTCAGCAGGGTTTCATTTTTGTTTGGGAGACCTACTGTTAACTCCTCCACATAATATTTTCTACTACCATTGTTAGAATATAATGAAAGTATATAAACTAAATGTATTGACCAGTGAGGTTTGTGACAGCTATAACTATCACCATTTTGTTATCATTGTGGTTCTCATATTATCGTCATTTTGATAGCCCTATTTTTGCACGGGAGAATTGAAAAATTAATGAAGGTTGACATAAGATATCTATCATACTCCCATATGTGAAAATTTGGAATGGCACATGGTATTTAAATTATATGGACTGAGCTCAAAGACATGTTTCATTCTCTTCTGCAATGTACTACGAGGCAATGTTAGTTGAGCATACATTTAAGGTATGCATTATTTATATTAAATGTTTGGAAAAGAATTTATGAAATCTTGTGCAAAGGTTTACTTTCTTGAAAATATTTCATAAATCTTGTCCCATATTTACTTTCTTAAAAAAAATTCATGAGAACTTGTGCATAGGGGCATAGGTAAATTAGATTCTAATTTACCTTGTTACAAGAGTTCTTATAATTTTTTCTGGTAGATAGTTAAAATAAACTCTTTGGAAAGATTTCCCTACACTCGAATACGCATAGATATTGAGTTATGGTAGTTTCTTATTGGGAAGGAGTGTGTGGCATGTGTAAATCTAAGGTAACCAATGTAACTTTGTATAGGGTTTCATGGGTTGTGAACTAAAGAAAAAAATTTAGGTTAATTTGTTGAAAAAAAACCACGAATCCTTGTGCATAGAAAACATAGGCTACCCATGTTGTTGTCCTAAAGATACTATAGTAAATGTGTTTCTATTCAAGGATAGAAAAAAAATATGGGGTATATTTCTTGAGAATGAAAATTTATATCTTCCTGTGAAAAAAAAAATGAAAAAAATAAATAAAAAAAATTATTATATATTTTTTCATAATTTCTTGGAAAGAATATATTTTTATATTTTCATAATTTTGTTGAAAAGAGAATACATAAATATTTGATATACTTTCTTTCGGATAAGTCTGTATATTTGCATGACTTCTATAAAATAGATTCTTGAAAAATAATAAATACTTTTATGCATTAAAATTTAAGGAACCTTCTTATTTTTTTGAGAAAGAGTGCATGTTCAAATGCAATAAAAAGTTAGAGGAGTCGTGTTAGTTTCCTAAGAAATAACATAGATTCACATGCATGAAAATTAGATATTGTGATTAGATTTATTTTGGAAAAATATGTAGTTGCATGCATGAGTATTGTATATTGTTTTAAGCTTCTTATATATATATATATATATATATATATATATATATATATATTATAAGAACGAAGACTATTTTCTTGGAGACTTGATTATAAAACATGTGCATATAGAAAAGAATCCATGTTTGTTTTAAAAAAATATTGTGTATTTGTATGCGTAGAATAAATGGCAACACATGTTTCATGCATAAAAAAATTTAGGAGGTCATGTTGTTTTTCATAAAGAACGCATGTGACCTTTTCTTGAGAAAATACAAAGAAACTAAGTTGATTTATTTAAAAAACAAAAGAGAGATTGTATGGAATCATGTGGGGGGAGTTAGATTATTAATTTCTTTCAATTTCTTCACTTGATTCATTGGCTTCCTAAAGAGAACAACTAGACTATTAAGAGGAACATGTGCTTATTTTATTCGATTTTTTTGATGAGAAATGTGCACAAGAATAGACTACTATGCTTGATATTTCTTGAGAGGAAATAATCTATTTTGATTCATAAAATAGAACTATTACATTTGATATTTCTTGAAGAGAAATATATTAATTTCTTACCTGAAAAATAGAAATATTGTGTATGATCTCTTGAAAGGAAATATGAAAGTGAAAATGTGAAGTTCGATTACACTTTTTTCCGTTGTTTGAGAAAAAATATCATTTTTAGAAGTTATTCAACTTTTGCCAAGCCAAAGAATTTCTTTTTTTTTAGAATTTCAGTTTACAATGAAAAGAAAACTTGCCAGAATTTTTATTACCTTTCTAGTACTTATTTTTTGGAATTGTTTTATTCACATTTTAAATGTCAACTTAGAAATTATTTGACTGTGTGTTTTTAGCACTAGTGTATTCTTTGTTAAAATGGATTTTTTGAAAAAAAATTGTTGCAACAATCTACACATAATCTACTTCGATATCGTTATATTACGAAACTAACTCATGCATATCATAGTTACTAGAAATTTTTGAATTGAACCAATATTAAAAAAAAATAAAAATCATATTTTAAATATATTTAGCATAGTGTCAAGTTTCTCAACATATAAGTGACAAACTAAAAAACTAAAAACTACCTATTAAAGAAGACAAACTCATGTAATGAACCATAAATTTTTCATATTATTTTTCAATGTATTTTGGAAGATACATAATTTTGATTTCACTGAATTATAATGACCTTCATAGATTTTTTGCACACATTTTATGAGAAAATTAATTAAAATTAATAAATATCTATGAAATTCCATAAAAATTGTATTTGTTGAAAGTAGATTCAACTAGGAAAATTCTCGTATTGGTTATGAAAGTAAATTCACCAAATTTGATGTAGTTTAGCCTTTCTGAAATTGGGGAAAGGTGATCAGAGTTGAGTTGTTGCAGAGTTGGAGGTAAAGTAGATCGACCGAACTAAAAATTATTTCGGCCAAACTTGTGTTTGTCGTTGAGGTAAGTCAAAATAAATGGAAAACTAATTCGGGCGAATTAATTTAAAATTTTGGCGGAAATATTTTAAAATTTAGGTCGAAAATGTGATTACGTTTTTTGTTGGTAGAAAAATGAAACGATGCAACCCTCTGAAAAAATAATTTCATCAAACAATATAAATAAACGGAGTTGAAACATTATTTTCACACTATTTCTTCATTTGGACTGAAATTTTAAACTGAATCTTTTGGGCTGAATTTTTAAAGGTATTTTTTTGAGCTTAATGTTTAAAGGAAATGTTTTGGGCTCACTTTTTAAAGTGAGTTTTTTTAAAGTAAGTGTTTTGGTCTGAATTTCTAAAGTGATTTTTTTTTTTTTAAAGTAAGTTTTCTAGCTTTAATTTTTAAAGTGAGTTTTTTTGAATTTAGGTCTTTTTTGTTGAATTTTAAAGTGAGTTCTTTTTTCTAAATTTAGAAAGTGAGTTTTTTTGTATAAATTTTGAAAGTAGATTTTTTAATCTAAATTTTGAAAGTGGGTTTTTTTGTAGGCTTTTGAAATTGACTATTTTGGGCAGGATTAAAAATATACATCGATTGAATTATCAAGGGAAATAAAATAGATTGTAGGAAAAAATATGATCAAATATGAGACATTGAGGCTCATATATAATACATGAGAAAATATTACAAAAGAAAGAAAGAAGAGCGAATAAATATTGAAAGGGAAAATCAACCTCAACTACAAGTTGATGTAGGTATGTAAATGTAAATATTATAAATGATACAATTTAACTATTGTATTGTGAAATTCAATTTTTATTCGATGAAGTAATTTGAAAAATATTTTGCAATGTAAAAAAAGAGAGATATTCATCATAAAAATCATGATGAGATTGAAGAAATTGAAAGACAAAATTTTAAAAATAATGAACCAATAATTGATGATGTTGTTGAAGATGTTGAAAGAAATTCATGTGAAGAAGTTGAATCACCACGTATGTATATATATGTCATGTGTATTATAGAAATTATACATATTTATTAATTTCAATTTCATTTAAACTCTATTTTATAATTTTATTATTTAATGAATATTTATACCCATTTACATTTGATTCTCATATGTACAAATGAAATCAATATCGATGATGAGATGTTAGAAAATGTTGACACTAACACATATGGAGATAAAACAGCTGACCATGTTATATGATATCATGTTAATATCATTATTGATAAGTTCTTCAAATATGAACATCTAACAGTTCAAACCCAAATTTTTAGAGGTCTATTAAAATCAAAGAAATTAAAAGAAGCTGCAACTCTATTGGATATTCAAAAATAAACGAAAGATAAAAAGGTGAAGGAAAATTTGATTCAAAATAAAATAGTGCTCTAAAAACAATTGGATAATCTAGAAATAAAAGTGATATAGATGTACATAGAGAAATACAAATGGCAGTGCATTCATCAAGTACTAAAGAAAATTGTTTGGTAAAATCTATGGCAAATGCATTAGGGACCTAACAAAAAAATTGCACAAACATAGGAAATTTCGATTTCAAATAGATGTAAATGATGAGCTTGCATGTTGGACAGTTATACGTAGGAAACCATACAAATATATACTTCGAGAAGATTTAAAAAAAATAATATATCAATATTGGATGCAAAATTCACGAGCTTCACCAAAAGCAAGGGATGTGATGCAGTGAAGAATAACATGAAATCAGTACAAAGAACATGCAAAACATATCTTGGATACCACTCAGGTATATTTGATGAATAAGTTCATAGAATAAAATCATGGAATTAATGTCTCAATAAGTACTTTTGTCCAATAAAATCCATGGTATGTTAAACCTATCACTGTATGCGGCACTTATTTTTGTCATTATGATATGGAATTTTAGTAATATTATGACACATTCCTTAATTTTGGTAAAACTGTTTCGAAAAAATCACCTCCTTCTTCCAATATCCATGACTTCATATCCCAAATTCTATGTGCAAGAGAAAGTCATGAATAATTTTACCAAAACAAATGTTTTTCTCTTTTAAAATGTGATCATTGTGGAAATTTGACTTTATTTCACAACAAATATCTTATTGATATAAATGATCAATCATTTTCCAACATAAAATTGAAATGGAAGATATATGAATATATTCATACGTCGATTGGTTCAAGTAGTATTTCAAGTGCTAAAATGATTGATTGACAAGAAGAAGAAAATTTTGTGATTGATTTTTTGAAGAATATTGAGGAAAAAATTGGTAATTACACTAAGCATTCACATAAAGCTCGATGGAAGGAACTGAAATTCTGAAAATCCTATGAAATTTTTCCACCAGTGACCATTTTGCCAATAGTTGATTTTGCAGAGAATTACAGATTTGTTGCAAAAAAAATAAATACAAAGTTAATGTTATCATTCCGACCAATTCTCTATACTTGTCCATATTCTATAGACATGTTGAACATAATTTTGATCATATAGAAAGAACCATTGAGAATTGACATGCTATTAAAGAATGCCACTTTTATATCAGGGATGAGAGTACACATGATACACATTTTGTACAACATTGTTTTGATAAGATCTATGGATCATTGAAAGGTCATGGAATATAATTCAATGAACATTGGATATGGTCAGAGGGATGTGCAGGTCAATTCAAATGTTCATGATCATTATTTTGGTTGTGTCGTCTTCATATGAAAAACCGCATTAAACATTGTTGGAATTTCTTTGAGACTGGTCATGGAAAAGGATAACATGATGGTGCAGGGGCATGTATAAAATGAGCACTTCAAAGAAATCAAATGGACCACTCTAAAAATCGACTTGTCTCAGTTGAACAAGTTGTACAATGGTGCATTGTTGCACTAGGCCATGAGACTATCCCATCAAGGGAAGTACGTTGGTATGTACATATATACAAATTATATTGGATATACATAGTTTTAATATATGATCATTTTTATTAATCTTCTAATTTTAAACATTTATAAATTATATTTAGTATAAGAAATATCACAATGATTATCTTTGATATATAAATTGTATTTTAAATAACATATTTAAATTCTTGTTTGAATTGTCTATATGGATTTTTTGACATATTAGATTCCATGATGTAGATAGATCGATTCATATGAAGTTCAAATAGTAAAAGGGACTCAAAAATTTCATTCAATTAAAACAAAGGAGTATTGAAATTTGTTTTCATTTGATAAAATAAAATATTCTTTTTTTTGTCGTGTTTTCTTAGAGGCCACAAAATCCAATGGTGTTTGTGAAAGAAATATGTATGTAAAATATTGGCAACATACAGAACTGGATAATAAGTGGAAAATGCCAGTTGCAAGCTTCAAAGAGATGGAATCAGATGAGACTATAATATCATCTGAATGTGATTGAGTGTCTGATATTGTTAGGGAATGTAACATTTCAATTTCTTGAATATGTGTGTGTGTGTGTGTGTGTGTGTTATTTTTTTTAAATCATTGCGTATAAGTATCTAGATAATAGTTAAAATATAAAGATCTAGAAAAATATAATAAAATAAATTCCATGTTGATATTTAGTTAATTTCACGTTAATTATGATATTAATTTAATTTTATTGTGTAGGATATGTTTTCATTATAGTTGCACCCATCAACAAAACATAAAATGTCAAGTATTATCTAATGTGGTGGACTAACTTATTAGAGGAAATTTCGGCCTAAAAGTGTCCATGAAGTTTTCATGTCATTTCCATGTCATAATATGTAAACCAATCAAGATACTTTAAATTCAAAAAGAGGTACATGTAAATATTTTGGATGGAAAAGAAGAAAAACTACTTTTTTTTAATTGTATTTTTGGCTTATCTCCTTATAGGTTTACTCAAATTCCATTTTTAGACACTCATTATATGTGGAATTAAATTCCACATCCAACGAGTATCCATTATGAATAATTTTGAGAAGACCAACCTTGAGAAAATTTGCATATACATGTTTTAACATGTTTTTTAATGTATCTGCAATTTTTATCAATGTGGGTCCTCTTAAAAGTATGCATAATCGGTACTCATTGGATGTCGAATTTAATTCCACATTTAATGAGTGTATGAAGTCGAAATTTGAATAAACCTATAAGGATATAAGTCGAAAATACAATTACAAAAAGTAGTTTTCTTGTTTTCCCTTCAAAAGTCATAACTCTTATTTTATTATTTTAACTATTATATTATTATTTTTCCTTAACAGACCACTTTTAGGCTAAAATTTCCTCTAATTCATGAAAGATGAAGTTATTGGAAGACTATGTTGATAATGGTTTTATATATGAATGAGGGTCTATTATACTGAAGGGTGAAATCCCGAAGTTGGGAAACACTTTTTGGCGGATGGCTAGAATTTTGGTGAAATTTTTAATTTCTCGTTCGAGAAAATAGTCAACTCAATTTCTCGACTGAGAGTTTTTAAAACTCTTGTCTGAGATATTTTTAATGTTTCGCCTCAGATTTTGATTGGGCTTCACTAGAGTTAAAATACTCTCGGACGAGAGTTAAGTATTTTCTCATTCGAGAGTTTTATTGACATAAACTCTCGGGTAAACTCTCATCTTAGAGTTATAAAAGTCTCATCCTAGAGATGTTGTTAGATGGACAAAAATATGGTGGGATTGGACAAGGATATGGGCTGATTAAGGAATCCATAGAGACAATAGTGAAACCCTAGCCACAAATCTCTTACATTACTATAGCTCATGCTGGTTAAATCCTAGCCAAAAATAATACTTTTAAATTAGTATAGCTCATGGCATTTAATTTTTAGACGTTTTCAATTGTTTTCTACTCTGTTATGTGGCATCCACTGAAGTTATACTCTAAGATATATGTTGGTGGATGTGATCAATTGTTATACTTTATGATTGATGGATCATATACCCTTTCTAGAGAGCCAAAAATGTTGTTAGATATAATTGGTAGATGTTTTTAATTGTAGATAGGTGTATTTCATGCAAGGGTATTAATTTTATGGTTAATGGTTGAGGCCAAATCCTTTCAACACATTTGACATGTTTCTATGAATTAAACATAGAAACATTTGAAATTTCACATTAAATTCATTCTTATTCCTTTAGTGATTTTAAACCATATGTTGTAGTACCAACAAAATATGTTTCAAAAATCCAATAATTAGGGGATAAATTGGTGGAATAATACACCATTAATGTTAATCTCCCCCTAATTTTATTCTAAATATGAATTTTCTCACCAATTTTCCTCTTGATTATGTTCTTGCAAGACATGGTAGTATTGAATTTTGGTGAATATATGCCTTATTGTTGTCTACATCCATCTGGAATTAATGCTAGAAAGTTTCCTATGGGTAATGGTTGCTTAATCATATGAATGGTAATGATCCTAGAGTCATTAATCATAATGATTGAATTCATTCATATTCCTTTAGTGATTTTAAACCCTTTTCAAAGTGCATATGCCTCTATTTGTTATGATTCCAATTTTAAGCTCTAAGGATTCCAATTTTATGCTCCATCAATAAAATATAAAAGAATAAAGCTAAGCCTTATTCCAATTTTAAAAATTACAATACTTTGTTGAAGCTATCAATATGCTCTATAAACTAGTTTGAATAAATTTTCTTCTTAAATTTGAAATTTACCAAACCATTTCTCTTCATCTATATTGAAACATTGATGAGAGTTGAGTTGTTTTCCTTTGGAAATAATAATTTCATCTAAAAACTTCTGGATTTATTGCTACAAGGGATGGGATATATATCTCTTAATATAAAAGTGTGAAATCCATTACTAGCGAAACTTTCTAACATAAGAATTAATTAATAGCTAAACACGCCTTTATGAATAGTTTTAACATTATTAAAGGAAAGAAAGAAGGGTAAAACTTTGACATTTACATGATGATTGATGATGATATTGAAAGTAAATTTTTATGAGTAGTAGCATGCTTGGTGTTAGATCCATAGGTTATGCTATTTTAAAATACAATATTGCATAGAAAAATTCATGACACTTGAAAAGGATCATAAACAAAATTCTTCTTAATTATTTGTTGTTTATATTTGCTAAAAACTCATTTACAAATGGTAATTATAAGGAAAATTTTTAAGGTCACAATCAAGATTTGAGAAATCCATTGGAAGTGCGAGAACCTACACATAACTTAAAATTGTTATATGGAGAACCATGATCAACATAAAACAACCCACTAATGCAAATTTGGTTATATGGTGTGGTTATATCTCAATAAAAAAGAGTTTTAAGGATGACAATGACAAGTTGTACAACACATGGAAGAGAACACTTTCTAGTTTAATCCACCCATGCCCATGAGGTTGGATTATAATAATAATAGAGAACAAAGATTTAAACTATTTGATACTTCCATGATGATTGATGAGGAAACCGTTATTACAGTAATAACATACATTATTCATGTTAGATTTATATATTATACTATTTAGAAATACAATTATGAATAAGAAAATTCATGATACCTGAAAAGAGTCATAAAAATGTTTCCAAAAGAAATTAAAATAGCAACTTCCAAGTAAAAGGAAATGGCTTACAAAATAGTGTATAAGAATGTTTTCCATACCACATGTTGAAACTTTCAAAATATTGAGAAAAAAAATATAGATTACAAGGGGATGTGTAATATGTAAACGATCAAAGATAAAATTTTGGAGAAATAGCTAAATCTTGATAGTTTATTTTTTTTCCAGGAAAAAAGTCACAATTTTTCATTCAGTAAAGAAAAATTACATGTTAAAGTTTACATATAAATACCATCATAGTGTATGGTTCTGTATCCTCATCAAGGAGGCAAGTAGGCTGCAAGTATCAGTGCAAATATATAGCATAGTTGTTCTAATCTCTAATTTAGTAAGTACGATTATGTACAGAGAAAATCAGTAATATTAGTCGATATAAGTAGATTTGATTAAACATCAACAAATATATACAACAAAAATAATAATGTTTGTAAAAAATGCAGTCAAGGATTGACTGCTCTCATATCTTGTATGTCATCTATGAAAGGTCTGTGATAATATCTGTAAATATGTTCACCATAATGCTCAGAAATGTGCCAACTGCCCCAATCTAACTCTGTAGCTTCTTTGGAAAGCTGGTCTCCCACTTGGTTCCTCTGCCTGTAAATGTGAGTGATAGTAATAGTATCAAAATATGATTTCAGTAGATGCACCTCCCTCAATAATGCAATAAGAGTGTGTGTATGGCACTGTGAATGAGTGTTGAACCAATTAATAAAAAATTGTGAATCTCCGAAAATCTGCAATCTGTTGCATCCATGTTCACGTGAAAAGAGTAAAAGTAGTCGAAGGCTAAGAAGTTCAGAAATTTTGTTTGTACATAGGCCCAACCCCATTTTGGGATGGAAATAATGAGTGTCTAAAATGTGTAATACCGCACCACCACCACATCCTTTGTTATTTTATTCCATGTCGAAATATGCCCATGGGTAAGAATGATCAATGATTTCAGGGGTGATATTTTTATTGCGGGAAGGTTTCTCCTCATTCGAAATGAGGTTGTATGTGGAGACAATGCTAGAGTAGATGTGATCCCAGATAACATGCTTCCCTTTGAAGGTGTATCTGTTTCTACCAGTCCAAATAGCCCAAGCAATTAGCAAAGGGAGGTTTCGAATTTTGTCTCAAGAGGCGGCTTGCCACCACAATGCCCAGGCCTCTACAATGGAGAATCCATGCCAGGTGAGTGTACATCTTATCGCTTTTGTAACCGATCACCAAATATCCCTGACCAATGGACATTCAAGGAAGAGATGCAGAGCATACTCCTCCTGAGCAAAGCATAAACATCATCTGGATGGGCCCTGCATAGCTTGTCCTTTAAGATTGTTAATAGTAGGGATGTAGTTGTGAAGAATGCACCACATAAGAAGTCTGTTTTTGTGAGGTGCCCGCAGCTTCCAGATAGGGTGCCATCACCATATTTTGATAGGCAGTTCTTTGGGGGCACAAAGAGTAATATATCCAGTCTTCGGGCAGTACTTTCATTTTGGTGAGAGAGCCCAAAGGAGCTCATCCTCCTGGTCAGTTAAGCAAATGTGAGATGCCTGAAGTGCCCTGAAGTATCAGGCCCAGATAAGGTGTCCTTCTATGGGTATATCGAGTTCCTGTGCAGTTAACTAGACTTGGGCATGCCAATTAGTCCTCAAAGGGTCCGTAACCTGAGATAGATCGAAAAAACCGGCATGTGTGAGGTGATAAATGATGAATTGAGGCAATTTGTAGTTTCTTCCACTACCTGACCATGAGTCCTTGCCCAGCTTAACCATAGTGCCAGCATTAATGAGCCAATTCAGCCCTTGCTCGATAAGGTGCATAGACTTTAATATGGCCTTCCAGATGATCGAGGATCCCAGATATGCTTGAACATTACCTTGGATCAAATCCAATGTGTTCCTAGGAGCAATGTATTTGGCTACAGTAACCTCCCTCCACAAGCTATGTCTGAAAATGAGGTGCTAACCCAATTTTGTAGCAAGGGCAGTGGAAAATATAGTGAGATATTTTATACCCCAACCACCCCAGTCCTTTGCCTTGCTGATATGGTCCCAAGCAACCCAGGAAAATGTGCGCTCCCTACCATAATTCCTCCATAGGAATTGTCTGCAAATTGGCTGAATGTGATTTGTGATACCTTTTGGGAGCCAAGAAAGTGACATCCAGTAAATAGGGATGGCTTCAAGGACAGATTTGATTAAAACCAATCTGCCTGCCCGTGAGAGCCATCGATCGTGCCAAATATTGATTTTTCACTCCACTTTGGCAATCAACCAATTCCAATCCTTAATTTGATAATCATTTGGCTTGATATGGAAGCCAAGATATTTTAAACCTTCCCCTATATGGCTGCAAACATAAGGGAATTTTTGAATGGCATGCTCCTATTCATGTGTCGAGCATCTACTCTGAATGATGGTGGATTTGATGTGATTTGGAGCCATACACATAGCTCTACAAAAAATCTATAGGATTTTATCAAATTGTGAACTGTCCTGACAAGAGCCATCCAGAAAAATAATCACATTGTCCACAAAGAATAAATGAGTCAATTGAAGGAAATCATTTAATCTAATACCATGGATGTCACCAGCTTCTTTTTCCTTGTGGATGAGGGATGAGAGGTCTTCTATAGCAAGGACAAAAAGAAGTGGTGAGAGTGGGAATCCTCTCCTGAGCCCATGAATAGCATGAAAGAAATCAGTAGTAGACCCATTGATGAGGATGCTAAAGGTGGCATTCATAATACAACCCATAATCCAGTTTATGAAAGAGTGGGGAAAGCCCATGTGGATAAGAATGAGATGAATATAATTCCATTTCACATGATCAAAGGCTTTAGCAAGGTCAATTTTGAGGATGGTGCTTTTAAGTCTCTTCAATTTTATGGAGTGGAGAACTTCTTGAGAAGTGCCAATGGCTTCATGGATCTATCAGTGGTGGAGAAAGGCAAACTGATCCTTTGCTATATGAGAAGAGAGAATGGGTCTAATACAGTTATCAATGATTTTTGAAATGATTTTGTAAATGAAGTTACATAGGGATATAGGTCTGTAGTCATGAAAAGAGGCAGGATGGTCAGTCTTAGGAATCAAAGAAATGAGAGTAGAGTTGAAACCATCATAGATCCTACCAGATATTAAGTTGTCTTCAATGACCAGGAGGAGATCTCTGCCCAAGGGTTCACAAAATGGAGATAGAATTTGATGGTCCAACTATATAGTCCTGGGCTTTTGTCCTTCTTAAACCATTTTAGCACGCCTTCAATTTCGCCTGGGGTGACTGGTGTATTAAACTCCTCTCCCTACCCATCATCCACATACCTATGGAAAGCTCATGCAATATTCATAATATCTGTCAATTTTTTGTTGTGCGGAGCTCTGTATTGATTAGTGAAATTTTGGATACCAAGATTCGATAGCTGAGAAAAATATTTAGCCACATATCTAGTAGAATCAGAAAGTTCCCAAATAGTATTCGAGATACACCTTTCTCTTGCACACTGCTGAAAAAAATTTGTATTTTCATCCCCAGCTTGCAGCCAGATGGCCCTGATTTTTAATCTCCATTCCTCCTCCCTATGACGAAGGATGTTTGCTCTGTTAGTTTCAAGTGCAATAAGCTGCTCTTTTGTAGTCACCGAATAGAATCCCAAGAAGCTCAAATCAATGAGCTGGGTGATTTCTAAATCAATCCTATTAAGCTCCTCCTCCTCAAGCATATTTTTGTGTCTGGCCCAAATTATATTACTTTCTTTTATATGTTTGAGATTTTCATTGAATACCCTTGCAGGTTACCGATCAGGAGATAGCTTACAGTGCTACCACTCTTGTGTGACCAGAAAATGAAATTCTAGGTCTTGTAGTCAATTAGCATTGAATTTGAATGGTGAGTGCGGCTTCTGATCTCCGACTAGAAATTGAAAATACACAGGAGAGTGATCCAAGGCCCCACCTACACCCATCCACTATCTATATCAAACCATTTGGTTAAGAAAAGGTTGCTTGATAAGGAATCTATCAAGCCTCTGCGCTAGTGTAGCCTCTCCTATTCTTCTGTTTCACCAAGTGGGTTGCTTATTTAGCATATTGATATAAATAAGATCAACCAATTCCAGGTTTGAGGTGAAGAAATATTATCACTGATCTGGGACTGCTTGAGGTCCCCATGATTCCAAGATCCCAATAGAGAAATTTAATTCCCCACCTAGTATGATATGTTGATGCTGGAGTAGGAAGCTTCGAACCAGAGAGTTCCAGAAAAAATCTCCGTTGGTACATGGACCGTAAACATTGATCAAGGTGAAGGGATGTTCAAATTCGCAAGTGGTAACATCCATGCTGAGAACACCCACTCGACCCCAACAATTTAAAATCCGAGTGGTCTTGTTGTTGATGCCTAAAGCACATCCACTGGATCTACCCCGTACATCAATATTCATAAAGGTCCAATCCTGGAGGAGAAATTTAAGGATCATGTTAATGGACTCCTCGTCCCCCAAAGTTTCTTGTAGTAATAGGACATCAAAGGGAGTGGAATGAAGGAGTCGCCTAAGGGCCAATTTCTTGATAGGGCTGGCAAGACCGCTACAATTATAAAAGAGACAGATCATAACGGGACCGTATCCTTGGGTTTCCCTGCTCTAAGAACCCGAAGGTTTCCTTGCTCTAAGAACCTGAAGAAGGGTCGATTGAGTACCCGCTGCCATCTCCATGTTGGCTCTATGGATAGCCTTTGAGATAGCTGTAGGTCTGCCTCGAGGTTTAAGAGATGCGGGACATTGGATCGAGCCAATGCCAATCTCAGACATGGAGGGTTGATGTGTAGATGATCTCAAGTAGTAATTGTGACCAACTAATGAGGAGTTGGTAGTCAAATGGGGGAATAAGCGTAAGGAATCTGCAGAAGTATGGGGAATGGTAGAAGGAATCGTAGGGGGAGCTGATGCAACAGAGCAGCTGATACTGCTAAAATAAATAAATGGAAGGTGTGGAGAAATAGACGGTGCAGGAGTAAAAGTAATACAATGAGATAGAGAGGACAGAGAGGTACCCAGAACCAAAGTCAGAAGCTGCTGTGAAGAGTGGCTAGACAGGCTATGGGTATGAGCTTGAGTGATCGTCTAGGTAGGCAACACCTCCATTGTCTTTGATATGTCTCTCATCGGTGGAAAATCAGGAGAAGTAATGGTAACTAGGTTCGTCTAAGTGGCCATATGAACTACCATCTTATAAAGAGGAATTGTAGCACCCATAATCTGGCATTCCTTGTATATATGTCCAACCTCATGGCAGCACCTACATATGAACGAAATCCCCTAATATTCCAACATCTGTTACCAAACCATCCCTTCAAAAAACATGTTGTAATTGTCATGGAGGCCATCTCTGGTATCCAAGAAAATAAGGATTTGAGCCACCAAGTAGATGTTTGTCTCTAGATATGATCTTTCATGATCAAGGTATAGTCCAAATTCCTCCCCAATGTTTCGAAGTGTGACTTCATTCCAAAACTGGATTGGAAGCCCTGGCAGCCGCATCTAAATTGGGCCAGCTCTCAAATTCTCCTTATTTGGATCAAAGAGAGGGGTCCATCTCTTCAACAACACCGAGTGCATTTCGATATGATAGTACTTAGTTAAGACCCAATCCACTAAAGAAGGCGATGAGAAATTTAAGGCAAACTAGCGTTTGTTCAGCAGCATGACCCCCAACAAGTACTCCAAAAGACCACCCCAAATATCCTCAGTACAAAATTTTAATCTTGATGTGGTGTATTTGCAGCCACGAACCTTTCCCACAAGAACCATGGTGGCTTACTGCTCAATATTAGCCATACCTCTATCCTTGCCAATATTTGCACTATGGTTGTGCTAGTTCTTTGGAGGACGAGACTTTTTCCCTTTAACCCTGTGCAAATTTTGGTCGTTAGTGGCCGCACTAGTGTCTCCAAGTTCGTTGGAGTGAGATGAGAGTTTCGCATCAACCGTCGGCACATCAAATGGAATATCAACGAAACATCATGAAGCCGCAACCGGCTCAGTCACAGAAATGGACAGAAGACCCCTCCCCACCGATGAACAGGTCCGCAAAAGAAAAGGAATCCACATAGAGATATTCAGATGCCACCACGGAGCACGGGCCCGAAGCGGTGTTGTTAATTATCAGCAGGATGGGTGTCTCATGTGCCAGGTGCTCCTAGTGTCACAAAACCGATGGCGATGGGATATTGATGGGCGGAGAGTCTGAAGAGCCCTCAAAGGATATGGTGATGCATGAGGATGTGACTTGAGGGGGCAGTTTTGGCCGGTGGAGGGTCCGCACAGGCTCCATATCCTCCATGGCAGCCACATCATCAATAGACCGCAACCCCCAGATATGTCCATGACCAAAGAGGGTCCAGACATAGACCGACGTAGTCGAAAGGGTAACAATCAGAGCGTCGACAAGATAAATCGTCGATAGTGTCGTTTGTGTCCGCGAGAAAATAGTTCGTTGTCCAAAAACAAAGGCAGAGAGCGCTCATGGCTGTGGTATGGAATTATCAGATGTCCCCGAGGTGCCTCGAAGAAATAAAAAATAGTGTAGGTGGAATGTTGTGATGCTCGGGTCAGGGACAGTGGGACAGAGCCTGTCGGTAGGAGGACGCAGAATAATATAGGGAGTGTGCTCAGATCAACACAGAAATCCCTGCAAACCCCGTGAGTGCTAATAAAAACCCTATATGCCTTGATAAGTAGTGAGCAGCAGTGCAGAGGAGAAAACCATAACTAGTCAGAGCCTCAAGTGAATAGGTTAAGTCTTCGAAACATGAAAATAAATGAGATCCCTCACTTGACAGATATACTAAGGAGCGAGGTTAACGTTGTTACCTAGAACCCAAAGATCATATGCTGCCTCCAGTCACGAGAAAACCATGGCCGCTACGGCTAGGGTTTTTTGACCTTCCCCAAATCCATCTTTTCTTACATTTCTATTATAATTTTGTGCTTGATGAAGCATACGTGGTTGCTAATAGGGTGCTATTCAATATTTTATCCTATATGTCATGGTATGGATTTGAACTTGAAGTCTTGATAGTTTATTAAACTCTCAGACGAGTGTTTTATATAAAACTCTCATCCTAGAGTTTATAAAACTCTTGTCCTAGATTTTATAAAACTCTCATCCTAGATTTTATAAAACTCTCATCTTAGAGTTATAAAACTCTCGTCTGAGAGTTGGCCTTGGGTAAACTCTCAAGAGCAAACTCTCAGCCGAGAGTTTAGCTGCACGGTTAAATGTAACCTGTGGTGGTTTAAACTCTTAGTCAAGAGTTTGAAATTTCTCAGCTGAGAGTTTCATAAATTTCTTGCCCGAGAAATTATCTCGGCCGAGAGTTTCTGGTCAACGAAAACCCAGAAAATTCAGCAGTTTTCAGGAACCTTCAACTTTGGAGGGGCGGAACACCAAAAAAAACAAAATTTCATCTTTCGGACTTGGTACCATTATATTCATCTCTGAATCTAGTTTCTAATGATGTAATATTTGTGGAGTTTCATTACAAATTTCAATTTTTTATTAATTTTATACTGAACTGTGTCATTGTGGAATTTCATTGTTCTGAAAATTGCACTGAATAAAAAATTCAATAAATTTAAAATGGAAACAACAAAAAAATCAGAAAAATCATATTGCAATTCCTCTCTCTGTCTTCTTCAAAAGGGTATTCTCATTTTTCTTATTGAAGATCACATTGAAAAGAAAATATAGGGCTCATAAAATGTACTGAAACATCACCGTTTTTTTTTCTTCGTCCATTTCAAAAAATAATAAAAAATAGTGATTCAATCTGAAAATTACCAAAAAATAGTTAGTGCACTAGTACAATCTATGTAGATTATGATGATATTTTTTATTTCCAAAAAATAAATAACCTTCCCTAAAAACAGTTAGGGTTCAAAAAGTGACTATTTATGTTTGCCTGAAAATTTCAAGTATATGCAATTAGTAAACAAAAAATTTACCCCTCTATATGTCAATATTATTTTTTTTACATATGAGTAAGGAGGTAGGACAATTCTCTACAAATCTTGTTTTTATGTCGAAGCGTAATTTGCATTGAAAATATGAGTTTAGTGGAGTTGAAGTTGAAAAAACATAGAAAATTACAATTTTCAACGTCAAAAAAGGGCAAAAAGTGTTTCCCAACTTCACATTTTCACCCTGAAAGGTTATTTTTTCCAAAAAAATCATCAAACTAATAGTAATTTTTACTTTCAATAATATCAACCTGATGACATAAGTTGTCAATATAGTCACTTGGTGTGTGAAATGAGCATAAAGTTGATAAAATTTCAGTCAAAGAAAAAATTGAAAGTTAAGAGATGGAGAAGGTAAAAAGCTAACCATGAACGAATCATTGAGGATGGAATTCCATTAGAATTTTTTTAATTGAATTTCCCAACAATTTCTTCTCCTTGGATTCATCTTTGAAAACTTATCTAGTTCAAATACATTGTTAACCTTTATTTTTGTGCACTCTTAAGTTGTACATTCTTAAGAATGATGATGTGAAATCGATGCTCATTGGGTCTTGTATTGAGTCACAAAGTTATATGTATAATTGTTGTTATGTATAGGTGTATTGAGGATTTGATGCTACTAATATTATGTTTGCATGCACAACTAGTAATTTATATACATGTATATACATTCTCTAGTCTTAAACAATTTCATAAATGAATTCAAAATGTATTAGCCTTTTTATACATTAATGCAAAATAAACATGTATACCATATTTTATAATGCAATTTTAAGTTACGATTGTTTTATACATCTACAAAAAATTATAATATTTGAATTGAAATGAAAAATGTACCATGTTTTGTAATTTTCAGTTTTACTAGATTCATTTTAAATAAATTAACAAAAAAACTTTAAACAAAACCTAAGAATCATCTACTAACTATAAGAATGATTGAATTCAAAATGTACCAACTAAATTCAAATTTACTTCCATTTCTACATATTCATGAACTTAAATATGTTTAAAACCTTTAAAATCATCAAACCATGTATGATGCAAACTGTGGGCCATGTTTTATAATGCAATTTTACCTAGTATGTTTTTGTATTCAAACAATGAAGTTATGTTAAAATTTAACTATCAACCAACATCCATAGTAGTCTCTCTACACATTAATGAAAAATGTATATGTACCATATTTTTTAATGCAATTTTAAAAATTCATGATTGTTTTAGACATCTACACCTAATTATAAGTTTCATTCAAATGAAAAATGTCTACCATGGTTTGTAATTTACAATTTTAATAGATTCATTTTAAATAACTTGACATTGAAATAACTTTAAACAAAACCTAAGAATCATCTACTAACATTATAAGAATTATTGAATGCAAAATGTACCAAATAAATCCAAATTTACTTTCATTAAGCAACATATTCATGAATTTAAATATGTAAAACAAGTTATATTAAACCATGCATTATGCAAATTGTACCATGTTTTATAGTGCAATTTTATAGTATTTTTGTGCATTGAACCAAATTTATATTAAAAGTTAACTATCAATCTATATCCATATATATTATCCCTTCTATAAATGAATGCAAAATGTACATGTACCATATTTTATGATGCAATTTTTATAATTTTCATGTACCATATTGTACACCTAATTATAAAATTCATTCAAATGCAAAATGTACCATGTTTTGTAATTTTCAATTTTAATAGATTCATTTTAAATAACTTGACATTACAATTTAAGCAAAACCTAAGAATTATCTAGAATATCATTACAAGAATTATTGAATGCAAAATGTACCAACCAGAAATGTGAATTTACTTCTATTGCTACATATTCATTCAAACTTAAATATGTATTTAACCTTTAAGCATCAAATCATGCGCCATGAAAAATGTTCCATGTTTTATAACATGCAATATTATAGTATTCTTATGCATGAACAACGTTATGATTAAAAAATAACTATCAACCGACATCCATAGTAGCCTTTCTAGATACATGAATGCAAAATGTGCCAATTAAATGCAAATTTACTTTCATTACTACATAGTCATGAACTTAAATATGTATACAAAATTTTAAGCATAAAACCATGCATCATGCAAATTTTACCATGCAATATGTACATAAACTACAAAATTAGCATGTATTAAATCATAATAAATGTTTCTAGATTTAAATATGTCCAAAATTTATATTATTATAAAAGTAAATATATAATAAAACGTTGTCAAATATAAATATGCATTAATTCATAATAAGGATTTTTACTTTAAATACGTCCAAAATTTATATCATGATAGAAGTAAATATAACATAAAAAGAGTTTCAAATAAAAGTTTGCATTAGTTTAGAGAATTTGACTAAAATATCCAATCCATCAACCTCCCCGTGCTTTCATTTGAAACATGGGGGTCCTACACAACATGTTTAACTGCATATATACATAAGATTTTGTACATTAAAATTAAATTTTAATGTTTTAAAATTAAATAAGAATGTAATCATAAAAACAAAATTTTAAAAAGATTCAAATTCCATGAAATACCTCATGTTGTTCCCCATCCATTGTTCCCTTGTGGTGTTCGCCATACATTTCACCCTTATAGATAAATTGTACAATATATGTGCATGTATATATATGAAAATTTTAAAATTTCAAATGAAAATGTATAAACTATCTATCAATATTTAAAAAATCAAGCATCAACTTTTTCAAATTGTCTAGACGATTCAATCCTTGTAACCGACTAAAGTTTCAAATTTCATGAAATACCTCATCATGTTCCTCCTGCATATGTCCCACATGCATGCCCTGTAAAATACATGGACATATATATATATTAATTTTTTAAAATTTCACATGAAAATGCATAAACTTGCAATTTATTAAAAAAAAGTTAGACGACATTTTCAAATTGTTTGGATGATCCTGTGCCCATCATTGACTCCATTGATAAAGTCCCTAGAGAACGGAAATTGTCTCCATAACCCTAAAATTCGACAATTTTAAATCTGTAAGATAAATCTATCTCATTTGTTAATGAAAGTTGCAAGTTTCAATTTATAACAAAACAAAAGTGAAATATTCAATACTTGTGATAATGGAATATTTGACATGTCTCCTAATAGGGAACAAGAGGGTGGCACCATATTGAAAATGTCGAACAAAATCACAACTTGTTAACATTTTATTATATACATGTACATTCAATTATTTGTTTTAAAAATATGTCGTCATGATACCGACATAATAAAAGTAAAAGAATAATTGTATCAACATCAAATCTTAGAAAAAACTAAGATTTATCAAAATATCATCTTGATTGGAACCTGAATCATGGACCATGATATTATCAAAATTTTCATTCAATAAACGAGTTAATTGGAAATTGTGAACATAGCATACATTTTTTTTAGATTAACACATACAAATTACAAATTACATTAAAATATCCACCCTAACCATTAACACATACGGATCCCATGCCCTCTTCCTCATGAAGAATTAGGTCTTTCCAACTATTACGATAACCCTTTGCATATGCCTTAAGCTCCTCAATATTCATATTATTGATCTCCTGATATTTTTTATATACAAAATTAGCACTAGCATTACCTCGTTCTCTTTTTTTGATTAAGACCGATATCAATACCAGTGAATGCACTCTCAATGTCGTCAGTGATGTCATCCATTCCTTATCGACCAATTTGAGAAGTGCCATCCATCTCTGATAGAAAATTTACCACATAAGAAGGTTTACGTACCAAAGGTGCATGAGGTCAAGGAAATTTAGTATCACATAATGTGCCCGGAGATGGTTGAGCACCAACATGACCACCCAGAGATGGTTGAGTACCAACATGACCACCCAAATATTGATCTTTTTTACCACCAGGGGAATTTTGACAATGCCCACGCAACGACATAGTGAACGAATCTTCTAAAAAAAAAGAAAGAAAATGAATTCAATATATATGTATGTCCATACATATGATTCTACCTATTTATCATTTAGTAAATGCACACACACACACACACACACACACACACACACACACACACATATATATACAACACAATGGTGTGAAAAATGGCCCTCCATTGATTGAGTAGATACTCTTTTCGACCCACCTCCTGAAAAAGTTAAATTTATTAAAAATTAATTTAAAGCTAAATTGATCAAAAATAAATTCCATATGTATACACAAATACACATAATATTATATTAAAATATCCTTTAAAAACTTGCTCACACACACACACACACACACACACATATACCATGATCATTTGATATTCTCTTCGATCCATGATCTCCTCCTCTCTTATATGCATGAGACTCAATTGATGCTTGTCTTGAAGAATCATGTGGAAAATGTTGAACCCTTAGTTAAAATAAGAGGGGGGAGGGGTGAATTAGTTTAACACATTCATGAGATTTTAAACTTTTCATTAAAATTATTTACAACTTAATTTCATGATCAAATTTATATGTGAACAATCTTAATATGTGAGCAGCAAGTATTAAGATAATGTGACAACAAACTTATTATGAGAGCAGCAAGTATTAAGCAGATTGAATAGATCATATCAACACATAGGCATCACACATAGAGACAACAGATATAAGTGGAAACCCATAAAGGGAGAAAACCACATCTTATTATTGTTGTGATGCAAAGACAAGCTCCAACTCCCTCTCACCACTGATTTTCTGTAGGCACCAACCCACAGGAGGCTCCAACCTCAATTATGCAAGCTACAACTTGCAAGGAAGCTCCAACTCCCTTCAATTTCTGTAGGCACCAACCTATAGGAGGCTCCAACCTCAGTCAGCGAAAACTGACATATATCAAGCTACAACTTGATAGGGAAGCTCCAACTTCCTCATTCTATCAAAAGAAAACATTTGCTGATTTACCTTGAATATCAGCTCTGTTCTGTACCTTCTTTTGTGTTGTCCTCCAGTCTTCAAATCATCTTTGATTTTTCACAGCATCTCTTTCTGCTCCTCCTTCTTCTTATCTTCTTAGCCTGAATTTTGCATTCTCTAACCTCTTTCTGCAAATCAATGTGATATCCTTTATATAGTTTGCCTCATAACTGTTCATATTCCACAGGGAATTCGAAGTGAATAGCCTCAACTCTTCACCTTCTGCCTCCTCATTTCTTTGTCTAGCTCATTCAGAAAAACTATAACAACTTGTACAAATTTCAGTTTTACAGTGGAGTTTTGTTTCCTACGGAGACTTGCCAGTGCATCAAAAACAATATAAACCAATTAAAAACGTTTACATTCAGTTCGATATGGATTCTAGATATTGTTGTGTTTGGATCCTTTGTGTGTTTGTCTTTTATGTTTGTCTTTTCTGTTTTAAATCTAGCAGCATTTGTTAAATGGAAATCTCTGCTCATGTATATATATATATATATATATATATATATATATATATATATATATATATATATATATATAACTGCCCTTTTTATATAGCACAACTGCCTCTCGGCGATATAATCATAATAGACCCTTTTAATATATATATAATGCCTTTTCGGTCCCACTAATAAATCTTTTCTTATGCTCCGATGCAATGAGCCTCCTCGAGAGATTTCCGATTGCGATTACTCCTCTTGCAATGGTTCCGATGCGATTGATCGCAATCAGAACTTTCAATGGTATTGTGCCACTGCTCCTTTTTATTCCGATGCGATGGTTCACTGTTCATAGATATAAATATACATATATATTGTTTCATATATATATATATATATATATATACTTGCCGCTTACTTTCATTTTACTCTTCAGCTTTGGTTACTTGATTTCCGCCGATGCGATTAGCAAAGGTCCCACTATGTAATTAAGTGACTCATATCCATCATCCATCCTTCAGCAAATCCGACGACTATCATTCGATCGCTCAATTGCAATCGCACATTTCAATTTGTTCGTCACTCTTTCTCCTCTGATGCAATGGTTCATTGTGAATCCAATGGTTCCCAATGATTGGGATTGGACAGTTGTGATTAAATCACACCATCGCAATCGCATGGTTCAATGGTCCGCTCTTTCCCATCTCATGTTCTTTGCCAATGCGATGGAGTTCTACGTATTTGATGGATCATTTACTGGACTCTATAATATTTTCGGGTCCGGTATTTACTCTTTCCCTTGGCCCCACATATTCAATGGTTAATAAACATTTATAATGTAAAATGCTGACTTTGGATTCAAATACACCGCTAACACATATGGATGTTCAGCCACATTATTAATCCCATTCCATATAAATCTTCAGTCTTTACCTGTAGAAGACTAAATTTTTTGAACCTTTGGATTGAAAACCCAAGTCATATAAATCTTAGTAACAAAACAATGCATTAATTTAAATATCAATAGGGATTTTTAGGCCCACATCTTTGTTTAACGCATATCAAGACTCTACTTTACGCCCAAATATCATACTGGCCCACTGCACTTTGTTAAACCCCAGATATCTATATAACTCATATCTCATAAAACCCTGGACCACAACATATTTCAAAACACACATATATATATTTTGTTAACGCAAACCTTCGCCTCATTCATATTAAGGTGTGCTTGGATTAATGTGTTTCCAATGGATAACAGATATTAAAGCACCTTCAACCTTTTTGGTTTAAATCCCGACATATCAACATTACACTAAGTTCATGGTAAAACCGACTTTGATTAGTCACAAGGACCAACGTATATTAGTTCTGGGCCCCACAGCATATTGCCTTATGTTAACATTTATCCATCGCTCTCAATGTATTACAGCCTCCGTTGTAATATTATAATAAAACCCACGCCCTTGGACTTAAAACAAAGGATAACATGTATGACCTTTGATTCTATCATAGTTTATGAACTTCCAGCTTCCAAACAAACCATCGCATCATATTACAAATCATCTGGGCGCACAACAACTTATAACATACCTTGCCACTAATCTTTGTCCATCGCGCGATACAACGACTGTTGGATTTCCTCTGCTCTAGATCGAACGACTATAGCACATATCACGTTATTTCTTCCTCCGTGGGTTAATCCTCCAAAATTACGCGATATAAATGGTATTCAAATACCACTTATAGCCACCCGACGAATGAAGAACCATATCGCATTCAAAAAGGTGAAACCACTTACCATCTCCAAACTCACGTGATACTGCTGGTATTTTCACCCCCGGTTTCGTTGTTCATGCAAGGTTCCGCGTCCTCTTGCTCAAGGTTTTGCACCGCGCGCTATCAACATTTTACTATCATTAAACTCCAATTCTTAACTACAGGTTCTTTTTATTTGGGCTTGATGTAAGATAAAACACACCATCACATCTATTTAAGGTTTCATTACGAAACCGCTCCATTGCTTCCATAATAAAAAATAGAGGTTAAACAACCCCTCGTCATTCACCTTGGTACTTCCTTTTTAAACATAATACACACATAAATCAACCAACCACTATTTCCTACACAACCATTGTTTTAGAGTGACTGTTTCTCTGCATTTAGTTACTATGCATGTCAGTATATTTCCTGTATATTCTCTTTTTCTCTGTATTCTCCGTTGCGTAGGCTGCTTCATTTTGCTGCCTTGTTACTTCAAATAGCCTGTTCATAGCTGCTCGACCCTCTGCATCCTCTTCAGGTCTCTGCTGCCTCTCTGCTACCTCTTTATATCTTAGCTGCCTCTTTTGCTATCTCTCTTTCCCTTTCTCTGCTGCTATGCTTCTCTCTTTGCCTCTCTCTGCTGCTAGGTGTTACTCTTTTGCCATCTCCTTTGCCATCAATGACAAAATTTCATGATCATCCCCATACAGTGATGGCAATACTTCCTCACCTGCTTTGGCCAATAGACCACAATTGCTTGCTTTCCTCCCCTTACAACTGTCATTGTAAAGATTTTTTTCCCTAGTGCTAACACTTCTTCATGATGTTTGATCTTGAGGACTTTTCTGTCTTTACTCCTTGCCCCGTTCTTCGTGACTCTTTAATGACTAATAATCCCCTGAATGATGCTTTCCTCTTCATTTAAAGTAACCTCTGCGAAGATACTACTCCCTTTATCTCTGATATTTCAATGGTTCTTTGGAAGTGGTTTGTAAATATCTCTCTTGTTTGTTTTCTTCTGAACGGCACATATTCCTTCACTACCTTAAAAACATTTTTCTCTTAGCTGTTACTTAGTTGGGATGTGTTTAGTTTTTGAATGATAAGTTTTTGATGTGCTTATTACTTACAATATTCATCATTTGGTAAAATCAGGTTCATCAATGCTTACATTCATGTCTTGGAGGGTTTTTTTCATCCACATGACTTGTGTGCAACATGATGCTGCTACTATGTATTCTTATTCTACTGTAGATAGAGAGATAGATGTTTTTTTCTTGCTTAACCATGCCACCAGACTTTTTCCCAAATAGAATGCACCTCCACTTGTGATTTTCCTGTCATCCACACAGCTGGCCCAATCTGCATCTGTATATGATGTCAAAGTGAAGCTCTTGCCTTTTGGATACCATAGCCCATACTGTGCAGTTCCTTGTAGATATCTGAATATTCCTTTGACTGCTAGAAGGTGATTTTGTTTTGGTGCTGCTTGATATCTAGCCACAAGTCCTACTGCCAACATAATTTCTAGTCTAGAAGCTGTCAGGTATAGAAGACTTCCTATCATGGAACTGTAATGTCTTTGATCTGTATCTGCAGATCCATCATCAGCACATAGCTTGCATCCAGTGATCATGGGAGTTGACACAGGTTTGCAGTCTTCCATTTTCAACCTTTCCAACATTTCTCTTAAGTATTTTTCTTGTGAAATGAATGTTCCTGTGTTCTTTTGCTGAATTTGAAGTCCTAAGTATAAGGTGAGCTCTCCAATCATAGACATCTCAAACTCTGATTTCATCTCTTCAGCAAATCCTTTTACTAACTCATCTTTGTTGCTTCCAAACATGATGTCATCTACATAAACTACTACAATCAGGAGTTCATTTTCATTGGCCTTCATGTATAAATTGCTGTCTACTTCTCCTCTCTTAAAGCCTTGTTTTTGCAAGAACTTGTCCAGCCTTGAATACCATGCACGAGGAGCTTGTTTCAGCCCATAGAGGGCCTTCTTTAGTCTACACACATAGTCTTCTTTATCTGTTAATGAGAATCCTTCAAGTTGTTCCATGTAGACTTCTTCTTCTAGATCTCCATTCAGGAAGGCAGATTTCACATCCATTTGATATACCTTAAAGTCATGGTAGCATGCAAAGGCTAAAAACATTCTGATAGCTTCCATTCTAGCTAGAGGGGAAAATGTTTCATCAAAATCAAGACCCTCATTTTGTGAATATCCCTTGCAGACAAGTCTGGCTTTATTTCTGATTACCTGTCCTTGTTCATTCATTTTATTCTTGAATACCCATTTTGAGCCTATGAAATTTTTCTCAGTGGGTCTTGGAACTAATTCCCAGGTATTTTTCTTCTCAATTTGGTCTAATTTTTCATTCATAGCATTCACCTAATACTTGTCCTTGCTGGCTTCTTCAAACTTCTTTGGATCTACTTGTGATAACATAGCTAGGTATACCTCTTATGTTTGTTCAGTTAGTTGTCTTCTTGTCTGGACTCCTACACTATTGTCCCCAATGATTTTATCTTCTGGATGGTTCTTTTGAGTGTATCATGAGGGGCCTTTTGAGTTCAGTTCAGTATCTTCTGTTGTCTTGCTTATTTCATCATCATCTTGGTTCTCTTATTCATGATCTTCTGGAGGATTACTGCAACCTGTACTTCTTTTGTTGTTTGGTAGTTCTTCATCAAATATTACATCAATTCTTTCCACAATTTTTCGAAGTGTTTTGTTGTAGCACCTGTAACCTTTACTCTTGGATGCATATCCTAAAAATATTCCTTCATCTTCTCTTGCATCAAACTTCCCCAGATTTTCATCATTATTCTTTATGTAACACTTGCTTCCAAAGACTCTAAAGTGTTTGATTGATGTTGGTTTACCATGCCATAGTTCATAAGGAGTCTTGTCACTGTTTGGTATTAAATGAGCTTTGTTAAGAATATGCATAATTGTGTGTACTATTTCTGCCCAGAAGGTTTGGGGAATGTTACTTTCTTGCATCATGGCTCTGGCAATTTGTTGTACCGACCTATTTTGTCTCTCTGCCACTCCATTCTGTTGAGGTGTCCCTACAATAATAAACTATTGTTTTATCCCATGTTCATTACATAGGTCTGTAAAATCATAGTCTGTGAATTCACCTCCTCTGTCTGATCTGATGTACTTTATCTCGCGTCCTATTTGATTTTCTGCCAATGCCTTGAATATCTTGAATTTCTCAGGTGCTTCTGATTTATATTTGAGAAATGCAACCCATGTCATTCTGGAGAAATCATATATTATCAGCATGAAGTAGGATTCTCCACTTGGTGTTTTAGTTCTTGAAGGTCCACACAGGTCCATGTGTACAAGATGAAGTGGCCTACTTGTTGATAGCTCATCTTTCGTCTTAAAGGATGTCTGAGTCTGTTTTCCCAATTAACAAGATTTACATATGGTATTTGAAGGCTTCTTTATTGCTAGCATATCTCTGACTACTTTCTTCTTTCTTAGTCTGATGATATGGTCGAATTTAAGATGTCCCAATCTTCTATGCCATAACCATGACTCCTCAAGTTTGCTAAGTTGGCATGCTTCATTCTCTTATTTCACTATGAAGAAATTAATCTCTATTTGAACACCTTTGATCAGAGTCTTCCTTGTGGTGCTTGATCTGACTTCACAGTCTTGTGCTCTAAAAATAACTTCACATCCTTTATCATACATTTGACTGACACTCAGCAGATTTGCTTTCATCCCATCCACAAATAGTACATATTGGGCCTTTCCTCTACCATTATATAGACTGACTGAGCCTTTTCCTTTGATTTTCCCTTATCATTGCCAAAAGTAACATTTCCAGATTTCTTTTCATCAAAGGTTATAAACTTGCTTCTATATCCAGTCATATGCTTTGAGAAACCACTATCCAAATACCATTGGCTTTTCAGGTCTTGAGCTGTTAGATCCAGGTCACATTTATTCACCTTCTTTTTCCACTACATGCATCCTTTTGTTTGGTACCTTTTATGAGATGATGAACCACATTATGTGAGAGGACATTTGGAAGGAATATGTCCAATTTTATTGCATACACAACATTTGATCATATTTTTAGAAGAATTATGAGTATGAGTAAACTCTCCATGATTCATAAACCTCCTTGAGGTTTTGAACATCAGTATTTGTCCATATTTTCTGCATTCTATGATTTTATGGCCAAATTCCTTATAGTAAAAACAATATCCATAGAAACAATTTGCATACCTGATGAAAGGTTGTCTTCTCCATTTGTTTTCTTGAGATAATCTCTTCACTGTTCTTTGCTGGTTTGAATTAATTCTCCTTGTATGACAGTATGCAGAAATATGTCCCAGCTTGTGGCAGGCATAACAGGTGGCATTTTTCATAGGAGGGAAGAATCTCCTTTGATGGCTTCCAAATTTGACATACTCAAGAGTATAGGAGCCTTTTTCTGTTGGCTGAGTATTTATTTCATTCTTTGTCATTAGAGGTTCCTTTTGGTTTCTATATCCTTCATTGTAGGTGTCTTCTTCTATAGGAATCCTCTTAGCTGCTTCGTCATCCTTATCTGCTTTTACAAAAATAATATTTTTGTTTTCCCTTTCTTTGCCTTTACTCGATTCTCCTTCATAGCCTATCCCAGTTTTTATCAGAGGAGATCTTTGAGCATATATATTTCATTCAACTTACCAGATCTTGTCATTTGAGAAGAATTTATTGACACTTTCCTTTGGGAATTTTCTAATTTCTTCCTCAAGCATACTACTTCTTCTTCCAATTTCTCTTGTTCCTGAATTTTATCCTTAATTTGCTTAAGTAAAATGTCTTCTACCTTCTTGGCTTCTTCAAGCTCTACTTTCAACTGAATGAGAAATTTCGAATTTTGTTCTTCTCTTACATACTTGAGGAGAATGTCTTTCTGTTTTCTCCACATCAGTTTGAGTCTGTCAATTTCCTCCAGGGAACTTCTTAGCTCCCCCTCAAGATCAACTTCACCTTCTTCTTCATCTTCTAGAAGGAGTCCTTCAAGCTCTTCTATGGCCATCAATATAAATTTAGAGGTTCCTTCTTCACTAGAGGGTTCATCTGAGTCTTCAGATGCACTGCTGTCTTGTTGAGCATAGAAATATTTTCTATTGAATTTATTTCCTTTCTGCCAGTTCTTTGATATGGTTTTCTCTGACTCTTGAGTCTGATTCTTTGTTTTCTTATGAGGACACTTAGCAGCATAGTGTCCAAATATTCCATAGTTAAATCATTTAAATGGAAGTTTACCTTTATATTTACCTAAGCCTCTATCCAGTTTCCTGACAAATTTGGCCTCTTCTTCATCAGAGCAAGAGCATATATCTTCCTTTTCTTCTTTCTTATTCTCTGTATTAAAGGCTGCCTCCCTCACATTTGACTTCCTCTGTGGCAGTCTCATCTCATAGGCTGTTAGATTTCCAAGTAACTGGTTCATGGTCAAGGTTTCCCAATCAACTCTTTATTCTATGGCAGAAACCTTGGGGTTAAAGCTGGATGGAAGAGATATCATAATATTTTGAACAATTACAACTTCTTTTATGGTTTCTCCTAGAGCTTTACTGTCATTCACTATTTCTGCAACCCTTAAAAAGAAGCTGGAAATGTCTTCATCATCATTCATTTTTAAATTTTCAAACTAGGCTCTATAGACTTGAAGTTTGGCAGTCTTCACCTTCTTGTCTCCCTCATGGATGTTCTCTAGAGTATCCCACATCTCTTTGGCAGTCTTGCTATGCATTAATTTGATAAATTTTTCCTCACACAGTCCGTTTAAGATTGCATTCATGGCCTTTGCATTAGCTACAAAATCTTGTTTGGCTTCCTTTTCTGAGTCAGTTGCCTTTGGGGCATATCCAAATTCCACAGCCGCCCAAACTTCTATTCCTAGAGACATTATGTATGCTCTCATTCTGATTTTCCAGAAGGCATAATTAGCATCAGTGAAAAAAGGGGCTTTATTTGTTGAGCTTCCTTCTTGACTAGCCATCCTGGGGACCTAGGATCTCCTTTTAGTTGTTAAACTGATACAAAAGGAACCGGCTCTGATACCAATTGTTGAACCCTTAGTTAAACTAAGAGGGGGGGGGGGGTTGGGGGGGGTGAATCAGTTTAACACATTCATGAGCTTTTAAAATTTTCATTAAACTTATTTACAACTTAATTTCATGATCAACTTTATATGTGAACAATCTTAATATGTGAGCAGCAAGTATTAAGATAATGTGACAACAAACTTATTATGAGAGCAACAAGTATTAAGAAGATTGAATAGATCATATCAACACATAGGCATCACACACAGAGACAACAGATATAAGTGGAAACCCATAAAGGGAGAAAACCACATCTTACTATTGTTGTGATGCAAAGGCAAGCTCCAACTTCCTTTCACCACTGATTTTCTGTAGGCACCAACCCACGGGAGGCTCCAACCTCAATTCTGCAAGCTACAACTTGCAAGGAAGCTCCAACTCCCTTCAATTTCTGTAGGCACCAACCTACAGGAGGCTCCAACCTCAGTCAGCTACAACTGACATCTATCAAGCTACAACTTGATAGGGAAGCTCCAACTTCCTCATTCTATCAAAAGAAAACATTTGCTGATTTACCTTGAATATCAGCTTTGTTCTGTACCTTCTTTTGTGCTATCCTCCAGTCTTCAAATCATCTCTGATTTTTCACAACATCTCTTTCTGCTCCTTCTTCTTATCTTCTCTGCCTCAATTCTGCATTCTCTAACCTCTTTTTTCATATCAATGTGATATCCTTTATACATTTTGCCTCATAACTGTTCGTATTCCATAGGGAATTCGAAGTGAATAGCCCTGACTCTTCACTTTCTGCCTCCTCATTCCTTTCTCTAGCTCATTTAGAAAAACTACAGCAATTTGTACAAATTTCAGTTTTACAGTGGAGTTTTGTTTCCTACGGAGACTTACCAGTGCATCACAAACAATATAAACCAATTAAAAACGTTTACATTCAGTTACAATATGGATTACAAATCAACCCATTCAGTTTTGGATCACCGTGTGTTTGTCATTTTTGTGACTGTCTCTGTCTTTTTTGTCTCTGGTTGCTTTGCCGTTCACGGCAATTGCATAACTCCTGTGTGTATATATATATATATCTATATATATATATATATATATATATATATATATATATATATATATATATATAACTGCCCTTTTTATATAACACAACTACCTCTCGACAATATAATCATAATAGACCCTTTTAATATATATAAAATGCCTTTTCAGTCCCACTAATCGATCTTTTCTTATGCTTCGATGCAATGAGCCTCCTCCAGAGATTTCCGATTGCGATTAATCCTCTTGCAATGGTTCCGATGTGATTGATCGCAATTGGAACTTTCAATGGT
Source organism: Pinus albicaulis (assembly GCA_034641835.2). Lineage (NCBI taxonomy): Eukaryota > Viridiplantae > Streptophyta > Pinopsida > Pinales > Pinaceae > Pinus > Pinus albicaulis. The sequence goes on from CM076584.1 coordinate 1,069,645,853, forward strand.
ATTATTCCACTGCTCCTTTTTATTCCAATGTGATGGTTCACTGCTCACAGATATAAATATACATATATATATTGTTTCATATATATATATATATATATATATATATATATACTTGCCACTTACTTTCGTTTTACTCTTCAGCTTTGGTTACTTGATTTCCACCGATGCGATTAGCAAAGGCCCCACTATGTAATTAAGTGACTCATATCTGCTGTCCATCCTTCAGAAAATCTGACGGCTGTCATTCGATCGCTCAATCACAATTGCACATTTCAATTTGTTCGTCACTCTTTCTCCTCTGATGCGATGGTTCACTGTGAATCTAATGGTTCCCAATGATTTGGATTGGATGGTTGCGATTAAATCGCACCATCGTAATCGCATGGTTCAATGGTTCGCTCTTTCCCATCTCATGTTCTTCGCTGATGCGATGGAGTTCTACGGATTCGATGGATCATTTACTCGACTCTATAACATTTTCGAGTCCGGTCTTTACTCTTTCCCTTTGCCCCACATATTCAATGGTTAATAAACATTTACAATGTAAAACACTGACTTTGGATTGAAATACACTGCTAACACATATGAATGTTCGGCCACATTATTAACCCCATTCCATATAAATCTTCGGTCTTTACCTGTAGAAGACTAAATGTTTTGAACCTTTGGATTGAAAACCCAAGTCATATAAACCTTAGTAACAAAACAATGCATTAATTTAAATATCAATAGGGATTTGTGGGCCCACATCTTTGTTTAACTTATATCAAGACTCTACTTTATGCCCAAATATCATACTGGCCCACTGCACTTTGTTAAACCCCATATATCTATATAACTCGTATCTCATAAAAGTATGGCCCACAACATATTTCAAAACACACATATATATATCTTGTTAACAAAAACCTTCCCCTCATTCATATTAAGGTGTGATTGGATTAATGTGTTTCCAATGGATAACAAATATTAAAGCACCTTCAACATTTTTGGTTTAAATCCTGACATATCAACATTACACTGAGTTCATGGTAAAACCGACTTTGATTAATCACAAGGACCAACATATATTAGTTCTAGGCCCCACAGCATATTGCCTTATGTTAACCTTTATCCATCGCGCTCCATGTATTACAACCTCCGTTGTAATATTATAATAAAACCCATTCCCTTGGACTTAAAACAAAGGATAACATATATGACCTTTGATTCTATCATATTTTATGAACTTCTGCCTTCCAAACAAACCATCGTATCATATTACAAAGCATCTGGGCCCACAACAACTTATAACATACCTTGCCACTAATCTTTGTCCATCGCGCGATACAGTAACCATTGGATTTGCTTTGCTCCATATCGAACGACTATAACACATATCGCGTTATTTCTTCCTTCGTGGGCTAATCCTCCAAAATTACGCGATATAAATGGTATTAAAATACCACTTATGGCCACGCGTCAAATGAAGACCCATATCGCATTCAAAAAGGTGAAACCACTTACCATCTACAAACTCATGCGATACTGCTGGTATTTTCACCCCCAGTTTCGTTGTTCATGCAAGGTTCCATGTCCTCTGGCTCAAGGTTCCGTACCGCACGCTATCAACGTTTTATTATCATTAAACTCCGCTTCTTAACTATAGGTTATTTTGATTTGGGCTTCATGTAATATAAAAAACACCATCGCATCTATTTAAGGTTTCATTATGAAATCGCGCCATTGCTTCCATAACAAAAAATAGAGGTTAAACAACCCCTCATCATTCACCTTGGTACTTCCTTTTTAAACATAATACACACAGAAATCAACCAACCAATGTTTCCTACACAACCACTATTTTAGAGTGACCGTTTCTCTACATTCAGTTATTGCGCATGTCAGTATATTCTCTGTATATTCTTTGTTTCTCTGTATTCTCCGCTGCCTAGGCTGCTTCTTTTTGCTGCCCTGTTTCTTCAAATGGCCCTGTTCACAGCTGCTCGACCCTCTGCATCCTCTTCAGGTCTTTGCTGCCTCTTTGCTACCTCTCTATATCTTAGCTGCCTCTTTTGCTATCTCTCTTTGCCTTTCTCTGCTGCTATGCTGCTCTCTTTGCCTCTCTCTGCTGCTAGGTGTTACTCTTTTTCCATCTCCTTTGCCATCAATGAAAAAATTTCCAACAGAAAATGCCCGTTCATGATATGGATATCTATGTATACATAGATATGTTGTCTTCAAAAAGTTACCTCATGCATTTACAATTATTTTTAAAATTTCTATTTAAAAAGATTGAACAAATTCAGAAAATTGATGTAAAACAAAAACGTTGAAGCACAACTTGAACACAAATGTAAAAACCAAAAATTGAAGCACAAGTTCATGTCAAACCCAAGACTAAAAACATAAATGTTGAAGCATGCACATTTTAAAAACTAAATACAAAATTTTCTAAAACATGAAATTCACCAAGTTGTGCTTACATAGTGGGGGCACAATTGGTAAATAACTCAAAAAACACATGGTCATTAAAAATGACACATTTATAACTAAAAAACATAGACATATCAAAGATATCTTAAAATTTACATCAATAAATTTTGATGGAGAGTTTCTTAACACTAATTTATCTTTCACACACAAATATTGAATTGGCATTTCCCTATACAATAGATCACTAGAAATCATATTAAAATTTTCATAATGTCTTATACTAAATGATTAAAACTGTCTTACAATATTTTGTGTTTCTCCATGCAATTGTTTTACTCTCTCCTTCTTAACTTGGTACATGCCTTTCATCTGGTTGCACAGAAGTTCAGAATCGGTGAAAATACAATTCCATTGGATCGATATTCCCTACCTGTTCCTAAGCCTTCATCAATGGAATATAATATGATTCATTGTTTTTTGTTCTTCCCAGTACATTCCTCTTCCTTTGAAGTACTTTATTTGCTGCAATATTGCATAACACATGAGTAATCACTACTTTCCCTTGATTGGGATAACAAGATACATCTATGCTTAATGTCCATTTTTCAACCATGTTTAGTGGGTTTTCTGATCCTTTTAAAAATAAAATCAATATAATATTAAATTAATTTATTGAAAATGCCTTGGTTTATGGGAGAAATGACATACATGTTTTCCAAAAAAACTAGGATCCTCCCTGCATTTAGCTAAAGGTTGTATAATAGTTTAGCACCAATGAAAAGGAAAGTAACAACACATCGTAGCCTAAATAAATCATATCTAGATCAATATTTAATGCATTCATTGACGTAGTCATGGTAGTTCGGGATGTGTTATTGTTAATAAAATGGTGATAAGTTCCACTTCAAGCATATACCATGCATAAAAAAATTATGCGTTGACTATGCCTTCAGTGTAGTAGGAAGCATAGTCATGGTATTCAAATGGTTCACTGTTATTTATTTAGCCCAAATATTTAATACATTAATACACATATTCATGGTATTTTGGGATGTGTTAAGTAAGAGGTTGATTTTCTATTAGCAATATAAGTAGAGTCGTGTGAAATTGTTGATGGTTAATAGTGGCTTATTGTACCAAAATAATAACTAAGATTTGAAACCAAGCATGACTAGAGCCTTCATACCCATATAATGAGAAAATAAGCACAATATTAGTCCTAATCACTTTGATCACTTTCATATATTATATATTAGTTGGCTATTTACATGCAAAGAAGTTCCAATGAAGGTAAAGTTATAAATGGCATAGTATTTGTTGAGTATTGGTATTTATTTGATTGATTATTATTGTGTCATTAACTAGTTGGTGTGTTAAGATTACAATAGAGAGTAGACCATATCTTTAATTATGAAGAGTTGTCGAATAAATTTTTAATAATTATTCTCTTTCAGTTTCTTAGAAAGAGAATAAAGAGAATAAATATTAGAAATTGATTCCACAAAGTATTTGTGTTACTTAAGTGAGTTGGTTATGTTAGCAACCAATAAAATTTGTCATATCAAATGGTGGCTAAAACATTTTTGGAGCCTTCAAGGAACAAGTTTTATTGAAAAAAATGTTATCTCTTGAAGACTCATGGAGACATCATGCCCTTGGTTCAATCTTCACTATTGTTGCCTTTTCCAAACTCAGAAATTCTGCTGATTCCATAGAGAAAAGACTGCTACAAATGTCATTTTTCCCTTCCCTCCACCTCAAAACTAACCTTCATTTTTCCTCCTCTTTTCCTCATAAAATTCCTCTATTTTTCGTTTTTTCCATTTCCCCCTTCATAAAATCCACATTACAGAGTTTACAACTCCTTTTTAAACTCTTCCGAAACCCCCAAATCCATCAGAAAACTCTGAAAAAATCATAAAAATACACTTTTTTGTACTAAGGGTTTAAGCCCCTTTGGGCTAAATCCTAAACCACTTCCCCACATGTGCCCTAGTGCTAGAGCCAATTGCTAAGCCCTTTCAGTGCTTATCGCATCGGAAAAAACAGAGCGCACAAGTCTTTTTGCCTTGTTGAAGCCTTCGATTGCGATTGGCCCCTTATTACATAACTCTCGATCATATTATTATTTCATATAACCCATGGGTCCGCATCCGGCGCTAAAAAATAGTGAATAAACCTTTCTCGATGCTCATTTTCCTTTGTAAATAAAAAAACCCACTTTTTCCTAAGTTTGGTCCAAACCCGCCGAAACAATGTTTTTTAATGAAAAATGGGTAGATTGAAAGACCTGTACCAATAAGTTTCGATGCGATTAAGCCCCATTGTATAAACCCCGCTCTCTGATTTTCTCCATATAACTTGCGCCCAAGACCAAGAGTTAAAATTCCCTAGGCGCCAATCGCATCAGAGAAATTTCGAATGGGTAGATTGAAAAGCTCGAAGGCCCGATCACGATTGGCCCTTTCTATATATAAGCCCTGGGCCTATTGCATTCCATATAGACCAAAGGCCCTGTAGACGGGCGCCTAGCCACTTCATATATATAAACCCGCCCCAAGCCAAAACCTTTGTTTTAATTAAATTTTTGATTTTCATGTATTATGAAGGGTTTTCGTTGGTTCATTATTTGAAGGAATCTCCATCGTTGATCTAAAGCCAATCAACGATCAGTGCAACATCACATCGGAAAATTTCAAAAGGTGCATTTCACATTCTTTTTACCTCTCCCCGATTGGCTTTTCCCCAATCGATCGTGAACCATTGATCTCCTCCCCGCCTTCTTAGATCTAACAGCCCTCATTTACTCCGATCATAAGCCTTCCTCCACCTTTTTGAACCCTTCTGATTCACTCCCCACCGTCGATATGATCCTTAGATCGACGGCCAGCGCTCAATTGCATCGATGCCATACAAGTTATTTTCCTCACCGATCGCATGCCTTCGATTGCATCTAGACTGTCCACGTGTCCAGATCAGACGGTCCAGAATGCGTTTTCCACCTTTGGTTAAAAACATATGCCCCGCTTCATAATGTATTTTTGGCCAATCACGACCATTGATCTCTGTAGATCAACGGTCCTCGTTAAACCTTTCTCTGCCTTTGTATTATTTTTCATTTATCCCTAGGTCACATCTCCGTCATTGATTCTGCTCATCCAACGACTTATATTAACCCCGACAGGCCTGCCTCTTGTGGGTCCTACCTCCTTCTAGATCTGATCTCTGTCATCGGTCTTTTTGATCGGATGACCCAGATTGAAATCGCCCTCCCCGCTTCCATCTGCGTATCTATCTCATATCGCATTCACTTCCTCACCGTTAGATCTAAGGCCCTATATCTAACGGTCCATGTTCCGTATCGCATAACTTTCAGTGCGAAGGATAATTTCCTAAGGGTCGCACGATATAGGTGGTTTTTAAAAGCCACGTGTCAAGCGGGAACGCATATCACATTAAAAAAGGAAAAACCACCTCCCCGCCTTTTTCTCACGCGAAAACAATGGTTTTACCTCCCAAAACCACCTTCCCCATTTCTATTATGTTTTATCGCGTGTGACTCCCACTGTTGATCTCTACAGATCAATGGCCCAAATTTAATCTGGCCTTACATTATCGCCCTCCACCCTCGCCAAATGTTTTTAATGCACGATCTGCGTCGTTGATCTCGTGGGCCGATCTCATCCGACGCCCCATGATCATCCTGAAGCCCCAATTCCATTTCCTTTGCAGTTTCCTCTGCCAAAGGGTGTTAGACCTTATTTCTCACATTTTCTTTCATTTTCCAAATAATGTGACCCCTTCACATTATTTTTTCACTTTTAATCCCGACCGTTGATCTTCATGGTCGATTATAGATCAACGGTCCTAACTTAATTCTTCCACCATTTGCTCCCACTTCTCCCATTTTGACCTCTGCTAACAGATCTCCACCGTTGGATGCTGCCATCCAATGGAAATGCTCCCACCCACAACCTCTGAAGCAGTTTTCCCAAAAAACGTAGGATTTCTTAATTATTTTTCTATTTTGTAGGTGTTGAATGGTTTTTCCATTACATCAAAGGAAAACCAAAGGCTGGGGATGATGATCCCTTGTGCCTTTGTGCTTAAAAAAAGATCATTCCACAGGGTTCGAATCCATGTCTCAACAATTCTTTGTGGGCATTGATGCCATACGAGCCCTGTGCGGCCTGCACATCAAAAAGACACAGAGGATTAAAATCAAGCAAAGAGTATCAGTGTCGAAGACTTAAACACAGCAGAAACAGAGGATTGAAGAGAATTTTCATAGTTTTGGGGGATTACGGCTAAGATCAAAAATCAAAAGCCTAATCCTCTGAATTAAAACATAATTAAAGACAAATCAAACATTTATGAGACAGAAAGGCCTCCACCACCACAACAGAGGCCAATTGATTCCTCTCAGCTACCCAATGCCACATGTAGCCAAAAGCATTCAAACAGAAGCCGAAGTTATTAATCAAAAAGAAGATATTTTCCTCAGCGCAGCCGAATAGTTAATTCTGCCAATGGAAACTAATGCAAAAAATATCAACAGAGTTATTACATCCTGAAACAGAGCCTAAAAGTCAACAAAAGCTCCCACCGAGCTTAATCCTTTAATGTAAATCAATTAATATAGTGAAAATATCTGTACTCTTCTCCATTAAGCCCCTCAAAGGCCGAGAAGCTATTAAATCGGTATTAATTGACCCAGGAGATCTTTATCAGATCCCACCTACTCATTTCTTCTATAAATACTCCTGTAGAAGATGAGAAAATGTTGGTTGCAGAACTTTGAAATATATTTGTGCTCAAAACTTCTGACTGTAAATAGTGTTCAAAGGCTCTTGAAGCTCTACTTGTGATAGAATAGTTAGGCTGACAAGTGAAGATGATTGTTGAACTGAAACACTGGACTTGAAGCTGTAACTGGTTTGAAGCATCAATACAAGTTGATTTATGGGATCCTGGTCTATGTCGACGGTGATGTTTTTCTTATTGTAAATCGTTATTTTATTTTTGTTTTCACTTTGTTCATTTTCTATTATAAAGAAAAGCAAGCATAGAGTTAGGATTTACTATATATCAGTAACCTTCTTTGACTGATAATCTTTATCTATATGTTTTCTTCCAAATTGTGTTATTTAGGAATGATTTAATTTAGTTTAAGCAGTTAAGAATGCTAGCATTCCCTCGTCCTACTGTCTAGGCTAATTGTTATTCTTGAAAGTCATTTTTAGTTTATGTTAAGTAGAGATGAACTAGGGAAGTCTATGGTTATCCCTGTGCTCTGGTCTCTTCTCCAAAGACTGTTTGAAAGTTTCCCTAAGAGTGTGTTGAAAGCTGGCTATTTTTGAAGTACTTACCAGATCTTAGACCATTCTTCATTCTCATTTGTGTTTCCATTGTGTTTAATTGTTTTTCTACTGAAAGTGTATGTCAAAAGCTGGCTAGTTTCAAAGTACTTACCAAATCTTGGATTGCTTTTATGTCTTTCTTAAGTGTATGTCAAAAGCTAGCTAGTTTCAAAGTACTTACCAGATCTTGGGCTGCTCTTTGTTCTTCATTTATTTAATTCCCCTTCTTGTTGCATCATTTCATTCCATAAAATCAACCTTAAAGAGATCCTTATACATATATGACTTGCTCCATGGACCACTCTTGCTCCTTGTTGTTTCAATTAAACCCTATTATGAATCCATAGCCCAATAGACTAAAACCAACATTACATCCATATTTTTAGCCAAAGCTTGTTCTATTTGCTTGCAACTTCACACCTTTGAAACTCTTTTCGTTTAGGACTTTCCACTCAAATAATAATCATGCTCAACCATCCAAAACAAACAAAAAATATCGGACTTTATAACTAGCCTAATATCATTACCCAAAACCTTAAAGATAAATCCATATTCTCACTTATTGGAGAGATCCCTCTCCGGATTCAGGAGGGCTATATCCTAGAATCCCAAAGTGGTTGAAACGGTGTTCTCCCTGTGGTCAGACTTTTTCCAATCTTACTGATTACAGGGAGCTAACATTTCTGGCGACTCCGCTGGGGACTTGAGTCGAATTTTCATCTTAGGTTCCCTTAAGCACTTCATAAAACCTTGTGAGTGAAAGCATCCCTTTTCAAGCACTACCAAGTAATGGTAATCACGATAAAACTTGTTTGAATCAGTGACAAAATAGGTAGAACCTAGGATTCTCATAAGAGTTTATCTAACCTTGAAAGATCAGCTAGCTTAGCCTTAAGAGCAGACAGTCTTTGTCTCATAACCGTAGCTAAGTTTTGAAACATATTTAGGACACTATTAGAGGCCACAGGACTAAAAAATAACTTAGAAAACCCAAAAATATTTCAAATTGGTATTCAATAAACATGGTGGTGGACCATAAAACCTTTTACCTCAAAAAGAGCTAAAAAATTCCACTTGGCGACTCCACAATCTTTAACAGACCTTAAGACTCCACTGGGAAAAACCCTTATTATTGTAACATCATTTAAACTCAATTGCAGGACTGTAGGATTTAAATTTGTGAAACAGATTAGTTAACCTCTTAAAGACAGTCATATCTGGTCGAAATTTTCTTGTTTATTTGGGTCTGAAAAACACAACATAGTGGTCCTATAAAGATTCATACTAGAGCCTATCCTGACCCCGACCCACCTGAGATAGTTGATAACCTTGAAAATATTCTTAGGAAGTCTCCTAAGATAAATTTTTCAACTGTTTTCAGATCACCCTTGAAAGCTAATTCAGTTCCTGAAAATCTTGTAGCTCTACAGCAATCACAAGTAGACTTAAGAAATCCATTTAGAACTAGGTCTCTTGATGATTTAGATCAGCTAAATTCTGAGTCTTCACTTTCATCTCCTAAAACAAGTGAACATCCTGGTAGTAGAGAAACAACACCACCTGATTCACATTTCCTTTCCAATTTAGATGTTTCTCATCCAAGATCAGCTCAGCAATCTATTCCTGGTCCATCCACATCTGTTCATCCTACATCCACTGTCCAAACCACTCCACTTCAGCCCAATTTTCCTTTTGTTAATCCACCTCTTGTAAATCCACCTCCACCACATATCATGGTAGCATGGTATGCTCCCTTAGTCCTTCCTGTACTATTGGTCAATCTTCCACAGCACTATCAGTCCAAAATTCCATTATATGATGCTAGTAATGCTACTACTGCATCACAACACATGGATAAGATGAATGACTATTTTGATAGAAATGAAATTGATGATGAATATCTCAAACTAAGATTATTTGCTCAGAGTCTGGGGGGAGAAGTAAGAAAATGGTTTAAAGGCTTAACCCCCCATAGTATCAATGATCTCCAAGCCTTCCATCAGACATTATTAAACAAATGGGAAGTGAATAAGAATCCTCTCCAAGTCCTTTCTGATTACAAGAACCTCCATAGAAACACTGGGGAAAGCATGCAAGCTTACTGCAATAAATTTAATAGTGTGTATAATGCATTTACCCCAGATCTAAAACCTCCACAAGGCTCAGCTCTAAACAATTTTTCTGAAGGGTTTGACCTTGAGATGGCCTATCAGCTGAGAGAGAGAGATCCTGCAACTCTTGAAGATATGAAAAAAGGAGCTCTTGCTGTGGAAGTTAATTGGATGGAGAAGAGAGCGAGAATGAAGAATGAGAAGAGAGTGTCCTTTAGAGAGGAATCTACCCAAAGATGGAAAAAATGATGGAGGAGATGATGAATAAAATGAGCATCCCAGAGAGAGCACAAGCAAGTCAAAACCAAATTGCTCCTCAAAATAGAAACCAAAACCAAAATCAGAATTTTAGAAGGAACCAGCCTCCAAACAGACCTAGGGAAGATGATCAATAGATCACTCCTCCCTTTCATCAAAACTATGTGAGTGAGGTTGAGGAAACAGATGAACTAATAAAGGAAGATGATATCAACATGCTGGGAGTAGATAATGATGACTTTGAGATTCATTATGATAGAAAACAAGGTTTATACACACCTTATGATGAAAAAAGAGATGATGATGAAAGTTATTATCAAGACATGGAAAATGTCATCATAGAGTCTCAAAGAGAATATGACCTTAGAAGTATAACCAATCAACAAACTCCCAACACCAAAACCTTTGACAAATCTTCACAAAACAGCACTGTAAACAAGCCTAAAGTTGTCAAACAGAAGGACAAAATAGTAGCGGTAAATTTTGATAAAGGTAAAGAGAAAAGCACTCGAAAAAGTGATAAACAGAGTGCAGACCTTAGTAGTACTAACACTTCAACTAGTACTCCTGTGAAAACTATTTTTTCAAATGTAAATAGAGCAAGTCAGCAAATGGATTTTGCTGAAAAGGTGGCAGTTAACAAGGCTAAGACAAGCACTTCAAAGAATCAAATTCCTTTCGGCCTGGAGTAGGAAATTTCCAAAATCAAAATCTTTATTCCCTTGACTGAGTTAGTTGCCCAGAATGTATATAGGACCCAAATTTTGAAGGCTTTAAACATTGAAGAGAATAATGACACAGTCAATCTTAATGATGACCAACCAGAGCTTATTTTTGGTCCTAAGATTGAAGGTAAGTATCAAGAGGGACCTGTTCCTCCCTTTTATGTGAGTTTAAACGTTCATGACAAGATTTTTCACAACACTATGCACGACTCAGGGGCTTCTCATAATTTAATGCCTAAAGAGGTGATGGAGAGCCTGGGTCTAGAAATCACCAGACCTTATAAAGACCTTTACTCCTTTGACTCGAGCAGAGTAAAATGTTTAGGATTAATAAAATATCTCTGTGTTAACTTAGCATAGATTCCAGCCAAATGCTTAGTCATGGATATTGTTCTGGCTGATGTTCCCCCAAATTATGGAATGCTATTATCAAGATCTTGGGGAGCTAAGTTACAAGGGACTATGAAAACGGACATGACCTATGCGACCATCGTTGTTTGCAATCAGACAAGAAGAATTTACAGGGAGTCCCATATGCTATACACGGTTACAAGTCAAGACAAACCACAAAACTCTCCTCTATATTCTATAAATACAAGCCTCGATTATTTTATCTTGTTTAACGATGAAACATTCAGTGAGCAAGTCACTTTAAATGAATTAATGGCTGATAGAGAGGAGGAGGTAAACACAACGGAAGTGTCAAAACAGTTTGCTGCATTTGAAAACATTAGCAAACCCAACACAGGTCTTGAGCTGCAAGTCATGTGTACTTTGCTTTTAAACCTTGATAGTCAAGAAAGCAACCCTCAACACAGTGAAAAATCTGAGGAGTTAAACAAAATTCAACTAAGTGTCGATACTCATGAACAAGTGGAAGGCACGTTAGTTGAAGAGGACAACACCCAAGATCAAACCGAAACTAGTCCTTTGTGGAGTATGAACTTCGATGGTTCATGCACTAGAACTAATGTTGGTGCAAGTGTCTGGATATGCAACACTGAGAACAACCACACAGAAAGCATTTCTTGTAGATTAAACTTCCAGTGTTTGAATAACATAGCGGAGTGTGAATCCCTTCTATTAGGCTTGCATTTGTTGAAAAAGCTAGGAGCCAAAAGAATCAAATCATATGGGGATTCTGAGTCAGTCATTAGGCAAGTCAGTGGGGAATACGACACAAATCACCCAAGACTTAGGGCCTATTGAAACGATGTCGTGGACCTTTTGAAAACTTTTGAGGAGTACTAGGTAATTTTTGTCCTAAGAAAAAGAAATATCATGGCCCACAGCTTAGCTTTCATAGCTAGAACATGCTTAACGCCATATGAAACCAAAGAATGCACAACTCAGATTAAATTCAGACCAGCCGTTCCTGATAACGAAAAATATTGGCAAGTGTTTGATGGAGACAAACAAATAGAAGACTTCATGCAATTCAGAAATGAATTTGAACTACATAGTTCATATTCAGATTATGAAACACACTTAAATAGTGAAGAAAATTTTCTTGGTGAAGAAGAACCATCTCCTGAGGTTGCCAATATAAATCTACTATCTAGCAAACTTGAAAACAAAATAGAGACGAGTGCAGAGTTAGAAACAAAGGAGTTAGAAACTCTGCAGTCTAAAGATCAGATTTTGCCTAAGGGTCTAGCCCCTTTAAAAGAGTTGTTCAATTTTTATGATGTGGCCAAGAAGCCAAAACTGGAGCCTGTAGAGACTGAAGTGGAAGAGTGCAATATAGGCAGTGAACTTAAACCTATGATGATCAAACTGTCTAAGACTTTACCAGCTCACATTAAACTCAAATACATAGAGTTGTTCAAAGAATTTTCTGATGTTTTTGCGTGGAGTTACGAATATCTTAAGTCCTATGACACTGAAATAATATAGCAAAAAATCCCTCTCAAGGAAAACCAAAATCCATTCAAACAGAAACTGCGTAGAATAAACCATGTTCAGTTGCCTTTGGTTGAGAAGGAAATCAAGAAAATGTATGACGCTGGTATTATTGTCCCTATTAGATATTCTGAGTGGGTGTCTAATCTAGAGTCAATTAGGAAGAAAAAAGGAGAGATCAGGCTTTGTATAGACTTTAAAGACTTAAACAAAGCTTCATTGAAAGACAACTACCCTTTACCTAAGATGGATCATATTTTACAAAGGGTGGTGGGGTCTAAAAGAATTTCTTTGCTTGATGGCTATTCAGAGTACAATCAGATCTTAGTTCACCCTAATGATCAATTAAAGATAGCCTTTACTACACCATGGGGCACTTTCATGTATGTGAAAATGCCCTTTGGTCTAATGAATGCTGGTGCAACATTCCAAAGAGCCATGGACATAGCATTCTCCGAGGACACCTTGATGATGTTACTGTTTTTTCAAAGACAGATGAAGATCACTTAGAACATTTAAGAACAGTTTTTGAGCGATGCAGAAAGTTTGGGATATCTTTGAACCCTAAGAAAAAAATTTTCGGTCTCCAAGAAGGAAAACTTCTTGGACACACTATTTCAGAAGAGGGTATTAAGATAGATCCAAAGAGGATTGAGGCCATATTTAAAATCTCTCATCCTCGAAACATCAAGGAGTTGCAATCTTTCATTGGAAAGATTAACTTTTTGAGAAGGTTCATACCCAACTTGGCTGAGCTCCTTAGAAATATTACAAACATGCTGAAGAAGTAGCAAGGGGTAAAATGGACCATGGAAGCAAAGAAGTCCGTTGAGTTGGTGAAACAAGCGTTAACCAAAACACCCGTTCTAATCAGTCCTGATTTCTCAAAAGATTTTTATATTTTTTCATTTGCAGTAGAACATACAGTAGTTGTTGTCCTTTTACAGAAAAATCCACAAGGACAAGAGCAGCCTATTGCATTCTTTAGCAAGGCATTAAGGGATGCCCTTTTGAAGTATAACATTATGAAAAAGCAATATTTTACTTTGGTTAAAGCTTTGAAAGACTTCAGGGTATACATCTTGCACTCCCACATCATTGCCTTTGTCCCAAATTCAGTCGTGAAAGACATTCTAACACAGGACCCAGATAGTAAGAGAGGTAAGTGGATAGCTATTATTCTTGAATATGATTTAGAGATAAAGCCCACTAAACTCATCAAAGGGCAAGGTCTAGCTAGATTGATCGCTAAATCCAAATTTGAAGTCCTTGATATTAATATGATTAATGCTTTGGATGAACAAGAGGAAATATCAACTGCCATTATTGAAGACCATTTTATGAATTCCTCTTGGTATGCTCATGTTCTTTATGTTTTTCTTAATTTGAATACACCTCCTGGTTTGAAAAAAACAAAGGCAAGGTTCTTGAAGTTAAAAGCTGTAAACTATTGCATTATAGATATATGTCTTTATTGAAAAAATGCAAGTGGTATATTGCTTAAATTCTTACCTAAGTATGATGCAGAGAAGGTTAAGCACGAGTTCCATGAAGGAGAGTATGGAGGCCATTTATACTGGAAGACAACAACCAACAAAATATGGAGGGCTGGTTACTATTGACCTACTCTTTTTCTTGATGTACATAAGATGATAATTTCCTGTCATAAATGTCAACTTTTTGAAGGAAAAAGGAAGTTGCTACCCTTACCTCTACATCTAGTCACTGTTGAAGCCCCTTTTCAACTGTGGGGACTTGACTTCATAGGTGAAATCCATCCACCATCCTCTGCCCAGCATAGATGGATTCTCACTGCCACAAAATACTTCACTAAATAGATAGAAGCCATCCCCTGTAGGCAAGCCAATGATTCTATCATTATAAAGTTCATAGAGAATAATATTCTCTCTAGATTTGGCTGTCCTACCAAGATCATCACTGATAATGCAGCAACATTTGGATCAAAGAAGATGGTTGAATTCTGTCACAAGTATCAGATAACATTAGGGCATTCCACGGCCTATTACCCATAAGTTAATGGACTTGTAGAATCTTCAAACAAGATTTTAGTGAACATAATCAAGAAGTTGTTGGAGGAAAACAAAAAGTCTTGGCACACAAAGCTTGTGTATGTGCTTTGGGCTGACAGATTGACATTGAAGAAATCTATTGGCATGTCATCCTACCAGCTTGTGTATGGCACTGATGCAATTTTTCCAACCAGCCTTGGTGTGCGAGTTATGAAGTTGATTCAATAGGTTCAGTCTGAAGAAAATGATATGATCAGAAGGATAAATTAGATTATTCATCTTCAACAAACCAGAGAGGAGGTTTATAACAAAGCATTTCAGAAGCAAGACAACATTAAAAATCTTTTTGATAGAAGAACAAAGGCCAACAATTTCAATGTTGGGGACAAAGTTTTAAAGTGGGACTCAAGGAGGGAAGACAAGGGAAAGCATGGAAAATTTGACAACTTATGGCTTGGCCCTTACTTCATTCATTCAGCTGCTAGTAATAATGCCTTTTTCTTATATGAGTTGAATGGAGCAGAATTGTTTGGGGGTCCTGTCAATGGAAGGATGCTTAAACCTTACTTCTTTTGATCCATGTCATGTTCTGAAAGCCTTTTTATCTTTTTTCTCATTATAAATATTTCATCCACCATTGCATTCAAAGTTAGAAAAATAAAAAATACAAAAACAATGAAATAAAGAAAACAGGGCATATTGTAAAAACAATAAAGGTACAACCCCATACAAACAAAAAGAGAAAAAAATCTGAAAGTGTGCAAGCTTAAATGCCACTCCTCAAAAACACACTTCTAGTTAGTCATATAGCCTAATATTGACTAATTAGATTTAAATTTACTGTTGATAGGATAGTGAATTTGATTTTCCAAACAGTTTAATCATGGCTTATCAATAGGTAGATTAGGATAGAAATTAAAGGTTCAAACATGCTCAAAATCTGAACCTAAGTGTCCAAAGAAATATGACTCAAATCTGTTTATTTCTTGAGTCAAAAATAGAGGTGAAAACTGGTTCTAATTAGCTCAAAATATGAACCATAGAACAAGCAAAGAATAGCTCAAACAAAAGTCTAAAAAAAGCTGTAAAAAGATGAAGGAAGTACTTGGAATTTTCAGATCTTAAGCCTTCCATTTTGATTTAATTTTCTGCAAAACAATATCTATGTGCAGCTTGTTTTTTATGTCATAGATCAGCATCAAGTTAGATTGTTCAATCCTGACTTGTATGCTTTTGAATTTATGTTTTAGAAATTAGAGAATAAAAATCTGTTAGACTGTTTAATCCTAACAGATTGGTAGATTAGGTAGAGAAGCATATGGACTCAACTGTTTAATCTGAGTTCATGGAGAAATAAGGAGTAGAATTAGATTAGTTTTATGATTTCAAAACAATAAAATGTTGTAAAAATATTTTTCCAATCCAAGCGCACTCTAAAGAAGAAAAAATGTTAGATCAGTAGGATTGGGTAGGTAGAAAGCTTGTATTGATGAAGTTCCATTGTTTTTTATAGCTGCTAACATTTTTCAGAACAAATAAGATCATCCAAGTAAAGAAAGGAAACCCAATGGATAAGGCACTGATCAGCCTCCCAGAGAATGCAATTCTGAAGTTCTTGATGCCTTTAAGAAGACCATCCCCAAGTGGAGCCACTGTTAGCGACCAATAAAATTTGTCATATCAAATGGTGGCTAAAACATTTTTGGAGCCTTAAAGGAACAAGTTTTATTGCAAAAAATTTTATCTCTTAAAGACTCATGGAGACGTCATGCCGTTGGTTCAATCTTCACTGTTGTTTCCTTTTCCAAACTCAGAAATTCTGCTGATTCCATAGAGAAAAGACTGCTGCAAAAGCCATTTTTCCCTTCCCTCCACGTCAAAACTAACCTTCATTTTTCCTCCTCTTTTCCTCATAAAATTCCTCTATTTTCCCTTTTTTCCATTCCCTCCTTCATAAAATCCACATTACAGAGTTTAAAACTCCTTATTAAACTCTGTCGAAACCCCCAAATCCATCATAAAAATCTGAAAAAATTATAAAAATACACTTTTTTGTACTAATGGTTTAAGCCCCTTTGGGATAAATCCTAAACCACTTCCCCACATGTGCCCTAGTGCTATAACCAAGCGCTAAGCCCTTTCGGCGCTTATTGCATCGGAAAAAACAGAGCGCACAAGTCTTTTTGCCTTGTTGAAGCCTCCGATTGCGATTGGCCCCTTATTACATAACCCCCGATCATATTATTATTTCATATAACCCATGGGCCCACATCCGGCGCTTAAAACTGGTGAATGAACCTTTCCCGATGCTCATTTTCCTTTGTAAATAAAAAAACCCACTTTTTCCTAAGTTTGGTCCAAACCCGCCGAAACAATGTTTTTTAATGAAAAATGGGTAGATTGAAAGACTCGCACCAATAACTTCCGATGCGATTAAGCCCCATTGTATAAACCCCGCTCTCCGATTTTCTCCATATAACTTGCGCCGAAGACCAAGAGTTAAAAGTCCCTAGGCTCCAATCGCATCGGAGAAATTTCGAATGGGTAGATTGAAAAGCCCAAAGGCCCGATCACGATTGGCCCTTTCTATATATAAGCCCTAGGCCTATTGCATTCCATATAGACCAAAGGCCCTGTAGACGGGCGCCTAGCCACTTCATATATATAAACCCGCCCCAAGCCAAAACCTTTGTTTTAATTAAATTTTCGATTTTCATGTATTATGAAGGGTTTTCGTTGGTTCATTATTTGAAGGAATCTCCGCCGTTGATCTAAAGACAGTCAAAGATCAGTGTAACATCACATCGGAAAATTTCAGAGGGCGCATTTCACATTCTTTTTACCTCTCCCCGATTGGCTTTTCCCAAATCGATCGTGAACCGTTGATCTCCTCCCCGCCTTCCTAGATCTAACAACCCTCATTTACTCCGATCATAAGCCTTCCTCCATGTTTTTGAACCCTTCCGATTCACTCCCCACCATCGATATGATCCTTAGATCAACGGCCAATGCTCAATCACATCGGCACCATACAAGTTCTTTCCCCTGCCGATCGCATGCCTCCGATTGCATCTGGACCATCCACGTGTCCAGATCGGATGGTCCAGAATGTGTTTCCCGCCTTTCGTTAAAAACATATGCCCCGATTTATAATGTTTTTTCGGCCAATCATGGCCGTTGATCTCTACAGATCAACGGTCCTCATTAAACCTTTCTTTACCTTTGTATTATTTTTCATTTATCCCCAGATCACATCTCCGTCATTGATTCTTCTCATCCAACGACTTATATTAACTCCGACAGGCTTGCCTCCTGTGGGTCCTGCCTCCTTCTAGATCTTATCTCCGTCGTTAGTATTTTTGATCGGACGAACCAGATTGAAACTGTCGTCCCCGCTACCATCCGCGCATCTATCTCATATCACGTTCACTTCCTCACTGTTAGATCTAATGTTCCAGATCTAACGGTCCATGTTCCATATCGCGTAACTTTCAGCGCGAAGGATAATTTCCTGAGGGACGCACGATATATGTGGTTTTGAAAAGACACGTGTCGGGCGGAAATGCATATCGTATTCAAAAAGGAAAAACCACCTCCCCGCCTTTTTCTCATGTGAAAATAGTGGTTTTACCTCCCGAAACCACCTTCCCCATTTCTATTATGTTTTATCACGTGCGACTCCCACCGTTCAACTATGCAGATCAACGGCCCAGATTTAATCTGGCCTTACACTATCGCCCTCCACCCTTGCCAAAGGTTTTCAATGCACGATCTCTACTGTTGATCTCATGGGACGATCTCATTCGACGACCCACGATCATCCCGAAGCCCCGATTCCATTTCCTTTGCAATTTCCTCTGCCAAAGGGTTTTAGACCTTATTTATCACATTTTCTTTCATTTTCCAAAAAATGTGACCCTTTCGCATTATTGTTTCACTTCTAATCCCGACCGTTGATCTTCATGGTCGATTATAGATCAACGGTCCTAACTTAATTCTTCCACCATTTGCTCCCACTGCTCCCTTTTTTACCTTCACTAATTGATCTCCACTGTTGGATGTTGCCATCCAATGGCCATGCTCCCACCCACAACCTCTGAAGCAATTTTCCCAAAAAACGCAGGATTTCTTAATTATTTTTCTATTTTGCAGGTGTTGAATGGTTTTTCCATTACATCAAAGGAAAACCAAAGGCTGGGGATGACGATCCTTTGTGCCTTTGTGCTTACAAAAAGATCATTCCACAGGGTTCGAATCTGCATCTCATCAATGCTTCATGGGCATTGATGCCATATGAGCCCTATGTGGCCTGCACATCAACAAGACAAAGAGGATTAAAATCAAGCAAATAGTATCAGTGTCGAAGACTTAAACACATCAGAAACAGAGGATTGAAGAGCATTTTCACAGTTTTGGGGGATTACGGCTAAGATCAAAAATCAAAAGCCTAATCCTCTGAATTAAAACATAATTAAAGACAAATCAAACATTTATGAGACAGAAAGGCCTCCACCACCACAACAGAGGCTAATTGATTCCTCTCAGCTACCCAATGCCACCTGTAGCCAAAAGCATTCAAACAGAGGCCGAAGTTATTAATCAAAAAGAAGATATTTTCGTCAGCGCTGCCAAATAGTTAATTCTGCTAATGGAAACTAACGCAAAAAATATCAACAGAGTTATTACATCCTGAAATAGAGCCTAAAAGTCAACAAAAGCTCCCACTGAGCTTAATGCTTTAATGTAAATCAATTAATACGGTGAAAATATCTGTACTCTTCTCCATTAAGCCCCTCAAAGGCCAAGAAGCTATTAAATATTTATTAATTTACCCAGGAGATATTTATCAGATCCCACCTCCTCATTTCTTCCATAAATACTCGTGTAGAAGATGAGAAAATGTTGGTTGTAGAACTTTGAAATATACTTGTGCTCGAAACTTCTGATTGTAAATAGTTTTCAAAGGCTCTTGAAGCTCTACTTGTGATAGAATAGTTAGGCTGAGAAGTGAAGATGATTGCTGAACTGAAACACTGGACTTGAAGCTGTAACTGGTTTGAAGCATCAATACAAGCTGATTTATGGGATCCTGGTCTATGTCGACGGTGATGTTTTTCTTATTGTAAATCATTATTTTATTTCTATTTTCACTTTGTTCATTTTCTCTTATAAATAACAGAAAACATAGAGTTAGGATTTACTGTATATCAGTACCCTTCTCTGACTGATAATATTTATCTATATGTTTTCTTCCAAATTGTGTTATTTAGGAATGACTTAATTCAGTTTAAGCAGTTAGGAATGTTGGCGTTCCCTCGTCCTACTGTCTAGGCTAATTGTTATTCTTGAAAGTCATTTTAAGTTTATGTTAAGTAGAGATTAACTAGGGAAGTCTATGGTTAGCCCTGTCCTCTGGTCTCTTCTCCAAAGACTATCCGAAAGTTTCCCTAAGAGTGTGTTGAAAACTGGCTAGTTTCGAAGTACTTACCAGATCTTAGACCATTCTTCATTCTCATTTGTGTTTCCCTTGTGTTTAATTGTTTTTCTATTGAAAGTGTATGTCAAAAGCTGGCTAGTTTCAAAGTACTTACCAAATCTTGGATTGCTTTTATGTCTTTCTTAAGTGTATGTCAAAAGCTGGCTAGTTTCAAAGTACTTACCAGATCTTGGGCTGCTCTTTGTTCTTCATTTGCTTAATTCCCCTTCTTGTTGCATCATTTCATTCCATAAAATTAACTTTAAAGAGATCCTTAGAAATAGATGACTTGCCCCATGGACCACTCTTGCTCCTTGTTGTTTCAATTAAACCCTATTATGACTCCATAGCCAAATGGAATAAAACCAACATTACATCCATCTTTTTATCCAAAGCTTGTTCTATTTTCTTGCAACTTCACACCTTTGAAACTCTTTTCATTTAGGACTTTCCACTCAAATAATAATCATGCTCAACCATTCAAAACAAACAAAAACTCTCAGAATTAATAACTATCCTAATATCATTACACAAAAAATTAAATATAAATCCATCTTTGCACTTATCGGAGAGATCCCTCTCCGAATTCAGGAGGGCTAGATCCTAGAATCACAAAGTGGTTGAAACAGTGTTCTTCCTGCAGTCGGACTTTTTCCAATATTGCTGATTACAGGGAGCTAATAGGTTATATAAGTCCCTCATTATAGACTTAATATAGTTAAAGGATGTGTTAAGGTTACAATAGAGAGTAGACCATATCTTTAATTATGAAGATTTGTGGAATCAATTTCTAATTTGTATTCTCATTAAATTTATTAGAAAGAGAATAAATATTAGAAATTGATTCCACAAAGTATTTGTGTTACTAAAGTTAGTTTTTTATAAGTCCATCATTATGAATTTACTCTAGTTGATAAATATAGGGGCCCTCAGACTGCATAAATATTTTCGTGGTTGTTAGTCGATAATTATTATATTTTTTTGTGGGTTGTGTCCTGAGGATTTCACTCAGAGTGACAACGTTATTAGATTTTTCTGCCCTGTGTGCTTCGAGTTGGGAATTTTCTTCAAGGAATTCATCGAGAACGACAACGTTATTTGATTTTTATGCCCTGTGTGAGTTGAGTTGGGATATTTCTTCGAGGAATTATCAACTCATGAGTCTAAATTATCAACAATTAAAAATCCTTAGCAAGGGCACCATAAAATTGGTTTGTACATTAGTGAAGGTATTAGGCTAATGTACATTCTATATTATTTGGATATTTACATGAAAAGAAGTCCCATTGAAAGGTAGAGTTCTCAAAGGTATTAGGATGAAGTAAATTCTATATTATTTGGATATTTACATGCAAAGAAGTTACATTGAACGTAGAGTACTCAATGGCATGGTAGTTGTTGAGTATTGGTATTTATTTGATTGAATATTATTGTTTCATTAACTAGTTGATGTGTTAAGGTTACAATAGAGAGTAGGCCATATCTTTAATTATGAAGTGTTGTGGAATCAATTTACAATATTTATTCACTTTCAATTTATTATAAAGAGAATAAAGATTAGAAATTGATTCCATAAATTATTTGTGTTACTTAATTGAGTTGTTTATAAGTCCCTGATTATGAATTTACTCTAGTTAGGCAATGTACATACTAGTATGAGTCTAGATTATCAACAAGTAAAATTTCTTAGCAAGGGTACCATAACATTGGTTTGTACAATATTGAATGTATTAGGATGAGGTAAATTATATATTTGTTGGATATTTACATGCAAATAATTTCCATTTAAGGTAGATATATAAAATGTATTATGATTAAGTACATTCTATATTAGTTGGATATTTACATGTAAAGAAGTTCCATTGAAGGTAGAGTTCTCAATCGCATAGGAGTTGTTGAGTATTGGTATTTATTTGATTGATTATTACTGTGTCATTAACTAGTTGATGTGTTAAGGTTTCAATAGAGAGTAGACCATATCTTTAATTATGAAGAGTAGTTTCACTCAAAACTAAGTTGAGAATAGATCCTTTGTAACCATTTTGTGAACATAGATCTGGCTAAGAAATTGAAAGAGAATAAAGATTAGAAATTGATTACACAAAGTATTTGTGTTACTTAAGTGAGTTGGTTATAAGTCCCTCATTATTAATTTAATCTAGTTAAACATTGTCCATACTAGTATGAGTCTAAATTATCAACAATTAACATTCCTTAGCAAGGGCACCATAAAATTGGTTTGTACAGTAGTGAAGATATTAGGCTGAAGTACATTCTATATTACTTGGATATTTACGTGCAAAGAAGTTCGATTGAAGGTATATTTATCAATGGCATAGTAGTTGTTGATTATTCGTATTTATTTTATTAAGTATCATTATGTCATTAACTAGTATACCATAGAGAGTATACCATATCATTAGTTATGAATAGTTGCACTGAAAACTAAATCAAGAATAGAGGCCTTGTAATCATTTTGTGAACATAGATATTTCTAATAAAGTGAAAGAGAATAAATATTAGAAATTGATTCCAAAAAGTACACCATTTCAATATGTCACCAATTTATATAAACTTTCAATCTGTATAAACTTTCAATTTGTCACTAATCATGGCTATACCCTTTGCATGAATAAATAAGTAGATCGACAAAGGTCAAGCAAGAATGCATATATTTTCTTCTTTCTATACATGGTTACTTGTAAGTTAGATATAGGTTTTTATTTTAAGTTATTTGGGTAAGTTCTAAGTTTTCAATATCAGGTGGTATCTCCCTTGCTAGCCTGAGTACCTGTAGGAGTTGTTTTTATAAAGGAGAAATTGGGCTTTAAGCTCATAACTCGAGTGCAACCTAGAACTTTATAAGAAATTGAAAGAGAATAAAGAATAGAAATTGATTCCACTAAGTATAGCCTTTCAATATGTCACCAATGTGTATAAAATTTCAATCTGTCACCAATCATGGATATACCCTTTGATGAATAAATAACTAGATTGGAAAATTTCAATAAATAATGCATATATTTGTTTCTTTCTCTAGATGGTTACTTCTAAGTTAGATCTAATTTTTTCTTCTAAGTTATTTGGGTAAGTTCTAAGTTTTCAATATCATGTGGTATTTACCTTGTGGCCTCAATACCTGCAAGGCTGGTTTTGATGAAGGAGAAATTGGGCTTTAAGTTCATAACTCAGGTGCAGCCTTTGAAATTTGAAAACTGCCCAGTGCTATATATAGGAGGAAAGTGTGCATGTTTGGTGTTTAAAGCTTTGGATTCTATTTCCATGTTTGATCAGACCCTTGACCAATTGTAGTGTTTTGATAACTTTGTGTGCCACTTATATGCATCAGTTTATAATATATATTCCCCTGATATATATGAGAATTATTCTTTGGAAATATTACAGAGTGCATATTTATATGAGTTCCATTTAAATTGACATTCATTCTTCATATTTTTAGTAGTTGTCATTGCATTCTTCATCTACATCTACTATATGGAGGTGAAATAACCAACTGGATGGTTTACAAATTTAAATTTGCAATCACTAAGCAATTATCACTAGAGCGATTATTATGGAATCAAGTTACTTTCATAATTACAAATAGAGAAGAGGCACAAAATTGAAAACTCATGGAAATGGGACTATAATTACCTAGTGAGCCTTCCCCACAACCAATAGAGTCTACAATTTTTATGATCAATGAACTATAGAATATTCATGTAATACTATTAATTTAAGTTCCAAGTGACCCCACGGTGTCAAATCCAAACATAACATTAATAGGTACAAATCCAAACATTCTGGGTAGAGATAAATGCCTTAAAATAACAAGATTTAAATAACATATATTACCATAAAGGAACAAGTATCATTCCTTTAAAACTCAAGATTATTTTTATTCACTTTCAATAAAATGATAACATTTTCCATCTAAGTCAATTCTAATTGTACATAAATTTTAGAGTATACAGGAGGGAAAAGGAGGTTATGTTGACCTAGTCTAGACGAGGAGGAGGTTGAAATGAGGGAAGAGGATGAGCTCACTGCTTGGAAGATGGCTAGAGGGAAGAGGAAAAGTTGGCTTCCAAGAGGAAGATGATGTTGTGATGACCACGACTCCAGCCAACCTGCAAAAAAAAAATATTACAAAACAAAAAAATTCTTAGAAAAAAAAGCAATAAAAAAAAACAAATCACAAATAAGGAAAAATCCCAATTCAACTCACATAGGGAAGAAAATTCCAATAACGTTGTCGCTCTCGACAAATTCCTCGAATAAAAATCCCAAGTCAACTCATACAAGGTAGAAAAATCCAATAACGTTGTTGGTCACAATGAATTCCTGGAAGAAAAATCCAAACTCAACTCACACAGGCCAGAAAAATACAATAACGTTGTCGCTCTTGGCAAAATCCTCAGGACATAGCCCAGAGAAAAATCCAATAACGATCAATTAACAACAACGAAAATATTTATGCGGTGTAAGTGATGCTATATTTAAAAGCAATATTTCAGTCGAAATAATATTCTGGCTAGGAAAATATTTCGGCTGAAATGTCATTGTCAAGTTTTGAACCTTCCAGCCAAAAATTGGATTAATGTTCGACAGTAATAGTTTGGTCGAATTACTTTTAATAATTCAGCCAAAAAAACACTTTGTTCGACCGAAAAAGTTCGAGTGTGAATTTTCTTAGCGAGTTTCTCACATAAGTGTAACCCAGCTTCGCGTTTCCACCAAAATGTAAAATATGCCCAAAATATATATCATGAACAATAAAATTCAAATATGTCCAAAATTTATATCATGAACGATAAAAGTAAACATATATAACAATGTATAGTCCGACAAGTATCAAGTTATATAGAAAAGTAAATATGACTGCATAAATAAGACTATCTATCAAATAAAATGTTGCACATGTGCATCATTAATAAAATAGAGATGGATGCAGTGTCTTTTCCAACAACGTCCTAAGCCTCGTTGTGCTATCATCTGAAGAATGGGGAACCTGTACACAATGTGGAAACATTAAAATGTAATATTTTAAAATTGAATGGTAATGTAGAACTTCATAAAAAAATGAAATGAAAAAGAAAAAAATTCATGCAATACCTCATATACTTCCCTCTCCTAATAGGGAAGAACAGGGTGGTTCTGAACGAAAATCATCTCCACAAACCTAAAGTTCAAAAATTTTAAAACTGTAAAATAACTCAAGATCTAGATCTCATTTTTTAATGCAACTTTCACTTGAATTTATAACTTAAAAACAGAAGTGAAAAATTGAATACTTGTGACGATGGATTTGGCACATCTCCTAATAGGGAAGAAGAGGATGGCTCCGAACGAAAATCATCTCCACAAACCTAAAATTGAACAATTTTAAAACTGTAAAATAACTCAATATCTAGATCTCATTTTTTGATGAAACTTTCACTTCACTCTATAACTTAAAAAAAATTTAAGTGAAAAATTGTTCATACTTGTGATGGTGGATTTGGCACATCTCCTAACAAGGAAAAAGAGGGTGGCTCCATTGTGAAAACATCGGATGGAATCATAATCTGTCAACATTTAATTATATACATTTACATGCGTAGACAATTATTTATTTTAAAATTATGTCATCATGATACTGATATAATAATAGATTAATAATTGTACATCAACATCATGAACACTTAAAAAACACTAACATTTTCCAACATATCATCTTGAGATTGTGAGAACCTGAAGCTTCGACCATGATATTAAAATATTTTTTCATGAAGCGTGTTAACTGCAAATGGTGTTAACATATGGTTCATTTTTGTTAGATTAACATATACAAATAAACATGTATGTGTATTTATTACAAATTGTACATGCTAAAATATTCACCCTAACCTTTAACACATACCGATCCCATGCCCTCTTCCTCATGAATTATTAAGTTCTGCCAATCATTGCATGTTGTGAAACCACCTCCAAAAATAGAAGAAACGAGATATCAAAGCCTTACAAATAAGCCACTTTGAGGGGGAAACCTCCAATACATTACATGAATGAACAATTCTTGGAAGATACAAATGCCAAAACCTCCTTTCTATATATAGGAGTCCATGGGGCCACAATGTAATCGTAGTGGGGCCACAATGTAATCCTAGCCGACCTAACAATAATAATGTAAGGGCACAATAATAAAAATATGGGGGTTACAGGGGTACAACAATAAAAATAAGGGGGTTACACTAACAAAAATAAGGGACTATACTAGTAATATAGAGACCTAACATGCTCCTCTCCTTCAAAAAATTGTTGTCCTCAACACTTGAGTAGCTCCGGGTGCTTTTGTATAAAATTATCATCCTCCCATGTAGAATATTCAGTGGGTAAGTTCTTCCATTATATGAGATACTCTGAAATTGATCGATTTCGTAGCTTTCGAGTTATTGTTTCCGTGACTGCTTCAGGTTCCAATATGGTTTTTCCTTCCTCATCAAGTTCTAGCAATATTGTTTGAACTGGAAGTTTGTCCCCTACAACCTTTTTTAAGCATGAAACATGGAAAACTGGATGCACTCGCGAAGAAGTAGGAAGCTTCAATTTGTATGCCATAGTACCAATCTTTTGCAAGACCTTGTAAGGACCATAGTACTTTGGCGATAATTTATTATCCTTTTTAGCTTTCTTGAGGGACATTTGTTTGTCTGGATGTAGTCGTAAAAATACCCAATCTCCCACATCAAAACTTCTCCCACTGTGATGTTGATCTGCCTGTTGGTTCATTCGATTTTGTGCCAAAATTAGGTTATCCTTTAAGAGTTGAGAACTTCTTGTTGATGCTCGATGTGATCCTCCATTGCTTGAACCCTAGAATTTTCCCTTAAAGAATATGTGATGGATAGTGGATGATATCCATAAAGTGCTATAAATGGGGTCATTTTTTCTGCAGTATGGAAGTAATTTTTATACCACCATTCAATGATATGTAACCACTTGACCCAATGTGCTTTCTTATCATATATAAAACAACGAAGATATCCTTCCAAACATTTATTCACTATCTCTGTTTGACCATTGTATTGAGGATGATAAGATGAACTATGAGCTAGTTGAGTACCCAAACAAGAAAATAATTCCGTCAAAAAATTTCCTATAAAAATGGGATCTCTGTCACTTACAATAATCTTCGGATTTCCATGTAGCTTTTGAATTGTTTCCATAAATGTCGTAGCAACTGTACTTGCTTTAAATGGATGAGATAATGCACAAAAGTGTGCATACTTGGTCAGTCTATCAACTACCACCATGATGACACTCTTTCCTTCGGACTTAGGTAAACCTGTGATAAAATCCATTGAAATCTCCTCCCAACATTGACTAGGAATGGATAAAGGTTGTAGAAGACTCGGTGTCTTAATTGTCTCAACTTTATTTTGTTGGCAAACCAAACATTCTGCCACAAAATTTTGAATATCAGATTTAAGGCCATCCCAAAAAAAATTCTTTCTTCACCCTATGGAAAATTTTTAAAAATCCCGAGTGTCCTCCTAAAGAAGAAGTGTGCAATTCCAAAAGAATCTTTTGTTTTAGTTGGGAATTCTTGCAAATATATAAGCGATATGTGTACCATAAGGAATAATTTTTCCAACTAAATGTATCATATGTACTAGGATCTTGCTGTAAATTTTGGATGAGTGTCCACACTTCTTCTTCCTTCTTCCATTCATCCCTTACTTTGGTTATCCAATCTGGTTGGATAATAGAAATGGCACAAATCAATGGTTCCACCTCTTCATCCTTTCTTGAGAGTGCATCTGCAACAACATTTAGCTTCCCCTTTTTGTAGATGATTTCAAAGCCATAACCTAACATCTTTACGACCCATTTTTACTACTCTTTTGAAGATATTCTTTGTTCCAAAAAGTGTTTAAGACTATCACGATCAGATTTTACCTTGAAGTGTCTTCCCATTAGGTAAGGTCTCCATTTCTTTAGTGCATGTAGTATTGCCAACATTTTCTTTTCATAAATAGCCTTTTGTAAATACTTTCCTTTGATTGAACGATTTTAAAAAGAAATGGGTCTTCCTTTTTGGATTAAAACAACACCAATTCCATTTCCTGAGGCATCACATTCCACAATAAAGGTTTTTGTGAAGTCTGGTGTAGCAAAGACTGGTGCTAGGCACATTGCCTATTTAATATGTTCAAAGGCCTTAGTTTCTTCAAGAGTCCATGAAAATGCATCTTTCTTCAATACTGTTGTTAGAGGTGCTGCTATTCTCCCATAATTCTTAACAAACTTGTGATAATACCATGTTAACCTGAGAAATCCACGCAACTTCTTTATGGTTGTGGGGAATTTCCATTCCTTAATGGCTTTAATTTTGTTAGGGTCTACCTTAACACCCTCGTGAGATAAAATATGACCCATATATTCCACCTCTTTTACTCCAAAGAAAAATTTGGATGTTTTTCCATATAATTGTTTCTCCTCCAACAGTTTGAGCACCCTGTCAACATTTTGAACATGATCCTTCCAAGACCTATTGTAGATTAGTATATCATCAAAAAATACTAGCACAAATTTTTCAAGGAAGGTTTTGAAAATGGAATTCATTAACCCTTGAAATGTATAAGGTGCATTGGTAAGGCCAAAAGGCATGACCAAAAATTCATAATGACCCTCATGAGTTCGAAATGCTATTTTCGGAATATCTTCAGTCTTCATTATAATTTTATGATATCCTGAACGAAGATCCAACTTGGTAAAATAAATTGCTCCATGTAATTCATCCAATAATTCATCAATCACAAGAATGGGAAATTTATCTTTAATGGTGGGCTTATTGATCTCCCTATAATATGGACACATGCACATTGATCCATATTTCTTATGCACCAATACTACTGGGGCTGAGAAAGAACTTTGAATAGGTTTAATTATACCAGCCTCTAACATTTCTGCAATGATACGTTCATTTTCACTCTTTTGGATAGAAGGATATCTATAAGGCCCGATGTTTGGAGGAAAACTTCCTGGAATCAAATGAATAGCATGATCATGATCACGAATAAGTGGGAGTCCTTTGGGAGTATCAAACACCTTAGAGTGATTGTCCAATACTTTTTGGAGATATGGAGAAATAGATGATTTTGATGTTGGAACTTCTAGTGAGAATAATTGTGCAATTACGCCTCATTATTTTTTCTTCAGAAGCTTTGTCATGAGAATAGAGCTTATTCTCTTTCTTGGCTTCCCTGCAATACTCCGCAATTTGATTTCCTTTCCTTCCGAAAAAAATTTCAAGAAAAGTTCTTGAAAATTAAAAGCTATCGTCCCCAAATATTGTAACCATTGTACTCCTAGTACAACATTAGCACCTCCCATCGGGATGGAAAGCATTACACTATTCAATACATATTCCCTCATGGCTAGCTTGATATTATGGCATTTTCCTGATTAATTTATAGATCCTCCATTTGCAACCATTACTTGACATTTTGGTGCTGGGTATAGGAAACAATTCAATTCCTTGGCTACCTTACAATGAATAAAATTATGGGTACTACCTGAATCAATCAACACTATTACCTTTTTCTTCTTGATATGTCCTTCTATATTGAGAGTTTGAGGAGTGGTAATTCCTGCCAATGCATTACACGATATGGTCGGACTCATTTCTATCTCTTCTAGGGTTGCTTCCTTGTGTATATCCTCTTCTTTTGAAATTTCTTGTTCATTTTCTTCCTCCTCTTCACAATCTATGTAAAATAATTTCTTCTCAGCACACTTATGACCTTTAGTGTATTTGATATCACAACTATGTAGCAAAGCAATTTTTCTCTTTTTTATTCCAATTTTTGTGGTGTCAACCTTGTAGGTTGTGGAAGTATAGGAGTAGAAGCACTTCCATATTTATAGATGTGAGTGGTAGGCTTCCTTGTCGCCATAATTTTACATTCAATTTTTCTTGCCAACCTGAATGCCTTCTCCAATGAATCAGGTTCCCAAACGCGAAATTCATGTTGGATGTTATCCTTTAAAGTCCCTATGAAGACATTAATCATGTGCTCCTTTGGAATATCAGTTACCCTTATATTCAATTTTTGGAAGTCCTCAATGTGCTCAACCACTGAACCCTTTTGTTTGAGATTTATCAATTGGCTAAAGAAGGTGTTGCTCTTTTTATCTTCGTAACATGCTATCATTTCCTCCATAAAAATTGACCAAGTGACAATATTTTTACGGGAGCAAAGCCATTGATACCAAACAAATGTATTTTTTTCTAAATGTAAAGTTTCAATGCGAACCTTTTGTGTGTTTTGCACATTATTGAGATCAAAATATTGCTCCATCTGTAGTATCCATGTTACGGGATCCTAATTGCCATCAAATTTCCTCGTATCCATCTTT
This sequence comes from Pinus albicaulis, assembly GCA_034641835.2. Lineage (NCBI taxonomy): Eukaryota > Viridiplantae > Streptophyta > Pinopsida > Pinales > Pinaceae > Pinus > Pinus albicaulis. The sequence continues at coordinate 1,069,676,534 of CM076584.1, forward strand.
GGAATATGGTGGTTCTTCAATCCAACATTAGAGTTTATAAAATCATGATTAACATTTGTTTTTTCCTCATCATGTGTTTCTTCTACTATCTTTTCGCCATTAGGAATCATTTCTTATATCAAATTTGACAAACCTTCCTTCAAACCTTCCATTTTTTCTTCCATGCCATCCTTCAAACCTCCCATCATAGCTTCCATACCTTTCTTCAAACCATCTATCTTATCTTCCATGCTTTTCTTCAAAACATCCATTTCATTTTTTTTTTTCTCTTTGCGATAGCGAAATTTGGTGCATTTTCTCCTGGAATTTTGTTATGTCATGTTGCATTTCTTCATCTTCATGAGCCATAGTAAAGCCTTCTGAAGGCTTAATGGGTGTTGAATTCTTTTTAGGGGGCATTTTAGAACCCAATACTGATATGTATTCTACAATATTCCCTTGGAATCAATTCAAACTAATTCTTCAAACAAGAATTATGTAATTCAGAAAAAAATAGACACCTTTTTATTGCTTTTGAAGAGCTCGATATTGAAATTGACTTATCTTTGTGATTGAAAATCTTCAATATCTGACATTCAGTCCTAGGGTATCCCTATGAATCCTCTTTTGAATTCCACAGGTCTGACCTAATTTGGATTCTTCAAGACAATGTTATGTCCAATCTCCCACAATAATCTAATTATGGACTAGTTCAGTAGAGTGAACTTGTATGACTTGCCACGTGTCATTGTTTTCTCCTTCGGCTTTGAAATTGAAAAACTCGAAACTATAGTCTCTGCACTTCAAGCTAATTTTTACATAATTCAAATCCAATGCTTAGAGAGAGACAGAGAGTTATGAATATTTTCCCACGATCAACTCTTTGAGATGAAATTCAGGAGCCTGAAAAAAACCTAACTTCCACAGATCATATCTCTGAAAATGTTGTGAACCAAGCTCTGAAATTTTGCGACGATGTTCCTATGGATTTCGGCTTCTCACTCTAAACATTTCAGCTTCTGAACCTTCATAGAAAAAAAAGTTATAGCAAAAATTCCACGATGACCTGTTTGGTGTACTGAAACCTTAGAATCCAAAGTTCTAATACCAAATGTTGTGAAACCAGCTCCAAAAATAGAAGAAAAGAGATATCAACTCCTTAGAAATAAGCCACTTTGAGGGGGAAACCTCCAATAAATTACATGAATGAAAAATTCTTGGATGATACAAATGAAAAAGCCTCCTTTCTATATATAGGAGTCTATGGGGCCACAATGTAATCCTAGTGGGGCCACAATGTAATCCTAGCTAACCTAAAAATAATAATGTAAGGGAACAATAATAACAATATGGGGGTTACAGGGGTACAACAATAACAATAAGGGGGTTACACTCACAATAATAAGGGACTATACTAGTAATATAGGGACCTAACATTGTGACAATGCTTTGCATATGTTCTAAGCTCTTCAATATTCATGTTGTGTATATCATCATCTATATGATACATAAAATTAGCACGTGCATTCTCTTCTGCTCTTTTTCGATTTAGACAAACATCAATTCCACCATGTCCACTCTCAACATTGTCTATGATGGCATACCTTACTTCTTGACTAATTTGAGAAGTGCCATCCATCTCTGACTATAAATTTTCCACACAAACAAGTCCAGGGGAAACTCGGCATCATGCTTAGCACCCCTATGGTTACATAATCGACTTTTCCCAAGACCAAAAAATTTAGAGGGAAGGTCATTATAATTGGATTTCATTCTCAAAAATAATTCTTCATAAAATAATTTTGCAAAATAAAGAGGAACCTCATCGTTCCATGGTAGTCTTCCATTGGCAGCAAGGTGCCTATCATTCAAATGGAAATCTATATCATGGTGCTTGAAATATTGCACCTTTATCATCTTTCTTTTATGCCTTTCTTTGAAATTAAATATAGATTTTGTCAATTCTTTTGTAACTATGTGTTTAACATCATCCCATATATTGGAACCCATCATTGTTTCATTTTTTTTCCTCATCACTTCCACAAAAGTATCAGTGGTTGGCCCAAGCTTTTGTAGAGATCTACAAGTGCGCTGAAGGAGTGCGTAACTATTTATAAGCTTTCTCGACTCTCAGCAGGGATTTTCAAAGGCAAAATATATTTCTTATATTTTTAATAAAAATGTTCACACATTTGTAATGTGCATTGTTATATGTTTGTTTCCCAAGGTAAATCGAAAATTTCAAAAGGATAAGGCATGGTTGGTGTACAACCTTCTTCTTGAATAACGTGGTTCGGCCTACGTATTTTTCAAGCGACATTTTCACCCTCTTCATCAATATATAAAATCACATGTATAAATAAAAAAACATGTGAAAAAATTTGTAGAAATTTTCATTTTAACAAAAAAAAATTATATAAATAATTTAAAACAAATTAATAATTGAATTAAAATAAAATTTAGATTGATGGCCACCTCGAGATGGCTGGGCAGCATCAGGCCCACCCTGAGATCATTGAGAACCAGCATGACCACCTATTGGTTGAGAACCAACATGACCACCCATTGATTGGCCACTGGGGGGAATATACCACCACCCTCACGCAATTAGCCACCACCTATTGATTGGTTACCAAGGGAATGTGTACCACCATCACCCTCATGCAACAAGAGGGAAGATTCATAAAAAAATATGAATTTATAATCAATTAAAAAATACATACATACATATAAATAAATGTACATATGATTGATTAGATTGCGCGAACCATATCACGACTGCGTGAACCATGGAAAGAATCCATTGATGGAGTAGATACTCTTGTCGTCCGAACTCCTAAAAAATAAAAGATGAAAATTATTAAAAACTAATTTAACTTACAAAATTGATAAAAAAATATATTCCATATGTATACATGTATGTACATGGGGATAAAATTATATATGTTCAATAAAAAAATCAATTCCACATGTATAAATATATGTATGGAGATAAGATTATATATTCAAATGTCATTTAAAATCATGCACATTGTGCAAATGTTAGACAATTTTAATTTTTTAGTATAAGACATTGTGCAAATGTTAATAATATGTCTGGTGATCTATTTTGTGGGGAAATGCCAATTCAAGATTAATTTGTCAAAGATGAATTAGTACTGTATGGGGCAATGCCAATTCAAGATTCATCTCTTAAATATGAATTAGTGTTGAGACACTCTCCTTCAAAATTTATTGACGGATATTCTGACATATTTTTGATATGTGTGTGTTTTTTACTTATAAATGTGTCATTTTTAATGACCATGCATTTTTTTCATTCATATACTAATGTGCATGATTTTAAATGACTTTTGAATATATAATCTTATCTCCATACATATATTTATACATGTGGAATTGATTTTTTTATTGAACATATATAATTTTATCCCCATGTACATACATGTATACATATGGAATATATTTTTTTATCAATTTTGTAAGTTAAATTAGTTTATGGTTTGCCTTAAGTTGGTTCACGTCTTTCATCTAGTTGCACACAAGTTCCAAATTTGTGAAAACTTCAATTCCATTTGATGCATACTCCCTAGTTGTTCCCAAGCCTTCTTTCCATGCAATCTAATATGCTTCATTGTTTATTTTTCTTCTCGGTATATTCATTTTCCTTTGGAGGATCTTAATAGTCACAATATTGCAAAGAACATATGTAATCACTTCTTTCCCTGGATTGGGATAGAAAGAAATATCTATGCATAATGTCTATTTTTCAACCATGTTTAGTGGGATTTTGATCGCTGAAAAAAAAAACAAATTCAATAAAATATATTACATGAATATTTATTGCAAATGCTTTAAATTTTATGGGAGAAATCACATGTATATGGTTTGCCTTAAATTTTATGGGAGAAATGACATGTACATGGTTCCCAAAATCACTAGAAAATGCCTTAAAGTTTATGGGAGAAATGTCATGTACATGGTTCCCAGAAACACTAGGAAATGCCTTAAAGTTTATGGAGAAATGACATGTACATGGTTTCCAAAAACACTAGAATTTTCCTTAAAAATATATTAAATGAATGTTTATTGCAAATGTCTTAAATTGTGTTGCAAACACCTTAAAGTTTATGGGAGAAATGGCATGTACATGGTTTTCCTTAAATTTTATGGGAGAAATGACATGTACATGGTTCCCAAAAACACTAGAAAATGCTAAGTTTATGGGAGAAAGGACATGCACAAGGTTTGAAAAAGCACTAGAATTTTCCTTAAAAATATATTAAATTAAAGTTTATGAGAGAAATGACATGTACATGGTTCGCCTTAAAGTTGATGGGAGAAATGAAATGTACATGGTTCTCCTTAGAGTTTATGGGAGAAATGACAGGCACATGGTTCCCAAAAACACTAGAAAATGCCTTAAACTTTATGGGAGAAATGACATGTACATGGTTCCCAAAAACACTAGCAAATTCCTTAAAGTTTATGGGAGAAATGGCATCTATATGGTTTCCAAAAACACTATCATTTTCCATAAAAATATATGAAATTAACATTTATTGTGAATGCCTTAAATTTTATTGTAAATTCCTTAAATTTTATGGGAGAAATGACATACATGCATGGTTTTCCTTAAATTTTATCGCAGAAATGACATGTACATGGTTTGCCTTAAATTTAATAGGAGAAATGACATATAAATGGTCATAAACTATTCAAAAATCATGAGCAATTAGTCAGTTACGACTACCTCTCATGGAAATGGTCATAGATGAATGACTAAATTATAGGAGAAATGACATGTAAATGATCATGGACCATTCAAAAATCATGAGAAATTAGTCAGTTATGACTACCTCTCATGGAAATGGTCATAGATGAATGACTAAATTAACGCATTTGAATCCCAAAAATGATATCTAATATAATGCACTGCAGAAACCCCTCTAAAATACTAAGAGTAAAGGGATCTCTTCTTGAATGGTTCATGAGGCACAATAGTTGCTAAGGTTTTGCAAATGGGGTAGCAAGCTAAGTGGGCTTGATTGTGGGGAAAACTCCACAGTTAAGCGTGCTTGAGCTAGAGGAGTTCTCAGATGGGTGACCTCTTGGGAAGTCCTGGTTACCGGGTGCAAGCCTCGGAAGTGATGATTGATGCTATGTGATTCATTTCACTAGTTTCAATCCCACTTCTTCACCCCTGTGAGCATCACCCAATGCAATGAGTGCTAAGTGGAATATTCAAAAATCATGAGAAATTAGTCAGTTACGACTACCTCTCATGGAAATGGTCATATATGAATGACTAAATTAACGCAGTTGAATCCCAAAAATGATATCTAACATAATGCACTACGGAAACCCCTCTAAAATACTACGAGTAAAGGGATCTCTTCTTGAATGGTTCATGAGGCACAATAGTTGCTAAGGTTTTGCAAATGGGGTAGCTAGCTAAGTGGGCTTGATTGTGGGGAAAACTCCACAGTTAAGTGCGCTTGAGCCATAGGATTTCTGGGATGGGTGACCTCCCGAGAAGTCCTGGTTACCGGGTGCAAGCCCCAGAAGTGATGATTGATTCTATGTGATTCATTTCACTAGTTTCAATCCCACTTCTTCACCCATGTGATCATCACCCAATGCAATGAGTGCTAAGTGGAATATTCAAAAATCATGAGAAATTAGTCAGTTACGACTACCTCTCATGGAAATGGTCATAGATGAATGACTAAATTAACGCAGTTGAATCCCAAAAATGATATCTAACATAATGCACTGCGGAAACCCCTCATACTTAAAATACTAAGAGTAAATGGATCTCTTATTGAATGGTTCATGAAGCACAATAGTTGCTAAGGTTTTGCAAATGGGGTAGTAAGCTAAGTGGGCTTGATTGTGGGGAAAACTCCACAGTTAAGCGCGCTTGAGCCAGAGGAGTTCTAATATGGGTGACCTGCCGGGAAGTCCTGGTTACCGGGTGCAAGCCCCGAAAGTGATGATTGACGCTATGTGATTCATTTCACTAGTTTCAATCCCACTTCTTCACCCCTATGAGCATCACCTGATGTGATGAGTGCTAAGTGGACTATTCAAAAATCATGAGAAATTAGTCAATTATGACTACCTCTCATGGAAATGGTCATAGATGAATGACTAAATTAACGCAATTGAATCCAAAAAATGATTTCTGACATGTACGTTTTTTTCCTTAAAGTTTATAGGGGAAACAACGTGTCCATGGTTCCCAAAAACACTAGAAAATGTGTTAAAGTTGATGGGATAAATTACATGTACATGGTTCCCGAAAACACTAGCAAATGCCTTAAAGTTTATGGGAGAAACGACATCTACATGGTTTCTAAAAACACTAGCAATTTTCTTAAAAATATATTAAATGAAAATTTATTGCGAATGCCTTAAATTTTATTCCAAATGTCTTAAAGTTAATGGGAGGAATGGCATGTACATGGTTTTACTTAAATTTTATGCGAGAAATGACATGTACATGGTTTACCTTAAATTTTATGGGAGAAATAACAAGTACATGGTTTTCCTTAAAGTTTATAGGGGAAATGACATGTCCATGTTACCCAAAAACACTAGCAAATGCCTTAAACTTTATTGGAGAAATGACATGTACATGGTTTTCCTTAAATTTTATGGGAGAAATTACATAGAAATTATATGTACATGGTTCCCAAAAACACTACCAAATGCCTTAAAGTTTATGGGATAAATGACATGTACATGGTTTCCAAAAACACTAGCATTTTCCTTAAAAATATATTAAATGAACATTTATTGCAAATGCCTTAAATTTTATGAGGGAAATGACATGTACATGGTTTTCCTTAAGGTTTATGGGAGAAATGACATGTGCATGGTTTTCCTTAAATTTTATGGGAAAAATGACATGTACATGATTTTCCTTGAAGAGAAATGACATGTACATGGTTTTCCGTAAAGTTTATGGGATAAATGACATGTACATTGTTTGCCTTAATTTTTTCCTTAAAGTTTATGGGAGAAATGACATGTACATGGTTTTCCTTAAATTTTATGGGATAAATGACATTTACATGGTTTGCCTTAAGTTTATGGGAGAAATGACATGTACATGGTTTGCCTTAAAGTTTTCCTTAAATTTTATGGTAGAAATGAAATGGAAATGACATGTACATGGTTCCAAAAAACAATAGAAAATGCCTTAAATTTTATGGAAGAAATGAAATTGTATGGTTTCCAAAAACGCTAGCATTTTCCTTAAAAATATATTAAATTAAAGTTTACGGGAGAAATGACATGTACATAGTTTTCCTTAAAGTTTATGAGAGAAATGACATGCACATGGTTTGGTTTAAACTTTATTGGAGAAATGACATGTATATGGTTAGCCTTAATGTTTATGGGAGAAATGATATGTACATGGTTTGCTTTAAATTTTATGGGAGATATGACATTTACATGGTTTGCCTTAAATTTTATGGGAGAATTGACATGTAGATGGTTTTACTTAAGTTTTTATGCGAGAAATGACATGTAAATGGTTCCCAAAAACACTAGAAAATGCCTTAAAGTTTATGGGAGAAATTACATGTACATAGTTTCCAAAATCACTAACAAATGCCTTAAATTTTATGGGATAAATGACATGTACATGGTTTGCCTTAAATTTTATCGGATAAATGACATTTATATGGTTTGCCTTAAATTTTATGGGAGAAAAAACATGTACATGGTTTTCTTTAAAGAGAAATGACATTTACATGGTTTTCCTTAAAGTTTATGGGAGAAATTACATGTACATGGTTTACCTTAAATTTTGTCATAAATTTTATGGGAGAAATGACATAGAGATGACATGTACATGGTTCACAAAACACTAGCAAATGCCTTAAAGTTTATGGGAGAAATGACATGTACATGGTTTCCAAAAACACTAGTATTTTCCTTAAAAATATATTAAATTAAAGTTTATGGGAGAAATGACATGTAGATGGCTTGCCTTAAAGTTTTTGGGAGAAATGACATGTACATGGTTTTCCTTAAATTTTATGGGAGAAATGACATGTACATGGTTCCCAAAAACACTAGCAAATGTCTTAAATTTTATGGGAGAAATGACATGTACATGGTTCCCAAAAAGACAAGCAAATTCCTTAAAGTTTATGGGAGAAATGTCATGCACATGTTTCCCGAAAATACTAGCAAATGCCTTACAGTTTATGGGAGAAATGACATGTACATGGTTGCCAAAAACACCATCATTTTCTTTAGAAATATATTAAATGAACATTTATTGAAAATGCCTTAAATTTTATTGCAAATGCCTTAAATTTTATTGGAGAAATGACTCCAAATGCATTTCTTTAATTGAAAAAAATAATAATTTATTTTCGATACAAAATTATGTAAATACAGATAGACACAAAATTATGTAAATACTGATAGACACAGATTAGAAGAATTATATATAGACTTGAGAGCTACTCCAAATGCATTTATTTAACTAAAAAAATAAAAATAAAAATAAAAACAAAATAAAAAATAAAAATAAAATAAAAATCATTGATTTCTCATACAAAATTGTGTAAATATGGACAAACAGACAAATTAGAAAAATTATATAGACTTAAGATAATATAAATGCATTTCTTTAATTGAAAAAAAAATCATTGTTTTCTGAGACAAAATTATGTAGATACAACAGACGAACAGATTAATCATTGTTTTCTGATACAAAATTATATAAATACAAACAAACAGACAAATTAGAAAAATTATATATAGACTTGAGAAGCAAGATACATATAAGTGCTTGCTGATATAAAATGAGGATAAGAAAAGCCAAGTGCATAGACAGAGACAGATATTAATTCTATTAAGTAAGAGGATAATCCCAATATGGAAGTAGGATAGATACAAGTGCTTGCTGATATAAAATGAGGATAAGAAAAGAAAAGTGCAGAGACAAAGATAGATATTAATTCTATTAAGCAGGAGGATAGTCCCAATCTAGAAGCAGGATAGATATAAGTTCTTGCTGATATAAAATGAGGATAAGAAAAGCCAAGTTCAGAGACAAACATATATTAATTCTCTTAAGCAGGAGGATAGTCCCAATCTGGAATCAGGTTAGATATAATTTCTTTATTATATAAAATGAGGATAAACAAAGCCAAGTGCAGATACCAAGATAAATATTAATTCACTTAACCAGGAGGATAGTCCTAATATGGAAGCAAGATAGATATAAGTGCTTACTGATATAAATGAGGATAAGAAAATCCAAGTGCAAAGACGGAGACTGATATTAATTCTCTTAAGCAGGAGGATAGTCCCAATCTGGAAGCGGGATAGATATAAGTGCTTGGTGATATAAAATGAGGATAAGCAAAGCCAAGTGCAGATAAAGAGACGTATATTAATTCTCTTAAGCAAGAGGATAGTCCCCATATGGAAGCAGGATATATATAAGTGTTTGCTGATATAAAATGAGGATAAGAAAATCCAAGTGCAAAGACAAAGACATATATTAATTTTCTTAAGCAGGAGGATAGTCCCAATCTGGAAGCAGGATAGATATAAGTTCTTGCTGATATAAAATGACGATATTATGAAGTAATACATTACATCCACTATGTCTATACTTAGGACATTATCAAATCCCCAGTGATATAATTTTAGCAAGTAATACAACATACCCTATTTCCCATGTGAGCTTTGGAATCACTCTATTACATTCAATACAAGTGTGATAGTACTGGACTAGTAGCATCATATTCCATGCCAAAACAGTTACTAGTAATTAATAACCTCATACGTGAAACTGCTTGGTAATAATAGTATAATGTGTCATCTTCTCATATCTTATAGATGGTGATAGTAATGAATCACATATCAAGTTAAGCAAGTAATGATGGTGTGTTATATCCATAAGTAATAGTTAATCAAAGGTCATGTGTTAGTATTCATTATGGATAACCTTAACTATATACCATAGCTTAATGGAAGTTAGTACTCTTCATATCAATCAATGGATATGTAAGGTGTGCCCAGTAATGCAGTAAGATATAGAGGTAATAAAAGTAATCATGAAGCTCATATAAGATCTAAATAATATTGTAATGGTACTCATACTCTACAAGAAAAAAAGACATTGGTGAGGGGCAAAAAATTTCACCATAAGCTCATTGGTAATGGTCAATAGAGATTTTATCACCAAAAACTGAACATCACCAAAGGTGGTGTCGCTGAAAGTATAGGTGTTGTGGTGACATTCAAGGCTTGTCACCAATAATGATTTATAATGATGAATAATGACCGTCACTATTTCATATGAGCAATGGTGATGGAAAATAGCCTTGGTCACCAAAAACTTGAACGTCACCAAAAGTGGCGTCGCCGAAAATATGTGTTGTGTTGACATTCTAGGTCTATCATGAATATTGATTATAATGACAGATAGTGACCGTCACCATTTCATATGAACAAGAAAAATTTATTGTGATGGACCTTTCATGGCCGTCACTATTGGTGCATATATATGGCAACGTTCATTGACCATCACCATTTTATATTTGGTGAGGATCAAAAAATCTCATGATAAGCTCATTGGTGACTTCAAGGTTCATCACGAATAATGATTATAATGACAAACAATGACCTTCACAATTTCATATAAAAAACAATTATTTATGGTGACGGACCTTTTATGGTCATCACTAATGAAGCGTATATATGGTGGCATTCGTTGACCATCACCATTTTATATTTTGGTGAGGGTCAAAAAATGTCACCATAAGCTCAATGGTGATGGTCAAAGGAGCTTCCATCACCAAAACCTAATCGTCTCCATTCCATATGAATATCAGGGCACGATGGAATCGAACCACCACCCTCCTACTTCTAAAGTAGGTGCTCTTCCATTGAGCTAGAACCCTTTAAATAATTAGACTTTTAAAAATTATATCTTGAAACTTTATAGATTGTAAATTCTACAAGTTTCAGTAAATTAAAGTCTCAACAATCTTTTACTAAACAGGAAAAACATCATAGAAGTTGCATGTTATGGAAGTTATAAAAAGTGGGTGGTTATGGAAGCTATGAAAAGTAGGTGGAGGGAAAATAGTTACATATAAGGGAATCAATATGTTTAGTTGAATACTCAACTAGAACTGAAACTATGAAGACATTTATAGCCTACAAATGACCTATAACTCTCAAATGCTCCAAATATTGCAAAGGAAATGTCATAAGTGGATAGCATATGGAAGAAGATAATTGATGAAGAAAAATGAAATATGTTACTAGTTGAATGAAGGAAAAATATCAATGTTGTTGTTGTTGGGTGACTTTTTATAATTGGTACCTTTGTCTTTCCTTTATCACGTAGATATTCAAATTAAAATTAGAAATTTTAGATATATTAATGATATCTAAAATTTTGCACAAATGTAACACGGATATTAAAGGAACCATAGGTGATACACACACACACACACACACACACACACACACACACACTACAAGAAAAAATGACATTGGTGAGGGTCATGCTTGTGACGGAAATTTAAGGTCCGTCATCAATGTCACATATGGTGGCGGTCCTTAAAACACTGTTGTTGTAAGTGTATATAGTTATGGTCCTTGAAGGTCCATCACCAAAGTCATTTTCAATGACACTTTTGGTGAGGGTCGTTAAAGGCCCATCACTAATTCTCTATTTGGTGACACTTCTAGTGACGAACTTTTAATGACCCTCACCAATCCTATTTTTTTACTTTAGGTGATGGTCAAAAAATGTTCATCACCATTGATCATTCCAATGAGTTTTTGATGATGTTATATGCTTGTTAATATATTATTTGTCAAAATATAACGAATTAATACCATTATTGTGGAGTATTTTTTATAATATGTCCAAGGCCATAGTGGTTAGAGTCAGTGGGATTTTTAAGAATTAATTAATGTGTATCATTTCCCTCAAGTAATCACTAGTCGAATAGAGTTTTCCTATGAGTCAACACATGGTTCATATCTATTAATTTTATTATCTAGAAAATTCCCTTTAGATAAAGTCACACTGGTGTGTGTAGGAAATATATTATTTAATACATAATCAAGCTCTTTCCTTTATATTAATTAGAAATTCCTAACACTCCTCAACAATCTGGACACCAGGGTAAATTTTAGGGGCTAATATTCATAGGTGGGACAATTTTTCATGCTTTTTCAAAAAATAATATTCACCAATTTCCATTTTTTTTAAAATTCATTCGCCAAAATTTTATAATATAAAATTATTTTACCCTAAAAATCGCCAAAATTTCATATATACTAATATAAAATAATTATAAACCTAAATATTTTTACAAAAATATCATCGAAAAGTTTGCAATTTACATATTGGGGAAAGTAAGATTTGCCAATATTTTAAACTTTAAGATAAACTTCCATCCTTAAAATTTTCCCTTTCGGGCACACCTTGAATTAATGCTTTGGCACACACTAACATTTCTTAGCACCTCGCATGTCTTGGAACATCTTTGTACCTAGAACATCTTGGCATGACATTGACAGCCAAGCACATGGTGGCATGCGCTAGCACAACATAGAACTCTCCTATCATGTGTTGGCATGCATGTAGTCCCTACCATGCCCTGTAACACCTTGGTTGAATGCATTGACATACATTAGAAATTGGCACACAATGCCACTTGGCATGTATTGGGACCTATTATTATTGTGGTTAGCATGCCCCTTTTGAAAAAGATAAAGTCCCGACTTATTAACCCTCTTATTGGTTTTTCCTTTTGTTTCCTTGAAACTTCTTGACACATATTGACATACCCTAACACCCTGCACATCCTTAGCACCTGGCATGTATTGGCATACCTTGGCACTATTTGGCACATATAATTAGCACACCCTAGAACTCCCAAGCACACTTTGAGACTTCTTGACATTCCTTGATATTCCCTAGCATGCTTCACCAATCCTTATCATACCTTGTTGCTCCCTCATTGGCATGACAACTAGCACTCATTAACACTAGTCCCTGGCACACGTTCCTCATATTCATTAAATTCCATGAATTTTTACCTAGTTCTCCCTTAATTTTTTGTCCTAGTACTCCTTAACACTCCTCAACATTAATTAGCACTCTCTAGCACACCTTAACAGTCTTCAAGATTCCCATCCACTTAATAGCATGCATAAAACTCTATGACACATATTGGTACTTGGTACGTGTTGGTGCTTGGAAATTCTTAGCATGTATGGAATGTGTTGACATGCCTTTGTATAATTTGGCATGGTTTAATATTAAATTTATTTGATATAAACTATTGGAAATTAGATGAGAAGAAACAAAGGAAGACTTGGCACTTAGAATGCACTAAGACTTTTCACTTGGCATCTATTGGCACCTAGTGTTGGTGTGCCTAGCATGCCCCTCTTGGAAAAGGTAAATTGATGAATTATTAACCCTCTTATGTTTTCATTTCCTTGTAGTTTAACTTTTTTCTCCCTTTTGGTGCCTTGACAGTCCCTTGCATGCATTGACACACCCTTGCACATATTTTTATGCCTTATCACTTGGCACACCTTACCATGTTTGACATGCCTTCGCACTATCTGACACATCTTAACATTCCCTAGCATGCCTTGGCACTCATGTCCTGATAGCTATCCTTTACATTTTTTCACGACTTGGGAACCGAATCAATTCCTTGGCTATTGTAGTTCATGTGACAATATTGGCTTGCTTCAACCACAACATCTTGACCAATTGCACCTATTACAGGTAGATTGTGCTTTGTTCACCTAAGAACTTCCTATAACTCATATTATGCCACTCATGTCCAAGCTCAACTTGTCCCACTTGACTAGTTACCGAGACAAGGATCACATGATATAGCCATGGCCATAAAACAACTAAGTAACATAGATTACATAGGAAGTATTTCACATGTATGTTCAGTTCATATAAATAGTAGAAAATTAACTGAGAGTTTGCAAGAACCATAATATGCACAAGGCACATGAGATATAAGCCGAGTGCCCCAAAACTTATACACAAAAATGTACAATATGAAATTATCTAGAATAGTTTAAAACATGAGCATGTAGCCAAAGTGTGCCACATATCATATTAAAAAAATAGCTAAAGGAAAAACAATGTTGTGCTTAGCACCAACGGATCTCCCTTTGTCTAAAACTGCTATGTCAAGCCCCGTATAACAACTATAGGCTTGCCTCCTGTAAACCCTATTCCGAACTTCTCCTAACACACTTGAATTCATTGACACTCCCTCGAACACACTCTTATTCGTGCCTTTCCATGCATTTTGACTTAGTTATCCCTTGATATGCCTCGAAACTCCCTAACACTCTTAAGCATGCATTGAATTTTTCCGGCGTGTGTTAGCATACCTTTTCATTCCTAATGTGCATGCCCTGACCCTCCCTATCTATCATGCCCTCACAAATACCCTTACTTAATTTTCAACTTGTGAACCCAACCAAGCCCTCTCTTGACTAAAAGAGCTTGACCAAGTTACAGTTACTATAACTAGACTATTTTTTTTAATTGTGTAGCTTGGGAGGTACTCCACAAGCCTAGTGAGATGGGTTTGTGTGATTTTGGTCACAAAAGGCTTTGTGGGAAAATAAGCCAAGCAAAGGGATTTTGGACCCAAGATGGGGATTAAAATATAAAAGAAAATTAAAAAGGAAAATTAATATTTCCTAAGGTCTAAGTGGATAAAACCTGTAAGTTCTAGAGGGTTCCTAAGAGGTCTAGGAAAAAATATTTAAGGAGGCCTTAGGATGAATAAATAAAATCAAGTGAGAAGGATCTCATTTGATCAAGGGGGCGAGGAGAGATGTATTCCTAAAGTAGGTCGAGTAAGAGGATTGAGTAAGGGTTGCTAAAGGAAGGCCATGATCATCCTCTAAGAGCAAGATCATCATGTGAGGGTTCACAAGAATGTTGCATGCATTAATGGTCAGTTCGAGCTAGGAATTAGGATGGAATATTGTTGGTTCTCGTATATAAGATCAAGCTTAAGAGAGGTTTCTCATGATAATCTGGGCATGTGATTTCAATGGTGTCTTTGTGTGAAGTCCACATCAAATTCTGAAATGTTGAAATTTGTAGCAAGAAACATTGAAATTAGAAACCAGAAAGGACAAAAAAAATGTACCCACATTGGTGATGAATTTTGATGCACCATGAGTGAGGACTGTGGGGCATCTAATTTATATTTCCCTTAAATAAACTGGACAATAAATTGTAATTTCATCTCATAACAACTTGTGTGAGTTAACTAAGTCATGATGACTAAGTTATCTCAAGAAATTCAAGTTGAGGGTCTAAGATCAGGCATGTAGAGGTATTAATTTAATATTTTTGGAGTCCAGTTGTATTTGATGCATTAGTGGGCTGCACGTGTGAATTAGTTAACTCAATTAAATGATTTAAAATCAGTTTAAATAGTTCTAACTAAGTGATGAGCTAGTGAGAGGTCGACCATTGAATAAAATTAGATTTCATTCAAAATGAGTGATCAATCAGATAACTGATAATTCACTCTTAATAGTTTCATGCATGTCAGTTCCAAGGAAGACCCAGTTGAGACAGAGGTTAAAGGGAACATGAATATCAATTGTATTTATACAAAATCTCCCATGTGCAATTATAAATTCATTGGGATGCCATGATGGATTGCACAATCAAGGAAGATATATGTTCCTGATTAATAGAGAGGTAATTCCCTAGGAATTGCATGAGTAAGGCAGACTAAAGGAAGGCTGAGAATTGGCTAAGTACTAGAATAAATTTTCCTAGATCAATAGGAGACAATTGGGAGAGTGTTGGACAATCTCATGAGAGATTAAGCATTGTATTCTTTCATGATTCCTTGACTTAATACACAATAGAGATAGAGAAGTTTTGAGCAGTTTCTTTCCCTAGATACATCTTGTGTTGTGCGACTGATAATTTTTTTCTCTTACTTATATGTTATTGTGCGATCATGTTTTGTTTCCAAAAATTGTAGGAAGGATTCAATATCTTGTTTTAGTACATTACAAGATCAGATTGAATCTCTTTGGTTAGATTTTCTACATTGTATTAGATCAGGATTTTTTTGGGCGGCGAGTTTGCAGAGAATATCTGAAGATTTTGGTGTAAAATTTTCCAAAAACAAATAGCATATTTGGATTCCTTGCGAAAAACTACCCAAATGGAAAATCAATTCGGAGCTCCAATGAGGGAGATATCGTCAATTTAAAACCAACTCTTTTTTAGAAAATTTTGTAATGGCAATAAAATTACAGTTTGTGTGAGTCAAGAACCTATATGCACTTGAGGTGTCAAATGCATGTAAAGCTTTGAGGAGAAAAGAAGAGGTTAGAGACTTGGTTGTTGAGAGGGAACACACATTACCTCTCAACATGCAGCCTTAGAAGCAATCTCAGAAGGTTTTGGAGCAGCAAAAATTGGAGAAGAAGAGAGGAGACTGAGTGGAAGCGTCGAATCGAGAAGAGAACTCCATAAGGAGGGAATTTCGAGCCAGATTGGCAGAGGGAGCACATGCAGCCATACCTCGTGGTGAAAGGTGAGGTTATGTGTAGACATAATCCCAAGATAATAAATTTGGGTATGGTCCATTGAGATGGTGTGTCTCATGGATCGAACCTAGCTACAAGGAGTCCACAATACAATAGTAGCAGGACTGATCGGTTATATTGATATAGTCAGATGTCACGAAGACGGAAATCAGAGTGACATATGTTAGATACTGGACTGCAGATCGGAGTTGGAAACAATGCAAAGGGCACAAATGCGGATGTCAATAGTAGCACAGAGAGTCCAGTAGATAGGTGTAGTATCTAGTAGCAGTCAGAAGAATCTGATGATAAATTAATTATATTGATTCAGTTGTTCAGAGGCTATTCAGTTTTAGGATTTGCAAGTGAAAACAAGACTAGAGAAGTGTTGCATGCATAATTCCAAAGGTATCGGATCAGGATAGATTGAATTCCTTTATTGTTGAGAGGGAGTGTTGAAATTTGCAACAAGAAACAATGAAATTGGAAACCAGAAGGGACAAAAAAAAATGCACTCACATTGGTGAGGAATTTTGATGTACTAGGAGTGAGGAATGTGAGGCGTCTAATTTACTTTTCCCTTAAATAAATTGTACAATAAATTGTAATTTCATCTCATAACAACTTGGGTCAGTTAACTAAGTAATGATGACTAGTTAGATCAAGAAATTCGAGTTGATGTGATCGAGGTGGATATTAGTGGCCACCCAACTATTCCACTTGGGCCCTTTCCATTGTCTCTTTCATTTTTTTAGTTTCCTTAATTTTAGCACAATTTACTATTTTTGTCAAATTTTCGGGACCTGAAATTCTGGAGCAGTTTTGAGGCCTCAAAGAAATTATCAGTTGTAGTCCTCATATGCACCTTTCTAATGAGGCATCATGTGCGTAAAACATAGATCATATGACTAAGTTATGACCCCAGTAATTTGGCTGCTCAACTACCCCCAATGGAGCCCATAAACTCTTGGTGTTACATCTCCTCGGGTTAGGGTTTTCTCTTATTTTTCAATAATAAAAAGGCCCTTAAGCCTTATTGTAACAAATTTCAGAGGCATGTAGATGCCACATCTCTTATCAAAGATAAGCTACCATTGCCCGAGATAGTTTTTTTTCCATTTTGTCTGTAATAATTTTTTAGTATTTCATATTAATGAAATGAAGTGTTATTCCTAATGCATATTTATGTTTAGGTTTATCTATGTATTTTATTCCGTTCCTGCATATGTTTAGATCATGACAGTCTAAGTTGAGGCATGTAGAGGGATTCTAACATTTTTGGGGTCCAGTTGCAGTTGATGCATTAGTGAGGTGTGGGTGTGAATTAGTTAACTCAATTAATTGAGTTAAAATCAGTTTAACTGGTCCTAATTGAGTGATGCACTAGTGAGACTTCCACTAAATTAAATTCAATTTAATTCACAATGAGTGATAAATAAGATAACTAATAATTCACTATTAATAGTTTCATGCATGTCAGCTCTAAGGAAGACCCAGTTGAGACAAAGGTTAAATGGAACATAACTATCAGTTGTATTTATACAAAATTTTCCATGTGCAATTATAAATTCATTGGAATGCCATGATGGATTGCGCAATCAAGGAAGGTTGATTTTCCTAATTAATAAGCAACTAATTCCCTAGGAATTGCATGAGAAAGGCAGGCTGGAGGAAGGTTGAGAATTGATTAAGTTCTAGACCGATTTTTCCTAAATTAGTAGGAGACCATTGGGAGAGTGCTAGACAATCTTATGAGAAATTAAGCATTATATTGTTTCATGATTCCTTGAATTAATATACAATAGAGATAGAGGGGTTTTGAGTAGTTTCTTTCCCCAGATACATATTATGTTTTGTGATTGATAGTATCTTTCTCTTACTTATATGTGATTGTGCGATCGTGTTTTGTTTCCACAAATTGTAGGAAGGATTCAGTGTCTTGTTTTAGTACATTACAAGATCATATTGAATCCCATTGGTTATATTTTCTACATAAAATAGAAGATAGGGTTGATACAATATTGTCTTGTGGTGGTTAGTAGGCCCCAAGGTCTGCGATAAAGACCAACATATATGGAGGAGGGCTTGCATTGTAATTTAGAGCCAAAACAGAAGTAGATGCACGCGTAATATTGATTGAGGTAACCCTAGTTTGAGGGTCGACATGGAGATCTGAATTTCATGTCAAGATTCAGTCAAAGAAATTCCTCGAATCTATGGATCCATATGAGCTAGGTCATGTCTGTTATGGAGGCAAGAGTCATGGTTTTTTCTATCGGTGGATAAGTTTTTTTACACAACAATTAGAATTACATAAGTATAGTGCCCTAGCTAGGAAAATTTCCTAGCATATTTAGTTCATAAGGTATGCCCTTAAGACTTTGACTAATTCGCGTAGAAGAAGAGTGGTTGTGACCCTTAGAGCGAGGCTTATTTCTGCAATATAGACCGCAAATCTGGAAGATGGTTTGTAGATTCAGTGTTTGTGGAGATAGCAGATCCAAAGGAGGGTGGAAACTAAGCAGAAGATTGAGCATGAAGAAGAAATGTGCCATATGAAGAATGGATTGACATGTAAAGGATTTTATTTTGTTGGACTATCCATAGAGTTTTAGACAGATATTTGAAGAAACTTATAAAAAAATTAGTCAATGGAATGTTAGTGGCTGATTTGTGACCCTAGTTTAATCATCTACACATTGTTAGAAGGATGATAAGAGGAGTAGTTTAGATTTGTTCATAGATTGGAAAACAAAGAGAAAATTGTTGATACACAAGAACAATGATTTTGAGAGGACTCAAACCATTTTTAGGTGGAATATTTGGAGTCCCTAGATGAAGACAATATTGTGAGCCCTAGATCAGTAAAAATAATTAACTGTGGTTGGGTAGATTGATGGTAGTCCAAGTATAGTTGGAGGGTTGTTAGGTGAATGTCAAAGAAGAGCCCTAACTCTTGTACTTGTGAAGTACAACAATATTGGTAGAAGGGAAGGTGTATAGGGCCTAAGGATGTGTAAACTTTGAAGGACTAAAGTAGCAGTCAAGTGGGCCAACCAACTAGCCCTAGTTCACTATATTGTAGAGGATTAATTCAATGAGAAGAAGGGCAACCTCCATAGCCCTAGACTTCTCATATTGGAGCCATAGTATGGAAAAAGGGGGAATAACAAATATTTGTTCACAAATGGAGTTTTGAACAACTTGTTACCACTAAAACTAGTAGTGGACCTAAAAGGGGTTCCTAAGAGGGCAACTACTAGGACAAGGGCAATAGTAGAGGCTTAGCCCATTGTCAACATAGCTAAGGCTCCTTCCTCTTCACAGAATTTCACCGATGGGAGGAGTCCTAGTAGTTTAGAAAGTCACTTTTAGATTATAGGCAAACGAATAGGTGGAAAGTGACCTTAGAAACCATTTCCCTGAGATAGAATAAGGAGTGGTACATGCTTGCCTTTTAAGAAAGGGACTTGATATTATAGGGAGAGAGGAGGGGGATTGAAGGGTTGAGGGAGAATAATAATACTTATGAAGGAAGTTCTCAATCCCTAAAATCCTTTGGGAACCTGGATTCCCAAATGGTCCTTGACGAAAGGCCTTTGACACCAAATGGGACCAAAAGAAGCCAAGTGGACCCAACACAGGTTCAGGGATGGAATTTAGCAACCAATGATATTCATATCCTGTAAAATGTGAGGGGAAAGGATCAAGTAATATTTTTTACTTTGATGGGTCAACTTGATCCTACTAGGTTCTAACCTTGGGAACACTTGTGCAAAACTTGATCCTAGAGCTATGGCTTGAGGTATCTGGAGATTCCACCATCGGAACTGGCCCAAATTCGGAGGAGAGTTAGGGGACCCACCAACGCAGTTGTATCTAGGATATCAAAGTTTTCCTCTAGCTATATTCTTGAGAAATTGATTCCCTGGGTGACCTAATGGGGCTAGACCTACGGAAAAATGGAAAATTTTGAAAAAGGAGGGGGGGGGGAATCATCACCATTTTTTGAGGGAATAGTGCCTAATTCACTTGGGGATATGGAGTTAGGGGTGATAATGAACAAGAATTCAGTTTCTTGATCAAGGAGGCCCATAAAGTCAACTTCGTCCAATGTTAGAGGAAAATGAAAAGTGACCTTCAAGCATTTATACTTCATAAAAATGGTGCAATATTATTGAGATAAATTTATATCTAAGACATTTCATTCATCCAACGATGTCCCATACATTGAATAAGCTAAATAGACACATAATTCCACATTTTCATCATGTAGTAATTATCCCTAGTTATAGAGAAATTCAATAGTATGCAGCAACAAGAAGAATAGCATTAAATTTGCACTCAAAATGTTAGAGAGTATATCCAACCAGCTTCAAATTTTCAAAAACAAAGCTCCAAGATAAAAATAGCCCAAAACCATACATCAAAATGCATCCATCATCCAAAATAGTCCTCCAAGGAAAATGTGAAGTTCTCTAAAGATAGAGAGATCCCAAGTCAACTGATGATACAAATTAATCCAGCTAACTCCTATTTATACATTGATTAGGATTTGATCGAATTAGCTTATGGGCCTACATTAGCCCCTAACATAAAATAATATGCAAGTAACCCTAAATTTTGGTGGCAATCCCACCAAACTATCTCATACATGGAATAATAAGCATCATAAAAGGTCAACAGCTGTCTTATGGCCTTCTAGGAGCCATATTGGGGTCCATGAGTGCCATAATGATGCATGGGACCCATCAAAAGTGTTGGAAAAGGGGATGGTCCCTTGTTATCCAAACATTAAACCTATGGTGCTATCATTAAACCTATGGACTTAAAGGGTTGTGTGTGGCCACCATCAGCAAGTAGGTGAAGCGTTGTCTTGTTCATGATAGATTGGTTGTCAAAGGATTAATACCAAGCCTAGTTGTATTCCTTGTATCAATGTGATTGTTAAGGGTCACGATCCATGGTACATGAGCTCTAGTCTTTTGTACTATAGTTTGTAATATAATGAAGAATGGTTTGAAAAGGGTAAAATTATCATGTGCACTAGTTGATTCCTTGATTTGTGTAGATTTCGTTGTTCATTAAAGTAGATGTGTTGTGGCCCTTGAGTGTGTTTGCATCAAATATTTTAAGAGAAAACCCAAATTCTCATGTGTCGTGGAAATTGAACATATGCCTTGTTCACCTAAGAACT
This sequence comes from Pinus albicaulis, assembly GCA_034641835.2. Classification (NCBI taxonomy): domain Eukaryota; kingdom Viridiplantae; phylum Streptophyta; class Pinopsida; order Pinales; family Pinaceae; genus Pinus; species Pinus albicaulis. Next base: position 1,069,698,327 of record CM076584.1, read on the forward strand.
ACATATAACTCATATTATGATACTCATGTCCAATCTCAACTCATCCAACTTAACAATTTACCAAGACAATGCTCACATCCAACTATGGCAGTAGAGCAAGTAAGCAACACAATTTAAATCTTAACATCCCATATCACCTCACCCTTAGAATGCCTTGGAAATATTATCTGGCACGTATTAGCATGCCCTACATTCCCTGGCATGCTTTGGAACTCCCTAGCACACACTAACATTACCTGGCATTCCCTGGCACTCTAGCATACCTTGGAATTTCCTAGAATATAACCTTGCTACTCCCTCCTTAGCACACCTAAAACTCACTGACACTCCCTAGCACACACTCTTATTCATTCATTTCATGCATTTTGAACTAGCTCTCCCTTGTGTTTCCATGGCACTCCCTAGCACGCATTGACACACCCTAGCACATGGCACATCCTAGCATGTTGCCCTGGCACTCTAGCATTCCTTAGCACTACCTAGCATACCTTTAAATCCCCTCCTTATCACACCTATAGCTCTTTTATACTCCCTGCCACACACTCTTATTCATTCATTTCCATGCATTTGGGACTAGTGCTCCCTTGTTTTTCCTCAGCACTCCCAAACACTTCGCCCTGGAATGCATTGGCACACCCTAGCACCTAGCACATCTTGGCATGTTTATATGGCCTCTAGGATGCCTTAACACTGCCTAGCATACCTTTACGTCACTACCTCCTTAGCATACCCGAAACTCACTATCACTTCTTGTCACAATCTGTCATTCATTCACTTTTAAATATAGTTTTATTTGGTCTTTCATGATGAACTATCTAGTGGAATATCCATGATAGTGTACTAATCACCCCAACATATATCCTCTTTGAAAGTCATATGATGATATTAATTCACACTTATTTATCTCTATTTGTCCCAACATAATGTAGGTGATCACCACCACCCTTGAGAAATTGAACATTATAGGCTCGTGGTCCTATCTAAGATTGGAAGAAAATTTCAAAACTTAGATACACAACATGATGGATTATTATTATAAAGGTTTCCCATGCATTCTAATTATAAATATCTAGTGGGATTGGAACAATAACACATTTTGTTCACGAGAAATATCAATGATAGTTTACAAATCACCCCAACATATATCCTTTATGCAAGTCATATAATGATATTTCTTCATGCTTATTTATCTCTTGTCCCAACATGGCGCAGGTCATCACCACCACCCTTGAAAATTTGAACATGATAGGCTCATGGTCCTATCTAAGCTTGGAATAAATTTTCAAAACCTAGTTACACAACATTATGGAATATCATTATAAATGTTTCCCATGCATTCTAATAAAAAATATCTATTGGGTTTGGAACAACAACACATTTTATTCAAAATAAATATCCATGATATTTTATGAATCACCCCAACATATATCCTTTATGCAAGTCATATGATGATGTTTCTTCACACTTATTTATCTCTTGTCCTAACATAGTGCAGGTCATCACCAACGCCCTTGAAAATTTGAACATGATAGGCTCATGGTCCTATCTAAGCCTGGAAGAAAATTTCAAAACTTAGTTACACAACATCATGGAAGATTATTATAAAGGTTTCCCATGCATTCTAATCAATAGTATCTGGTGGGATTGGAGCAACAACACATTTTGTTCACGAGAAATATCCATGATAGTTTATGAATCACCCCAACATATATCCTTTATGCAATTCATATGGTGATATTTCATCACACTTATTTATATCTTGTCCCAAGATAGTACAGGTTATCACCACCACCCTTGCAAAATTGGATATGATAGGCTCGTGGTCCTATTTAAGCTTGGAAGAAAATTTGAAAACTTAGTTACTCAACATAATGGAATATTATTATAAAGGTTTCCCATGCATTCTAATCAGAAATATTTGGTGGGATTGGAACAAAAACACATTTTTTCACGAGAAATTCTAACAAAGATCACAATTGAATTGATAAAAAATAGTGTTTGGAATACACGATTCATCCTAAACGAAAAAAATAATGGATTCTCATAATTCCTCCACTCCGTCTTGGATGTCCTTGTGACTTCTTTGATGTTGTTGTAAAAGTTATCCCACCTAGCTGCAAAGTGGGTGTGGTACTCTTCCTCTCCCAGTATTATAGCAAGAAAGTAAGATATACTCAAATTTAAGGCTCCAACAAATGAGTTTATTCCATTTCTCTTTGTACCCTTCTATAAATTGCATCCATAAAAAGAGTTAAATCCCTATATATCATGGGGGATTCAAAAATCATGATAAATTGGGTCAATAATTCATGAGAGAAAACATCTACCTATGGCCCATCCTATAGGATATCATAGGTTCCCCCAACTCTTTGGACTAGTTGTCTTTCAGAAACATTCTCAAGGAGTTAAATACCACAACACACAAGCTTTCAAAATAATATTACAAGTTTTATTCAATGTTTTTTATGTAACCCTTTGCAATATTTACTTGATCATTAAATATGTAAGTAAAACAAATTTCCCCTTCAATATTTTATTTAAAGGTAGTAATTGTGGTTGACCCTGCCAATAAACAAATTCTTGTAAGATTCCATAGAATAAGAAGATAATATTAAACAAGAAATAAAAAATCGTATAAATTACCTATGTTATTGAGTCGCTAATTGGGTCATGAATATGTTGTCCCGAAGTCAATGGAGTTTGTTTTGGTGAAGTATGACTATGACTCGGGGAGCTCTAATAAAAAAAATAGTTTTCATGAGATAACATGAAATCAAAGGGTGCAGGGTTAAGCTAAAAAAACAATGTTTCATTAATTACACATCCTACAACAATACAATCATGTTCATATTGACGTTGTGCTTTTAAAATTCCAATATTCAAAGATGTTATACATCAAAAATTAAATTGTCTACACATGTAATTCTTACATTGTTGGTTGGGTTTGGATCAACTTGACCATTTTCTTTTCCCGCCTCTGTAGCAGCTTTAAATTCCAAGAATTCTTCAACAACTACTTTCAATCTTCCAAGTTCCTTGTATTTTGCTCTCAATTTCTATAATTTATTCCTGTAAGCATGCTCTCCATTGTTTTTTGGTTTAGTGGAACTCATATGATCTTGAGGTTGTGACCCTTTTCCCCTCTCATAATATAGTGTGAGTTGATTAAATGACTACCTACTATTCAATATCATTGTTTTGGGTATCATGCAAGAAGATTTTGATCTAGAAATTAGATAGCATCGTTCTTCGCAAGGCCTTGAGTAGGCTTGCCCCTTAGGCAATACATGAGGTATTGAGATCCCTCCCAATGAACTTTCATTAATATTAATGATTTTTTTAAATCTATGTTTTGTTATAAAAGCATGAATTTATCAGATATTTGGTGGGTTGAATGCCACCAAGGCTTGGGGATCCTATGGATGGATTTGTTTCCATTTACATCTTGACCAAGGGGGGGAATCCCTTCTCTAATAATAGGCTACCACCTATGCTTTGGAGGTAAGGTAATGGAGACCAAAAAAAAAATTATAGTTAAGCCATCTTATAAAATTCTAGTTAAGGCATCCCATAAAATGGAGATTATATAATTATTCCCTTGCATTGCATCCTTAAAAGAGGGAAATCCACTAGGGTTTTTGATGCTTAGAGGTGCTCCTCCATGCAGCCTCAGATTTAGAATAATGGTAGATTTCCTTGAAATGTAGCATTTCATCATGTGGTTGGAGTCCCACATTATCTTCCTTACAAATAACATACATTGAGACATTGCAGAGATGCCCATATTGTTCTTGATGTGTTGTTCCAAAATTTCCACCAATTCTGAATCCCTGGATCAGAACAGGGAGGACTTCCCATTGATATTTTTTATGAATATCTAAAATTTTCGTTTGTCCATTTCAATCCACCTTTCGTCCATACCATAGTTTAGGGAGTGGGGGATTACCATAGAATCCATAATAAATATGGTGGGGAAAATGAATAAGCATGTGACGGAGAGAAAATGGAGTTTTGACCCTAGACCCCAGTACAAAGCTTTCCCATTGCAAGCTCCCTAGGCTTAATGAGACCCTATCAGACAAGACAAATTTCGAACAAATGTACAAATTTTTTACCATCACACTTGAAATGACTAGAGCCCAATTGAAGTAATATTTAATGAGGCAAGCCATTGCCCATCTGTGGAGTCTAAGAGAAAAATATAGCAGAGCACCACTCATTATTCAGAGAAACAAAACCAAAGCATCCATTGTCCATTGCCATGGAGTGTAGTGGGCTTGTCTACTACCAAACTTTTCCTTCCATCCTTTTATGTCGCATACTCCTAACCAATGGAAATGCCAAACAAAAAATTATAGAGAGAAACCCTAGAGCATCCTGCCGAGTTTGTTTTTTCTGTACGTGTCAGCTTCCAAAAGTGTCTCTATTTGCTATCATGGAATTCATGCAATTCATTTCAACACACTTATCATCATTGAATAATACTTGTAATGTAAGTAAACCAAATTTGTCAAAAACAAAATTTTAAAATAATCCTTTGTTATACTATACTACGTAACACATATCCCGAAGAAACTCACTAGGTACTTCTTCTCATTTTGAGAATGACACCCGAAGTAAAATATATTTATTAAAAGCTCAAGGCTCTGCAACATGGGGTTCAAGGCCATTCTAAAAATATACTTTTTAGGAGCTCAACATCTCACTTGTGGGAGTTGAAGTTACGTGGGGATGATAACAACCAATTCTCCCCATTTTAGACCCGAATAATTATTTCTTGCTAGTAGACACTCTAAACTTATTCCTAATATTAATTTACAAAGCATGGAAACTAATGAAAGATGTGTTTTTTGATGGCTTCATATTGATTACTATTGGTAGGGTGGGAATGTTTATTGCCTAGGTCCATGTCTTTCATTATTTTATGTGTTTTTTTTTCTTTGTTGAGGTCTTATTGAGCTAAATTGACTAACATTATGTGGTTAGACGAAGCTAAGTTTGATCCTTTATCATTATTGAAAACCTTGTTTCTTAGCAAGAAAATATTCTATTTCCAACATTTTTATTTCTTAATTTTGTTAAAATAGGGTGTCCATGACCAAAGCATGTTGATAGATACATTATTGTTCATTTTCACAAACCTTGGTGGTTACTAAGAAAATTAAGATTTTTTTTTTTTAAGATTCCTCATGTCTATAGAGCTCTCTATTAAATTCACGGGCTTCACTTAGTACATCTTTAGGAAATATTGTCCAATCCAGAGGGAACTATGAAGTGACCAAAAATGAGAGTCCTAGAAAATAATTGCTATATTTCTTTAGGGCATACTTGCAAACAAGAATTGCGCTAGGGGGATAGAGTAGGGTAGGCAAGGTATGGTATGTAGATTCTAACAACTAGTCCAAACAACCCAAAAGAATCCTGAGGCCACAAACACCTAGAACCTAGACATCATGAAAAATATAGGATTCTCAAAAATAAAAAATTGATAGGGTATCACACAACCATCAAAACCTTTACCATAAGATAAAAGTTATAAATAAAAATACATAGACAATAAGAATTTCTTTCCAAGAAGGCATATAGGTTTAAATCTAATTTCCATCAAACTATGTCAATAAGGCCACTCAAAAAATACTCCATTCTCCCACTTGAGTCCTGATATGTGACACGAAAAGATTTAAAATGCCAAATATGATTTAATTCTAACATGTTTTGATATGGTGAATTAGTCCCTTTACATCTCATCCCTTGCTTTGATATCACATGAATTGGAGGTATCGTGGAATGTGTTGATTATGAATATCAAACATTCCTTCATGTTTGATAAAACATAAAAGAACTTAAAGGATGACTTGAACATATAAACCCTCATTTTTTTAATGACCTCCATTCACTTTATTACTTTGTTTGCAACACACATGGCTTTTCCACTAAAATCTTAAAGATTTGAAAGGAAAAACCTAGAGAATCTGATTTTGAATCCTTATAACGAGATGCTAGAGAGGTATAAAAAATAATTTCATTTTAAACTAAGAATTGTACTCTAATTTCATTTTAAACTAATTAGAATGGTACTCAAAATAGCTACAAGCTAAAGAACATTCATCATCTTTACTCTCTTTATATTTACTAAAATTAGTTCCAAACCAATAAATACCAATACATATGCTTTAGATTAGCTAAATCGGAAGGAGGGATTGCGTATCATTATGAGAGGAGAGAAAGAGGGAAAAGTAGGAGATCATTTGACATCTGATAAATTCATCTATGGAAGAAGGTGGGTTGAGCATCCCGGACGTGGGGATGGGGAACTAGTACATTCAGCGATGCCTTCGCCGGATTTGAGCAAGAACACATCATTTTTTATGTATCCTGATGTGTGGATGACCTAAATTCTCATACTCTTCTTCACATGTATCATCATTCGCTCTCTAGTAGGATGCACTGCTGACACAACTTGGACCATTTTCAATCTCACCCATTTCGTGGTCAATATTCAATGTATTTCTTTTATGTCAGTGATTTCCTGTGAATTGACTATTTATGGTTTTTGTTTTTGGGCCATAACAGATTTTGTGCAAAACAATTAATTTTCATTATGTTTCTCTTTCCTACGAGATTGAACCCTGGTCAACTGCAATCCCTTTTTCTTTCCTTTTTTTGGTGGTACGATTGCTTAAATTATGATGCAATGATCTCCAAACTTTTTTCAAAAACTGTTGTTCCCAAAATTTCTTTCTATTAACACAAAAATAAGATCAATGTGATTCAACAGGAACAAATCTCCTCAATATACCACATCAATTCGCAACCAAAATAGCTACAAATTACATATGTAAACTGGAAATTAAAGGAATATATTTGTAGATTCTCAATATGATTTAAATTTAAAACAGAGGTCTACGAGCCTGACATTGTGCTCTCCATAGGAAGGGGATAACAGGCTAATCAATGTGAGTAGACGCCTCATAAATAGAGTATGGCCTTAGAAAGAGTCTCTTGAAGAAACTTGTTGGTCTGCAATATGTGTGATGTTCTTAATACGAATCAAGTTTCTTGTTTACAAGTCCTTTTATGGGAATTGGGTGGAATTATTTTTTTAAAGGAATTTGGAATGCTTCTGATGAGATCGATAATCTCACAAATATGCAAGAAATTGAAAATATTTTTGAAATTTAAGTGTGTTGAGGAGGTAAATCCCCTCTGCGGACAGAGGCGATCCCTACTAGCCCAGCAGGGGTCTAGCAACAAACAAACAATGCTATGACGCAAGCTCCTAGTTATGAATGAAAGACTTGGGATAAGAGCCTACCTGGATTCCAACGCTAGATCTGAAGAAGAAGATGTCCCCGTCCTTCAGCCCTGGCAGATCACAATCCTTCCACGATCTCCGTGGATGAACACCTGCACACAGAAGAAACGAACAGATACATGCATAGGAACCAGCATACGTAACTAAACATCGGTCAAAAAAGATATTACTCGCATTAACATGATGGAAAAAGGAGTGGAACCATAATCATAGTCATCTATTAAAATGATAAACGAATAGAAGTTACAACCAAGTTCTGACGTCGCAGCTTCCTTCGAACGGGTCTCCGGCCGTCCACGTCTCGCAAAGCTCGCCAAGGAAAGGGAAACCTCTCCAGAGTCTCGTAACAATGGTCTCCTCGCTTGAATGGGCCTTAAGGGAAAGAAGGGATTCTTTACAGCACAAAGGCACTTGGGAATAGGGAGATGCAAAGCTTCAGCACTTCAAGCCTAGCTTGCCATGGATCTGAGCAAGCTTATATAGATGGGGAAGGAGGGAGTTGGGATCCCTATTATTATGGGATTGGCCCTATCAACAAGGAAGGTTCCATAGAAGGTGGCAAAACCACTTCCCTTCCATAGAACACCCGCAGCCAAACCTCCCAACTCAAGATAGGCAATGGTTGTGAGTTTGTTTGAACTCAACTTCCGCCATCCACATTTAAAAAACAGTCCCTAAAATGGGTGGCGCGATTGCTGCTCTATGACAGAGCGCCAAGTGGCGCGACCTCTTTACAGGATTTCCCTGATTGGCGCGAGCACCGAACTGTCTACCCGCGCCAATGCAAAAAGAGCTGTTTTTCATGGATTTTGCAAGGAGATGTCTCAAGGGGAAATGAAGCTCATACTCAGAGGGATGCATTGATGATGTTTTCAAGGCATGACAGTGTTCACAGGTCACATAATGGGTCCTCCATTGTGCGGGACGGGGAATGGTAGGGACGGTGACAAATTATTGTGTAACAGATGCCCCCTAAAGCATGAGGCCCGAGAGAGAGAGGGGTGAAATGCTTTACGAGAACATGTCCAACTGAAGGCCCGCCGTCGGAAAACCTGCGCAGAAAGATACAACTGATATCTCAAGTACATGATGTATATATAGTATGGACGCAGCCATCCGAACAGAGTATGCTATAATCCGGATCTAGGGTATGGGCGCAGCCATCCAACTCAGATCAAACAAATAGACTCAGGCATGGTCGCAGCCATCCAATCAGTGAGTCATGTACATAATGATAATAGTCCACAATCGCAGCCTGGATTACAACAGACACAATCCAGGGTCTTGCGCTCCATCTCGACCCAAACAAGTACAAGTTCGAGCATGCGAATATGTGAGCTGATGTCGAACATGTAAGAACATCGTCTGATTACCAGCCAGTGATGAAAGCTGTTAACAGACGCGAGAGAAACCACCAATAATGACAATGGTCCTCAAGGTACTATAGGTACAATCTACGGCGTGTGAATAAATGAGCTGATGTCGAACACCCGTAGAATCATTCGATCGGAGGCCAATGATGAAAACCTCACGTCGAATGCGACGAACCTGCCGTTGAGGCATGCAGGCTCCAAGGTACCATCAGGAGTCTCTAGACCAACTTCCTGGATAATGAGTTGAAGTCGACAGGAAGTGACCTTGATCGAAGGTGGGCCATAATGATTCCCACATCATCGACACGAGACAAAGGAACATAATGTTTTGTTTGTGAATCAGGACCATATGAGAAACAGAGGAAGGTTGAAATTCGCAGAGGCCAACTTCTCTTGAACACATGAACGGCACGACAATGGACTTGGCAGTATTTGACATCAACGGATCAAAGGTCATGGCGACGAGGCAGTGAACAGATGAGAGGTCAAAAGAGATTACCCAAACCCATGGAAGAAAAGTGAAGCAACGAGATGAGATGTCCCCAACCCGACACGAATGCAGACAAGTGCCATGTTCAAGAGCGACATACTGCCGACGACAACGACGATGGTTCCATTTTTCCCCCACCATTTCTGGCGAGTACCCCAATTATTTTTATAACAAGCTTGAAGGGGATAGCATATGCTTGTAATATAAGTCTGCCCTTCGGGCGAATCCATCCTAGTGCATTTAACGAGTCCTAGGAAGGAGAAACTCGGAGAACGTCATTTTGACTAGATCCGATGTCATCATGGTTTAACGAGTCTGACAAAGGAAGAACTCAACGTCTTTTCATGTTTAGAGAGTTTGAAAAGACATCGGAAAAGAAAACTCCAGCAGTCCCTTTTCGTAAATAGTTCCCCAGATCCGAAAAGGTAGAAAACAATATCCGGGAAAACCTCCTAGTCGCGATAGGCTAGGGTATTCCTTTTTCGTAATCGATCTCAAATTTCAAAATTTCCGAAAAAGGGTTAAACTTATATCGGGTGAATGTCGATTCGTGTCCATTTTAACGAGATCGAAACGACAAGGGCCTCGGCAATCTTTTCATATTTAGAGAGTCAGAAAAGAGCTGAAAGATGACTCCAAAGTGACTTTTTCGTGTATTTACCGAGTCCGAAAAAGTATAAAATACAACTCGTTTCCACCTTTTTAAGTCGCAAAATACCTGCCACTGCACATACCCACAAGTGTAAAATCCATTTTCGACATAATACATGCAAATATTTGACAAAAAATAACCTTTAAAAGCTCATTTAACGTCAAAAAGTTATAAATATGTCCAATGGTAAAAATTGAAATTACTTTTACTATTTACCTTGTGGAGAGCAACAGTGGTCCATTTGGAGCAGAATCTTCTGACGGCGATTGCGACCAATCCAGGCAACCATTCAGCGTCTCGTCTGTGATAGGTAAGTGGCGCTCCTTTTCTCTTTCTTTCCATTCATTTTTTAACGCATTTCCTTTAGAAATCAGCTCTGTAAGGGCACTTTTGAAATTTTAGGGCCGGGCCAGGTGGCGCGGGTATCGGGCACGGACCCGCGCCACTAAGCTCTTTTTACCAAAGGGCCCGCGCCACATGGCGCGATTGTCAGCAAAACAGTCGCGCCAGCGGCGGAACCCAAATTTCCGCCTAAAATTCCACCATTTATGCCAAATTTCTTGAATTTTGAAGCTTACAAAAGGTCTAATCAAGGGTTTTGGACCATGTGAATGCAGATAAACAGTCAGAATGGCAATTGAGTGGAAGGAACGGGAACACGGAGACGAGGACGAAGAGGCCATGCAAAGCCAAGCATGTATGAATGCTCTGAGAGACTGTGGCTTGAAAAAATTCTTCCTCACACCATGCTTACGAGCTCAGCCTGAGCTCCTCCAATATCTGATCAACATCTGGGATGAAGACGACCAAGTATTCAGAACAAGGTAATACGAGACCAGGTGTTGGAATTGGAGGTCACCGACATTTATTTCATTATCGGATTATCCTGTTAGGGTCCAATCCCAGGACGACCGGGAGCAGACCATCAGGGGAAAAGATGGAAGAAGTAATGGCGCGGTGTGCCGTGGGGCACAAACACGAACAGGGAGTAAGAAGGTATACATCTCAACCATCCCTGATCTAGCACCGAGAGTTGTACTCCACACCATTACGCGGGCTGCCGGATCGCAGGCACCGCACGAGGCTACAAAGACTCAACTCTCACTGGCCTCAGAATGCATGGGTCCCCGACTGTATGATTAAGCAATGCTCGTGACCATCAACATGAAATGCAACACAAATGCAAACAAAGGGAAAATCAAGCAGCTTTGGGTATGGTTCCATCTTGGTATCGTTCATTTCCGGAACGCATACCAACCTTCCAGGCCCAGAGGCCCATGTGGCGAGTCCGTACCACGAGAGCCAAGGATGGCTCGGGCCGGGCAAAGACCGATGCCCAGATCCGGAGGCGGGCAACAGATGTCCCGGAAGCCCGAGTTCTTCAGGTGGTTACGGCGCCAACTGATCGTTGTGGAAGATTGGCCCTATGCGGGAACTGACTTTACAGGGGACCCAGATCTCCCGCTACCAGAAGGAGACCACTGGGACGAAGAGCTGGGTAAGACCTCATATTTTGATTTTATGTTTATATGTTTTTTTTTTTTATTAATACACACTTGTCTTAACACAATTATATATGCATGCAAATGTAGGACCTGAGAGACCAGCCGGGATGTCTCCTATCTTCCGGAGGACACAACTCGCCCCTGAGTTCCAGGGGGAAGGTACCGGAGGAGAGGCACTGGTTCAGAACCTCGAGGGGATCGTCCATGGGATCCCAGACTATGCCCGACTGTCAGATGTACCGATGGAGTACCAGCGCCATACGGTGGGAGTTCCAAACCGACTCCACCGAATCCTGAGGCGGCTAGTGCGTGCAGTGATGTGCTATCATGAGCACCATGCTGATTAGTCTCTAGGATTTAGCTACACCTATTTTTTGAGAGACACAGTGTCTCAGGATGTATTGAGACAATTATGTATATTTTTTGCGTTTTATGCGACACAATTTATGTAAACATTCCGATATCTATATATATACATATCTATTTCTGGATGAGACTTCTTTACATATGATGATTTATAAATTGCGCAAATGCCTGTCTAACACCAAATTTGCTACTGCGTCTGTTAATGTATTCAAATGTCTTGGTATATGATGATATGTAATGTATTCAAAATTCCTTTCCAGTAATCGAATACGCAAATACAATCGTAAAATGGACGGGTTTCTTACCGAATAGTGCCCATTCAGCTGCAACACTACAAGCTGTGAATCTAGGTACACGAGCAATTCACGGATACCAAGGTTGAATGCCTCGGTTAATAATTCCAACACGACGCTATATTCTGCGATATTGTTCGTGGTACGTCCTAAACACACACCCTGCAGATCGATCAACTCACCAGCAGGATCGTAGATTACCCAGGCTGCAGAAGACAGATTCCTGGTACTGCGGGAGGCACCATCCGCGAAACCAACAAATGGATGGATAGACATATGCACAACCAGGAAGACCCGATCAGCAGAAAGATGTTTACAAAGCACACCACATCATGCACACAAATGACAATCACACACCTATGTACACACACCACACCAAAAATCATTTCAGGCGTAGTACTTCTTAAGGTACAACCCATTTCTGGGCTGCGCCAATGGAACTCCTTCGTAGTCTATAAGCTCGTAGGCCCCATTTTTCAAAACACGTTTTACTATATAGCGACCATGCCACATCGGCTGGAGCTTCCCAGCACCAAGCTTGTCATGTGCCTGGTCGTACAAGAGAACTAGGTCTCCTTCAATGAAAGAACGGGGAGAAACAGATTGATCAAAATGGGATTTGACCCTCTTCTTTTGTGCTTCGATGATCAAAGCAGCTAGACGACGGGTTTCATCCAACCGTTCGAGATACAGAATACGCTCTTCTTCAGGAGAAGTATCCGGTAAGAGCTCCACAGCTAACTTAAGCGAAGGAATTTCACATTCAACCGGCAAAGTAGCTTCCAGACCGTACACTAGTTGGAATGGTGTGAATCCGGTTGCACTTTTAGCAGATGTTCGGTACGCCCAGAGAGCTGAGAACAGTTGGAGATGCCAACTGGATTTATGAATCCCAACTGTTCGTTGAAGCATAGTGACCAAGACCTTGTTCACCGCTTCAACCTGACCGTTCGCTTGAGGGTAGTATGGCGTTGAGCTGTCGTGACGCAGGCCCAACGCAGCTGTCAGCTCCGCCATCATGTAATCGCGGAAATGAGTACCGTGATCAGTGACGATAGCTTGAGGAACCCCGAATCGTGAAATAACATGGTTGAATAAAAATGAAGCAGCCGTTCTTCCGTCAGCAGCTAGTGTAGGCATCGCCTCGGCCCACTTGGTGAAGTAGTCGACGGCGACAATGATATACGCATGCCCCCCGGCCGAGTGAGGGTTACACGTCATAAAATCCACGCCCCATTTTGCAAAAGGGCCTACGGTAATAACGGGATGCAAAGGCAACGGCGGCGCGCGCATCTTGCGCTGAAAAATCTGGCACGGATGGCACTTTCGGACTGCAGTGATACAATCCTTGAATATAGACGGCCAGAAGTAACCTGCCCTCAGAATCTTTTGGGAAGTGGCATATCTGGACATATGTCCACCACAGGCGCCACTGTGGCAGTCATTCAAGACTTTTTCAGCCTCGTCCAAGGTAAGGCATCGTCGGAGCACCGAATCTACTCCAATACGATACAAGGTATCTCCTACTATGCGGTAGGGTTGGGACTGGTGCCGAATCCGACGGCGTGCAGCTTTATCCAACTCAGACCGAAACGTCGCGGTCTGAAGATACACTATGATGTCACCGTACCAAGGATCACAAGTATCGATAAGAAACAGCGTTTCGTCCGGTATATGATCTTCAGAGTGTTCAGGAAGAGAGTCTGTAGGGAGAGAACATATCAAATCCGCGAAGACCAGTGATTTAGTTGACTTGGCAGTGGTGAACTCCAAGTCAAACTCCTGCAGGATGACGATCCATTTGGAGTACTTGCCCCCCAGTAATTGTCTAGAAAGAATATATGTCATGGGGTTGCAGTCTGAAACCACTGTTATCGTGCGCAACAGGATGTAATGGCGAAAGCGTTGTACGGCGTGTACGGCTGCTAAAGCCAACTTCTCGACATGTGCATAACGTGTTTCCGGGTCGAGAAGGTTCCGAGAGAGGTAATAAACAACATGTTCATCACCGTTCTCGTCATCCTGCACCAAGACCATGGCGATGGTGCTTAATGCGGCGGCTAGATACAAAGTAAAGTCGCGGTGGTAGTCCGGAGGATGAAGCAACGGAGCATTGACTAGCAATGTCTTCAGCTTCTCAAAGGATTCTTGAGCGATTTCGTCCCAATGAAAGGGAACATTCTGCTTTAACAAACGAGTGAATCCTTTGGCCACCTCGGCGTAATTCGGGATGAAGCGCCTAAGAAAATTCGCTTTCCCTTGCAGACTCTGCAACTGATAAAGGGAGGAGGGTGACGGGAGATTTATAATGGCCTCAACCTTCAGAGGGTCGAGGCGAATTCCGTCTTTCGAGACTATAAAGCCTAAAAGACGGCCAGAATCGACGCAGAAGACGCACTTATGAGGGTTGAGCCTAATATTGTAGCGTCTACAACGAAGAAATATCTGGCGAAGATGCTCGGGGTGATCCTCTTGCTTACCCGAATGGGCAGGCAAGTCGTCCAGATAAGGCTGGACAATATGGCGAATATCATGAAAAGCGTATGACATCGCTCGCTGAAACGTGGCGCCAGCGTTCTTTAAGCCGAACGGGAGTTTTTTATATGCAAAAGTGCCCCACGGACAGATGAATGTGGTCTTATGTTGATCCTCGGGTGCAATGTTAATCTGGTTGTAACCTGAGAAACCGTCCATTAAGGAGTAGATCTCACTTCCGGCGCAATCGTCGATAATCTGATCGATAAACGGAGTGGGATAATTATCCTTAGGACAGGCACGATTTATATCGCGATAATCCACACAGACTCGAATGGTACCCTGCTTTTTATCGACAGGGACGATATTGGACACCCATTCTGTAAGGGGAATAGGATAAATAAACCCCGCGTTCAGAAGTTTTTCAACTTCTGCCTTGATAGCGGCGGCTTTTCGAGGATGCATGGGACGCAAGCGTTGGCGCACGGGTTTCGCACCTGGGTAGGTTGGAATCTCGTGCACGACAATACTAGGATCAATTCCCGGCATTTCCTCGTAGGACCACGCAAAAACATCTCTGAATTCTTTGAAAAGTTCCGTATAGACCTGAATCTCCTCAGGAGAATAAGTCACACCCACATGGATGTTCTCAACAACCCCTGGTTTAACAGAGATGTTGATAGGAACCGTTTGAGTAATGTTACTCAGATTACCCTCTGAAAAGACCTCGTGCGTCAAGATCGGTGTTTGAAGAGGAGGGGAAGGAACCTGAGTAGCATAGCGCTCGAGACAGTCAGTCATTGCCCCCAAGCTAGGCATAAATGAGGAACGATGATGCCCATCGCCCCAGGGTAGCTCTTCAAGAGACATAGTTTCGATGATTGCCTCATCTGAAGGAAAAGTCTCTCTAAGAGGATCAGGCGAATCAGCCTGACCAAGCCAGGGGGATTGTGAGTAGATGTCAAGAGCCATGCTCATCGGAGCATGCTGAGGAGGTGGAGGATCCGATGCGGCAACAATCTCACAGTAGCTGATCTCTACTGGCGTTAAAGGCATGGATTCTCCAAACTCATATACCTTCTCAGGTGTAGGAATGAGCCAGGGGTCATCAGACCTGGACAGCATGTTGACTTGAGCGGTATTCGGTGGCGGCGCAGGGAAAATACCCATGAGGACTGGGTCTTTAAAAAGACCAGGTCCTATGCTGTCTGGGGGATTCGGAATTTGATCCACATACGGCACGTTGTTCTCGGAGCTAGAGGTAAAAAATGACAACTGGTCTACCGTGACAATCTTGCCCTCGTGAGGGAACTTGATGAATCGAAAGACAGTAGACGGCACGCAGAGCATGGCATGGGTCCAGCTGCGGCCAAGAAGTATGTTGTAGTTGAGTTTAGCGTCAACCACTTCTACTTCTACGTTGACAGTTTTTCCCTGTAATGTGATCGCAAGACTCTCGAGAACTCCCAGGGGTTTAGATTCCCGGCCATCAAATGCCTCAAGGGCATTAGGAGACGATGACAAGGTTGGAGAGCCGATGGCCTTCCAACAGGCGGAGGACATAACGCAGTTGGATGCACCCTCATCTACGACGGCCCTATGAACATTTAGACCGTTAATCCCGACTTGAATAACCAAAGCGATTTGATGTGGAAGCCGGGGAGTAAAATTCTCCAGATCGAAGGTGAGAAGGCTCGAGTCGGCGGGATCGATACCACCGATGGCAGACAGCAAAGCCTTCCGTTGCGAAGGACAACTTTGAAGAACCTCCAGCGCAGACATAGCACTTGGCGCTTGTGCCAAATCCTCAACAATACTGTAATGTTGAGCGGCACGAGCATTTGGATTATAAGAGGATCTCCGAAGAACACCCTTGGGAGGTGGCTTCACAACGGGTTCGAGAGTCGGCTTCTCGATTTCCAATGGACCAGAAACAGGTGGGGGAGGCGGTCCATCCGCAACCGCCTTCCCGGGTGCCTGCCGTGATTCACTGTAGTCCTTCGACCGCGTAGCGATAGTGATAGGTGCATTAGTCTTCATCATGAAAACCTGAGACCCAAACGGTGCAGACGGTGACGCCTGTTCGACCATCTGGGTCTGCTGAGATGGAAATGGCTCTTTTAAAACAGCCGAAGTTCCCTTTGAGCCTTTAAGAAGTTGACTAATTTCGGATCGTCGTGGACAATCCTTAGTATAGTGGTCACCTTCACAGATGAGGCAAGGAAATTTCGGCTTACGTTGGGAGCCATCCTCAGATCGAGATTTAGATTCCGGTTTCGGGGCATCAGATTTTGATTTGCCTTTGCCCTTCTTCTTCCCCTTGGAGGATTTATCTGCAGGATTGGCCTGAACAGCAATTACCTCCGCGGTTTTACCAGAATCGGATGAAGCGGGATTAGCAGAGGTATTATTGGAAGAATTAGCCTTCTGCTTCCCATTCGAAGACTTCTTCGAATTTTGAGAGACGGAACCAATGACGCCATCCACCGTGGGGGTAGGCGGGGTCTTCTTGGCTCCGGGCCGTGGAGCATCAGGCAGGATGTCATAAAGCGTGCCAGATTGTGAATAAACAAGATCCAAGTACTGGGCACGCGCGATAGCTTGTTCCTCCGTAACACACGCTCCCATCGCGATATCCTGAGCGATTTTATTGACAAAAGAGGTGGTGAACCAGTGAGTCAAAATCTGATCAGGTATGTGAAACTTGATCAGTCGACGACGGCGCCGCCACTCATGGATGTGATCCGAGATGTGAGTGGCTGAGTCCTGCTTCAGGGAAGACAGGAGGTGCGTCCCAGTCTCATACCGGACTGGTAACTGGAAATGCGTGAGGAAAGCCATAGCTAACGAGTTGAAATCCTAAAAAATACCACGGGATAGCTCTATGTACCACTTAGCAGCAGCTCCTGTTAAAGTACGCTGGAAAAGACGCAGACGAACCGAATCGTCAGTCCAAGAGTTAGACGAACACCAGAGGTGATACGTCATCACATGCGCCTGGGGGTCTTCGCCAGATTTGCCCTCAAACTTGGGACAATCTCCCGGTATCTTGGTTGGAACCGGAGGCCAATATGGATTATGAGAAATCGGATCATTGGTCAACTTTGAAACGTCCGGCAGATCCAAGGTAGCCAGGAACGGCAATGGAGGGTTAATTCCCATGCCAGTCCCAGAATAAGGTCCGGTACCCATGCTCCACGATGGTTGTGAATATCCCCGCCCCCATGGGTTCTGTCCCGTAGGATTCTGACCGTGAGGGGCATAATTCGTATAGCCAGACTGATTTGGTTGCTGGTAACCATTGTGTGGGGCCTGATAACCAGGGTTCGGGCCCTGATTAGGCGTTTGCCCCGTATAAGCAGCGTTTGGATTTGGCTGCTGAGCATAGTTAGAACCGGGTGGAGGAGGTTGATACTGAGAGCCTCCAGAGTGGTTATAGTTCGGTTGAGACTGACCATGAGGATAATAACCACTCTGAGGATGAGTATACTGCTGATAAGTGGATCCCTGCGGAGCCTGGTACGTAGGGCGCAGCTGTTGATTTGGCTGCGGCGTTGAATGAACAGGCTGTTGAGCAGAGTGAACGGAATGAAGGGGTTGCCCTGAATGAACAGGTTGGCCCGGATAGACAGGCGGCGCTGGTTGCACAGGCTGACCTGGTTGTAAGTGAGCCCCAGGTTGCACCGAATAAGCCGGTTGGCCTGGAGGCGGAACAGCAGGTTGTACCGGATGTCCCGGTTGGCCCGGTGGAGGAACAGGACCAGGTGCTTGCTGGAAACCAGTTTGACCTGAAGCAGAACCATAAAGTGTTCCTGGCTGATATGCAACGTTAGAGACAACAGGATACTGCGGTTGCATCGGTAAAGAAGGCTGGATTTGCCCCCCAGGACCATAGGCTGGTCCCTGTTGATACCCCGGCTGAGGCTGAGCAGGTTGACCAGCAGGGTTATAATATGGTCCTTGCGGATTATAGAATGGCCCTTGCTGGCCCGCAGAGTAGCCTTGATTGGGCTGTCCCTGCGGGTCGTACAGATAGCCAGGTTGGCCTGCAGGTTGGCCTTGGAAAGGCTGTGCCTGCAGGTTCTGAGCCTGGTTGTACGGTAAACCTTGAGCATACAGATAAGCCTCAGGAGCAGGAAGACGCAAAATGTCTCCATGCTCGTCAAGCTGACCCGGGAAACCATACACGGGAGTGCCGTCCTGTGCATAGTGCGAAAAGAAAGATCGGTAAGGATCTTCGGGAATTTTTCCAGCCCCGGCGTTCGGCTGTTGCAAAAACAACCGATACTCCTCCGGAGAGATATTCTCCGGTATAGCAGTAGCTAGATAGACATCTTCAGGAGTTGGCCCAGCCCTGATAGCTGAGACAACAACAGAAGAGGCAGCTACACAAACAGTGGGCCGCACAGGAACAGAAGTGACGGGCGTCGAAGGTGACACCCCGGGCGTAGTGGCAGCTGGCCTCGAAGCAGGAGATGATATCCCCATAGAGGCAGCAGCTGAGATAATCTGACCCAGAGATCTGTATCCCTGCGGAAAAGAAGGACCAGCTGACGATGTGGTAGCCAGCTCAGAATCGTCTCCCTCAAACAATCTACGAGGGATGCGCTGATAGTCATCAGACCCGGGAATTTCCTCACCAGAATCACTCATGGTTGATCCTGCCGTTAAATCACGCAGAAGACGGCGAGGACTAGGAGGAAAAACAGCAGAAACAAACGGTGAACCCGATGTAAGAGAAAGGAAATCAGCTCCTAATCTCAATTCAGACACAGGGTCTGAAAAGGGCCAGTTGAACTCAACTGGCTCTCCAAAGGGTTGCTCGGCGAGGACCGGTCCCCCGTCAGGGAACTCGAAAACAACAGGCTGCTGTGGTTCAACAGAAGGCTGAGAAGCTTCTGAAGAATCGTCCGTGTAAGGACTACCAGTAGACGAAACCGAAGGTTCCGCTACCGTGACAAAAGACTAAAAGAAGAGAGCAAACACACACACGGGCTGAAAACGAGTTAAGACACACGATCAAACAGTCACAAGCAATATCTAAACAGGTGTGTAATCGTGGGAGATTGATTTTACCACATTGGAAAATAAACAAGTTCTACCGTTTCATGTTTTAAGAGTCGAGAAACGATAAAAAGATGACTCTATCTCTTTCAGAGTTGAAACAAACGTGAAAGGACAAGCGCTTGACGGTCTTTTCAAGTTTATGGAGTCAGAAAAGACCAAATGACTGCTCAGGAAAAACTAGGCACAAAGGGTGTACCAAATATCCGTGAACTGCAATATACACCTTGGTTTCAAAAATGAAATAGAAATCGACCAAGGACTTTCCGTACGTGCAGGTAGTCTCCCCGAATGCTGTGTTCGGTGTATCACGGGTATAGGGCGGCAGACTCGGCTTCCCGTGGATAAAGGATTGAAAACCTATAGGGGTCTCCCTTTATATACGCGACGGTACGGGGAGCACAAGTCCGTACTAGCGCTGTCTAAAGCCAACAGGCGAACGACAGCTGCTAGGTTTAACGACGCCGGAACACGTCTCTAGCCTAGACCTTCTAAATATGTTGCGTTAAGTTCCAATGTTGCCTTAGGTTAATTGAATAAGTTTTACAGTTGATCTTCAATTAAGTTTCAATTTCCAGGCCTTATCGTATGTAGTGTCTCCTAAATGCAAGCTATATGCCACGATGCAACATTTCGTTCGATGAAAACTCGTTAAATGAGAGTTGAGAGCTTTTATACAAACGAAATGAACGGAATACAAACAAGAATGTCTCTAATGCAACTAATGCAATTGCACACTTTTCATTCAAACACTAATTACTAGCAATATGGAAAAGATCACAATTTGCACTAATTAATCAAAACAAAAGAGATTTTTTTTTTTATTTTCAATGTTTAATGGCTAATGTGCACTGAAAACAAAAGGAACAATTCGAGAAATGATATCTAAGAGAGCGAAACAAACAACATTCACTCAACAAAGCAAGCAACCAAATCTCTAAATCGACCCAAAGTCCCTCAAAGCAAAGAAAGACTTGAAAACTTCCGATGGACCGTGTGATCTGGGTCCAAAGCAAGACAAACGAATTCCGAATGAAGGAATGAACAATCACTCAAAAGACGCAGCAAAACAATCAAAGTCTGATAAGAGAGCGTGGATAATCAATCAACAAGTTGACAGGACAATCAAAACACCAAAACTCCCAATGGAGGGCTCGATTCACTAAGCCACTAGATGCCCTAGGGCTCAAAACGCGAAATCGGTAGATAGAGGCAAACAACCAAAGGATAGCGGTGAATTCCAGCCAAACAAGACTCCAACACACTCAGACAATCAGGAAATCAAGAAGAAAAGTACTGGTCAAGCTCAGAAAGCTAAAAAATGAAGAAACTCAAAAAGTCACAGGGGTGGCACGACTGTGGCCTTGAAACTGGCGCCAGAGGCCGATTGGCGCGAGACAGACAAATGCAACAAGCGCCAAGTGGCGCGACTGTCGGGTTAAAACCCGTGCCAGTCGAGTTCTTCAATAAAAATTAAAAAACAAGCTATTCTGGAAAAAAGACCAATACAAGCTAAGCAAACCAAGAAGCTAAAATAATGAAAGAATCCAACCCAGAAGGTTCATCAAGCAAGGAGAAACAATCAAGGCGAAACAATCATAAACAAGACAAGGAAGACCGGACGATCCCCAGCGGAGTCGCTAATTTGTTGAGGAGGTAAATCCCCTCTGCGGACAGAGGTGATCCCTACTAGCCCAGCAGGGGTCTAGCAACAAACAAACAATGCTATGACGCAAGCTCCTAGTTACGAATGAAAGACTTGGGATAAGAGCCTACCTGGATTCCAACGCTAGATCCGAAGAAGAGATGTCCCCGTCCTTCAGCCCTGGCAGATCACAATCCTTCTGCGATCCCCGCGGATGAACACCTGCACACAGAAGAAACGAACAGATACAAGCATAGGAACCAGCATACGTAACTAAACATCGGTCAGAAAAGATATTACTCGCATTAACATAATGGAAAAAGGAGTGGAACCATAATCATAGTCATCTATTAAAATGATAAACGAATAGAAGTTACAACCAAGTTCTGACGTCGCAGCTTCCTTCGAACGGGTCTCCGGTCGTCCACGTCTCGCAAAGCTTGCCAAGGGAAAGGGAAACCTCTCCTGAGTCTCGTAACAATGGTCTCCTCGCTTGAATGGGCCTTAAGGGAAAGAAGGGATTCTTTACAACACAAAGGCACTTGGGAATAGGGAGATGAAAAGCTTCAGCACTTCAAGACTAGCTTGCCATGGATCTGAGCAAGCTTATATAGATGGGGAAGGAGGGAGTTGGGATCCCTATTATTATGGGATTGGCCCTATCAACAAGGAAGGTTCCATAGAAGGTGTCAAAACTACTTCCCTTCCATAGAATTCCCGTAGCCAAACCTCCCAACTCAAGATAGGCAGTGGTTGTGAGTTTGTTTTGAACTCAACTTCCGCCATCCATATATAAAAAACAGTCCCTAAAATGGGTGGCGCGATTGCTGCTCTATGACAGAGCGCCAAGTGGCGCGACCTCTTTACAGGATTTCCCTGAGTGGCGCGAGTACTGAACCGTCTACCCGCGCCAATGCAAAAAGAGCTGTTTTTCATGGATTTTGCAAGGAGATGTCTCAAGGGGAAATGAAGCTCATACTCAGAGGGATGCATTGATGATGTTTTCAAAGCATGACAGTGTTCACAGGTCACATAATGGGTCCTCCATTGTGCGGGACGGGGAATGGTAGGGACGGTGACAAATTACTGTGTAACAAAGTGCAATAAATTCCATTCACATAATATATTTGTGTGGTATAATGGAATCAACGCTGAAAAATTAAGCTTGGAAAAGGACCCGGTTAGGCTAGAGTGCAAGAGTTGGACTCAGACCTTGCAACATCTTGGCAAGAAAAATTAGTCAAAAATGAGGGTTTTTCATCTCCTTTTTGGTGTTTAGTTTGATGTTGGTGATTTCACCATCTTCCCACAAGTTGGATTTTTATGGCAGTGAATAACCTGCAAGTTACTTACAGGTCAAGTTGTCACCCATGAGTACTTGCAGGTTTCTTGTTCCTGAGTTTGACTTGTCATTAGGGAGTCACACTTCTCTTCAACAATAGGGCCTTGTAGGTTTTTTTTTTCTGAGTTTGAATTGCCATCAAGGAGTCAGACTTCGCTTCAGCAGAAGGGCTGAGATAAGTTCTGATCTCTAGCAGTACTCTAAAAACTTGACATTTTTTCCCAATTGTGAATGGAATTGTTCTAGGTTTGTGCTATTTTTTACCTATGAAAATTATAAAGTTAAATTTTTAAAATTAAATGTTTTCTAATATTTATGTCAGTTATTTTTCTTATCTCCTTTACTTGGTGAATCTAGATCCTAATTATCTGGCTTACTTATTTAGTGCTTTATACTAGGGGGTTTTTCATTTTTTCTTTAATTTTTAAAAGCTCATTTTATTCTGATTTGATATTTATGGTAGATTTTTTCCTGCTTTCCAAGCAGTGGTGTTAATTTTAGATAACAATGGTATGTTATATGCTTAAGAGAAATTAATTTCAGTTTTCCGTATTAGCCTATTATCAATTTCCAGATTAGCAATCATATTAACATTGATAGTAAATTCAAATAGAACATAAATAATAAGCATAAGACAAGGCAAGACAAGACAAATTATTTGGCGAGTGCTAGGGAAAACCCTTTGATAAAATTCTTCTTATTATTCTTCAATAGTTCAGTATAGAGAGAGAGAGAGTACAAAATACAATTTTACATGCCCAACTCTGCCAAATCAACCCTGACATAATGATAACAACAATAAATAGAAGTTAACCAGAAGCCCTAACCAGAAAGAAAACGTTGGTCAAATTAGCAATAAATCGTCCTCCATGCAGCTCGGTCAATAGCAAAAAAAAATCGGTCTTCCAAGAGAGAGAAAGGTAGCCTAGAACAGGGAAGTCAAACCCAGTCAATGCTACTATAATTTCTGCGGTCAAAATAGAAGTCAATTGTGAAGTCAACTTCGTTCAAACTTCTCCAAATGCCACGAGATATGTGCTAGCCAATGCAACCTCAAGAAATAGGATGAACTATCTGAAACAAGTCAAAAGAGAGGTGTTGACCCTCGGTCAATGCTCCTACAATCATCCCTAAAAACAGTCTTGTAATCCTCCTACAATTTTTAGCCTTCTGATTTCACATGTGAGGGAGAGCTTCTCCTTGTTGTACGACCCAATCAAGAGAGTTGAGAGAATGTTGCATGACGAGATGATGTCCAAATTATGGGAGGGTCTCTCTTATTTATACAATTCTTTGAGGGTGGAGACACATCTATTGGGGCTTCAGGAGCCTACATTATATTCTAGAAGACCTTGACAATTTCCACATGTGTGAGAAAATAAATTCAAAATCACACATCTACTAATCCAAACAAGATGATCTTTAGATCAATCTCGTGCCTATCGGAAAGAGGAATCTAATAAATATATCATCTCCCGCATATGATTTGTCCAAGGCAGAGTTTGGCCCCAACTTCCTATTTTAACACTCCCTCTCAACTAGGGAGAAATCCACCTGCCAATCCATCTGTCAACTTGTACCATCTCTGTCATCGATGCACTACTCTTTTGACTATGAAGAAATAATGAATAAGAATTGATTGAGAGTGAGTCACAAGACCTTTCCACTCTCCACTGACCCAAAGTAATTCTAGAAGTAAAACCTCAATTAGACTTGATCCCAGATCAAGTTGTCAAACAACATGCATCCTAGCATAGAGATTACGACAGTACACGATGCATCCATCGGTAGTTATATGGTCTATATCCTAATTTCACAACTCATTAGCCAGATGAGAGGTACTTCCCATGAGTCTCGAACTACATGGGTATGATGTCTATTGGGGCACCACAAGGAGAATGTGAACCACTCATCCTTCTCATATATCAACCAAAAAAAGGGGTATCACAAGGGTAGGTGAACCGCTCACCCTGTACATAGCAAACCACTAGGGAAAGGTGAATCATTGACCTTATGGTTTCTCATATCCCCAAGAAGTACCACCAAGCCCCCCGGAGCTCCTAGAGCTCAATGTCCAACTCATGTGGGACCATCATAGGAGGGTCTTTCCACGACTCCAAGTCTCTCACGGAAGGTTAAGAATTTGAACTTTCCTAGGGGATTCATGAGAATATCTATGACCTGCTCATCAGTTCCAATGTTATGGAGCCTTACTACTCCTCGTTGTACCATATCCCCAATAAAGTGGTACCTGATATCAATATGCTTGGACTGGTCGTGGAACATGGAAATCTCTTAAAGGAGAATCCCATTTTTGTTGTCGCATAATATCACGGTGGTATCTAGCACATGCTCAAACAACTCACTAAAGATCTTCATCAACCAAACTACTTCACAATAGGCCATACTAGCTGCAATGTATTCGACCCCAGTGGTGCTCAAAGAAACTGATTTTTTCTTCTTCTCAAACAAGATATCGAAGCAGAACCTAGCGAGAAGAAACATCCAGATGTGTTGTTACAATCCACCACACTGCCAGCCCATTAAACATAAATATATATATGGAGCCTCAAATTAATGACAGTGTATTTCAATCCATAGTTGATTGTACCTCGGATATATCTCAAAAGATTCTTTGCAGCAATGCAATGTATGTGATGAGGCTCGACCACAATTAGCTCATTTTATCCACTGCAAAGCATATGTCTGGACAAGAGTTCATCAAGAGCATCAGGGCCCCCATGAGTTGACGATACTCAAAAGGATTTCCCAAATCGGGCCCAACAACACTTCCTCATAAGACTTGCATTACAACATCTCAAATATTTTGAGAAACTTCACAATATATTTTCCTTGAGAAAGGAAAATCTCACTTGGATTTTTTTAGACCTCCAAGCCTAGGAAGTAGTGTATCAGTCCTAGGTCATTCATCTCGAATTCAGAAGCCAACTCCCTCTTGCATTGATGAATGAGATGGTCTACACCTGCTAGAAAGAGATCGTCCACATAGAGCACAAAAATGAAAGGCCTGTTATTTTCAACTTGGAAGTAAAGGTTCAGATGAACTTCACTTATTGTAAATCCAAAATTCATAAGACAGTTGTCAATCCTCTCATACCAAGCCGCAGGGGCTTGCTTCAAGCCATAGAGGGATTTCTTCAACCTGCATACATGTGACTCTCAGTCCATAACTTCAAACCATTTGGGTTGTTCTACATAAACTTCTTCCTTAAGAGAGCTATGTAAGAAATCAATTTTGACATCCATTTGATGTAGGTTCCATCCCTGGGAGGAAACAAGAGCAATAATCGAACAAATGGTGGTATATCGGGAAACCAATGTAAATATATCATCATAGTCCACAGCTTAGATAAAAAATGGCATCATTAAGTTTCTTATTGAAAGTAGTAGATATTATGGAGGCCAATGTGGGAGAATAGAGGATATAGATTGTGAGGAGAAAAGACCATGGATCTTAGATGTGAAATTTGAATAGGGATCATGACGTCATGAACCCTATTTTATATGCCCGATGGGTGATGACAGTGTTTCTAGTTGTGCCTTTTGTATGCCAAACTTTGTTCCCCTGCCACTATTCCACCAACAAGTGCACATGCATACATATTCTTAGTTTATTATTGGTACGATAAGTTTTTTCTATCAAGGAATGGGTTTATTGTTTTGCTCAGTAGTGATCCAAGAAAAAAATTATATAGATTCTAAACACTTTAGGATCTGAGGTTCATGAACAAAAGAAATACATGATGTCTTAGAATGGGAGAGGATACAAGGAAGTATCCTATTAAGGTGATCTCACTTAGTGTCTATTATTCTTTGTTATTGCTTTTTATGCATGGAGAAATATTGAGCATCATTTTGAATTTTTATAAAACCATTTTGGCTTTTATGAATCTATGACCATTGATTAGCAAGTGGTTAAATGAAAGTATCAAATTGATTTTTCTTGGAAATTATCTTAGGAGGAGCTTTATCTTAACGATTGTATATAGTTAATAAGTTTTTCTCTATGTATCTTGTCAACAATGGGGATAGATGAGTGTGTTATATATTGGATTCTACACATACACATGCCCAGTATGAAATTCTTTGGTTAGGTTGATGTGCCTTATATGGAAGTGTTTCGAAATTTTCTACCATCCAGTGCAAATTTCAAGTCTCATTAGATATGGGTAAGAAATATTATAATGTGCGTATCATTCACAATGGGTGGACAACAGTTGCATACTAAGTACATTTTCATTATTTATCATGTTTAAAATTAGAATTGAGTCTATGTCAATGAGGACTATAAGCTTTATTTTCCTAGTCAACAATGACTCGAAAAATATTGGAAATAACTCTGGTATTCGTGGTTCATGTCCCCATCGTTTGAGTGGAAATCATGTTTAAAATGGTAGAAACAGGAGGGATGATTTGTTTCTAAGAGTTCCACAAGAGAGTCAAGAGTTTGGGTTACAAAAATGGTAGGATTTTCCTTGTATCATACTATTGATATTTGGTTTCTTGTGCATTCTAGCATTTCACAAATTTTCTTCACCCCAAGCAATCTTCAGCGACTTCTGACATGGGTGTAGGCTTTTTTTTCTTAGATGTTTGAACCATCTGTGTACTGTGGATTAATAGTTGGGGTTGTGTTTTCGTTTATGTTTACATTTTGCGTGGTAGTGGAATGTAGTTTGTGTCATAAAATGGTTCACTGGAGCTCATCTATTTATTTAGTTTTATAGTTAATTAATTTGTTTTGGTTCTTAGTTTCCCGATCTAAATTATAGATACTTTTTGTTGATGCACTTTGCATCTCAAAATTCATGTGTGACTATTGGAATTTGTTTAGTAATTGGTCAAGAAACATAATTTTTGAGTATGATATATTGTCCGGGTTATAAAAATATTCTTGCAAGTTTGCAACATCTCATGCACCATTAAAATCAAGATTCAGATCTTTGAGACTTGTTAATTTTCTCAGATGTTCGCAAGTAGATCCAAAAATTGAAAGTAAGATGAAAACATGATTCATGTCAGCATGAAAGTCTAATTCTGCTTTCAACAGTAGTTTGCCAAAATACAGATATGAAATTGGGACAATAATGGGATTATTCCAGGAATCTCAAATTTAAGTTCCATTCCTCATTATTTGCCCACCTTTTACCCTGCATATGTGGATTTGCATATGTGGATTTACATGGATGTTGGGATTATTTTGTTACTTTGATTCCTTTATGACAAGTTATACAATTTTAATGTTTTTATATTAATAATGGCCCATGATAGATATGGTTGAAAATAAGCTCGGTGAAGGATTCAAGCTGGTGAGGACCTCCATAGTAACAGTTTTGAACCACAACACATTCATTGTACTCTGAAGCTAATTACTATATTGTTGATTGGGATATCCATAATTTTTCTTAAAAAGCATTGATAGTCTGAGAGAGGCTATTTCTGAAAGGAACTGCTTTGGAAATGAAAGGTTGAGACCTTGAATGCATTTATTTGACAAGGTGCCATGCTTAATACTGCATGCAACTTTGTGGCCTACATATTGTTAATCATTGTATGGAGGGGGGATTGTTTCATAAAATAAAGTGTTCTTTCTATTCTACCAAATTGTGTAAATAATGACCTTGTGGGATATCGTTTTTAAGGTCTTCGCTTGATTGAGCCTCCCCAACCTCTCTTTCAAATTATCACAGATTTGGGAACATGGAAAATCTCTAAAATATTGATTTTCTTGGAATGTTTTCATTCCTAGGTTTTCTATATTAGAAGCTTCAAGTCATCTGTCCCATAACATTTGGGTCCAACTGCATCCCCAAAGGACTATATCAACTAGATGGAGTTCTCCTGAATAAAGGCTTGGTAAAGTTTCCAACTTTTTCAAAGTTGAAAGATTCGTTATGGACTCTTTCTCCAATGTGCAACTCCCACAATAAATAATTAAATAATCTTTGATGTTTTTACAATTCCACAAGAATTGTGCAAGGAAAGGGTCAACAAAAATAAATTAATCAATATCCCACATGAGTAAATCCCGAGCCACCAATTCCATGGATGAATGTGCAAGATGAAATAGGCAAATCCTAAAATTGTAAGTGAGAAAACTCAAACAGAAAAAATCCAGGGAGAAAAGGGCCAAATGAGTGTAATGATATTTTGGTACTTAGCAGTTGTATTGACCTATTTGTTGGACATTAATAGAATTATCGTATCTTATTAACAGGTAGCAAAAATATGTCTATTTTCTTATCTGCAATTAATGTAGAATCCTGCAATTTTTTTAATATAAATGCATTATAATATATAAAATATATATTATATAAAAAATGGTTCTACTTCACCTTAGACACTTCCACATAGCTCGGTGCTAATTTAAACACTCAAGCCTCCTCCTTCATTGTCTTTCGTCAATATATTGCTGATTGATCTAGAAATTGTTGTGTTGGAGTGGTCTGTTTTATGCATAATGGGTAAGATCATTTGGATTGACTGTCTAGCTGGAATTTATGTTTTATCTTATGTAAGTATTTATTGCCTCTTATGCTTTTAAATATTTGTTAAAAAGTAAAACCACTTGGCTTAAACTTTATAGCGTTGTATATTGGTGATGTAATGTGAATCTGGGAATGTGTTTTCGGAGGAGCATTCATAGAATTATTGAATTTAGTGTTCGTTAGGTTGGATTTTTTATATAGCAAAACTGGTTGACTTCCACAGTCTATCTCTCTGCTAAAATATGAATTAGATGCTATAGAGACTAAACTGATGGCACTTCCACTTATTTTGTGATGAAGTGCAAGGTGCCAGTGAAGCTTTTGCTGAGCAGCTGGATACAGGCCATAGAGCTTCATGTCCCTAGAAAGGAAATAGTTGTGACAATTGCCCCCCACCCCTCCATCTACACTAATTGGAGGTTATAATGATCAGTGTGAAGCACTTGTACAGTTATCGGCCCTTCCTGTCATATCTGGTTCTACCATTGACAGGATGACGCTTTGTCGGAGCTCACAAATAGATCATATATTGGCTGAGCAACAACCGGTTGTTTTTAGAGAGTCTAGTGGTAGAGAGGATAATATGCCCTTAGCTGAATTTTCTCGAGAAGAGGTTGCGAGCGTTCCTTTATCAGGTTTTCTCTCTTTCTCGTTGTAGATTGTCTTGATTGTTCCTGTTTCACTTGTAGTTGTCTTCTTATTTTTCTCACTGAAATAATTAAATGAAACATTTGTTGCATCATCAAACACAAAGGTTGATGATTTTATGTGGGTGGGAACCTCGATTGCTCCCAAAGGTGGTAGAGTCTGAATATAATTCAGCTGAGTCAGCAAGAAATCCATGTTCTGTTGGTCCAGGTTAGGGTCAATTTCATCCAACATTTGAGCCAGGCCCAACCATGATGTTGTTTTCAAGGTCAGTACAGCCTGAAAAGAGAGACATCACAAAGCAAAATATTTCCACATCTAAATCTCAACACAATATTTCAACGACAGTTTTAGATTGTAGCTTATGTGGATCGAATGTTAGGCTCTAGGATTTTGTTACAACCCCTCGTCCATCTCGTGTTCTTTCTAGTGGGAATGATCTGCCAGAGACGAGCAAAACGTTAGTACTTACACGTGGGGTAAGTGCAAAGAGTGGAATTGGATGATGGTATGCTATTGATTCAAGGGATAGGGAAAATTTTGAAGACCGACATGAAGCAGAGGAAGTTGCAACTAAAGTTTATTGAAAATCACACTCGAATGTAGGTATGTACTTGAATCTGACAATAGCTGCAGGGCCACCTCTGACACATTTCAACACTCTAACTATTGTTGCACCCTTGAAAGATCCTGTAGAAGACATGGATCCAATGTTAGGGAAAACTCTTGGCAGTGAAGTTGGAGATCATGCAACATCATATGAGTCACGAGGTCCTCGAGATCACAAATGTAGTATGGATGAAGGAGAAAGTACAATGGACATGCCGACAATCACTGTCCAGCGTGTTGATAGTGTGGAAGGAGCTGTGGTTGATCGCGATGCCGATGAAGTTGATCATTGAAGTCAGTATTCTGGTGGAACATAAAAGTACACATGGAAAATAGAAATCTTGGTTGTAGATTAAGCATCCTATGACAGAGATGTTTCATACACAGGTCCCAGCCATTCAGCAACACTTGAAAGACAGGTCCCAGACATTGAAGTAAATGGTCTCAATCCTTCTAAAAATAGCGCCATGGAAGCATTCAGAAATCAGCAACCAATTGGTGGTCATTCTACAAGATATTTAGATCATGTCTCTTCTGTTATTGCAATGGATACGTTTTATCATAGTCTACAAGAGAATTCTATGGAAAGTGTAGAGAATTTCCCAACAGATAATTATGACGATGTACACGGGCCTTCTCCCAGTATTGATCAGAATGCTGAGGTAAATGAGATGTCAGAACTGAATTTCAGCATTCAAGCACAACAGAGTACATGTCTACAGCTTGATACTGGACGCACTGCTGAAGAAAAAAATCTTGATCATTAATGATGAAGGTGATGGGACATTGAAGCACGAGGTGGGTTTAGTTTAGGAATAAGTGGTGGAAGTATTGGGATGGGTGTCACCCATGAAGCTGAAATACACGGGGTTGAGGTTTTTGTCCATAGAACTAAGAGCATTGTAGGTGAACCTGAACTGGTGGTTGAAGTAATAGAAGATCAGGGACGAACAGGCGATTTTGTTCCTAATCGTGGATTAAAAGATGAATTTGTTCTTGATGGAACATAAAGGGAATATGTTCATGGGGATAGTCATCATATCACGATGTCTCATTTACTGGGAAGGGTTTTCAGGGGTTTTAAAATTGGGGGATCAACAAAAGGGGAGTCGTGGGAAAGTGCCAAAAAACAGTCACACAGTTCACCATGATGAGGGAAACCAGCCAACAATTACACACAATATTGTAATAACAGGTTCTGATTATGAGGTGTCTAAAGAAGAGGTGGCACATCGAGTGAAGTTTTTCGCTGATGACAGTTATATGATTCCTAGATATCTTTTTGGAGTTGTCAATGGAGCAGGTAATATATATATATATATATATATATATATATATATATATATATATATATATATGTATATGGTTTGTAGTATATCTAATGTTCATTCTAGTGGGAACATGACTAACACCTTATATTGAGTGTGTTTTTTTAATATTTTAAGATTTGGGAATTGGGTGGTTCTAGGTGGGCCTAATATGTGATTGATTTTTCAATAGTAGATAACTGAAATGGTCTACACATGCGTCTTTTCTATTTTCACAATGGTCAGTTTTATTCTAGAAAGTAGAGATACTTTAGAGGTGCATTGTGGCTCTTCTACTGATCTCATGTGCTTCCTTGAATTATGTCATATTTTATTTAGTATTAGGAGATCAGAGCTAATGTGTCAAGTAGAATTCACCATCTTTGTAAAAGATGATTTTTATTTTGCAAAAAACTATTTATGCCTGGACTTTGATTTGAT
The DNA here is from genome assembly GCA_034641835.2 of Pinus albicaulis. NCBI lineage: Eukaryota > Viridiplantae > Streptophyta > Pinopsida > Pinales > Pinaceae > Pinus > Pinus albicaulis. The sequence goes on from CM076584.1 coordinate 1,069,730,361, forward strand.
ATCATCTGGGACTGAAATATATGTTTGACAATGCCAAAACTCATGGAATAAATAAGTATACACCTTCAAGAATAGTAATAAGTGACTCCAAAATTTTTCCCTACAACGATATGTTCCAAATTTAGTAAGATGACTAAGTAATGTGCCACCTTCCGTTTGCAAGTGTGAAAAGGAACCCAATTAAGTAGGGTGCCAAAGCTATTAACATTAATTTGGATAATTTAGATTCATTTAACCATTGAACAATGAAATTAACCTCAAGATGAGTTTACAAAGGATAATGCTAAAATATGGCCATAATTACCTTCCAAGGACCAATTATTCACCAAAAAAATAAATCACTATGAGCAAGTGTGCCAAAGAGGGGTGCACTTTAATAAATTGTTGTACTGTGATACCATGTAAATAAAAGATGTTCTTCCTATCAAAAGTTTCATGATAAAAACAACAAATAAAGCCCAGCTTAAGATGCACCACTACCAGGGGATTATTACATCAAAAGTAGACTACAATTTGTGAAAGTTGACCTTTAATCCTGAAGATTCACAAAAGATGTCAAGGGAAATATTCTAGCTATTTTCTTATGCTCATAATTGTATCATCAAAAAATGATTTGTGGTTTGCCTTCACTTTTTTGGCTACTGTAAGCCTTTCCTTGTAGGATTATTTTTTCTTGGATCCATATCAAGATGTTAGAAATGTCATGTGTTGATCAGATGCAAAGAATTGGTACAAGTTGACAACTTTGTTTGACTTATCTTTAAGTGGGATACAAACAGATTGGAGAGCTACTAACATGGACTTAAACGTTGGTTGAGTAACAAATTCTCTTAACCCAATTGAGATTATGCTAATATATGTTGTTCAACTGAAGGATTGAAATTAGGTAGTGTCATATTAACTTATGACAAGCCTTTTCCATGTCAAGTTCTAGGAACAAGGAGGCCAGTTTCTGGGTTGTGATGGTATGAAGTGCATCTCTAGTGATTGTGATTTTTTTCATTATATTCCTTCCAATGAAAACTTGTTTAATGAAAAAATACCATAATAGACATAAAATAAGAGAGCTTGAATGATAAGTAGTAAGTTCCTAGCAATTATTATTTGTAGCTGACATTGCAAACTTAAATTGTACCTTGATTTCATGTTTCATATGAGGCCCTTCCTCTATGTTCTATGGCCACAAAAGTGGCATTTATTGAAGGATCTGTATTCACCCATGTTGAATTTCAGACATTGTTTTGTGGGGGAAAGTATCTATATGCTCTGATAGCATGTTAAATAATTTAGTGGTCAGGTTATCCATGCTGCAAGACTTGCCATGTGGGAACTGGATGACTTGACCACTTCCAGTGATGGGTCTACTTCAGAGATCTATTATGACATCCCACTATCAAATAGGAGAAATTTTTAACCTCTATGAACATATAATCTAGATTAATAATTGTATACATGGATCTTGTTAAAATATTGACAGAGACACCTCTGTTACTAAATATGCCAGTTTTCAGGGTAAATTTTGGACCTTCAAATCTTCTGAAGAGGCTAAATTCACCAGAAAATTGTCAAATTTTAGATTGAAGTTGGAAGAAATGTAAATTCACTACATATAGTATATACACTTCATGGACCTCTACTACATCAAATCATTCATTGCTTTATTTATAACCTTTTTGGATGGGAGATAAGTGCTAGGGAGTTAAAGAGTAATCTGTGAAATATATAGTACACATATTGTGCAAAACTAAGTTGCACATAACATTCGAATGTGTACAAGCTTATGAAATGGGAATTCTTGAAAAGATGCCCTCCCAAATGGGCATGTGGAAGAAACATGTTATATATAAAATACAAAATACATATATATTCTAAGTATTATTATCTTTTAAGAAAATATGAAAGACAATAAGAATGATTAATTCATAAATGACATTTTAGGAGTCCCATGACTATATTACTTCTTGTAGAATGATTACATTAAGGAAAATCCCATGGCTTGGTGGTCTTGACTAATTCCATTCCCAGACCCTCACAATGTTAAATGAGAAACTTCAGTGGAAAGGCTACAATCATGCCAACCCTAAAATCCTCACATTTTCCTTTATCTTACATTTTCTATTCTTTTACTTTAAGAAAAAATTAATATTACCATTAATTACCAAGGTGATGAACTATTACCATTTTTTTATCATGGACATGGTGATATTTTCCTATAAGTCCTATGCCCCTCATGCACACTGAGGTGGGCTCAGGAACTAACAATAAAGTTCTGAAATGCCTTAGTAACATCGTTGGTCCAACAGTATGTTTGGTCATACTCGATGGCATTTCCATATTGGGAAATTCTTGAAATATGGGTATTATTCTTGTACGTTGCATGCTACTGTATAGTGACACAGAACTGTGGAATGCTAAGATGTTATCACTATTAGGCTAAGAGCTAAGCTTCTAAGCTTGAACAAAGACTACTATCCTTCTCATGTTGAGCCTCTGTTATTTCTGTACTAAATTAGGAATTACAAATTGTGATCAGTCTTTTAGGTATGAGATTAGACCTCATTGCATCCCAAGAAAGATGGTTTGCCAACAACCTCATGTAGGTGTACTTGTAGGTTTTATGCATAAAAAATGGGGAAACAAATATTTAAAGGATGCTCATACTAGCCATCAGTGCACCAACATATGGTTTTGATGAATGCGTAGAAAAAACACTACCATGTTGGAAACAAAAAGGACAAGGAAGGCAAGACAAATTACTCTTAAAGAAACAACAAAGATACCAAATTTTCATTGTTAATCTGCAACAAAATATTGTCAATCCTCATGTTCAGAATAACTTGTTAGAGAGTTATGATCATATCTTATTTTAATTGGAATGATATATTGGGTTCTATGTATAAAGGGACTATCCTGATTTATTTTTGAAATTGAATATGGTCCTAGATATATAAAAGTTATGTTATTTCTGAACAAGGCCATATACACCTATGTATTTTATTTGGATAGGGAAAATATTTTTTGGAGGAGGGATTGGATGTTTATGGGAAAAGCTTTCACTCTGATCAATTATCTGTTACAGGCTGATATTTGGAATGAGGACTTTGCTAGGTGTATGTTTGCGGGTATCACTAGACATCAAGCTTCCAATTAGACATTCAATCTCTCCCTTACTTCTCATCCTACATTCCATCCCCCCCTCCACACTGGCTACTTGGAAGAAGATCTCAAATAAGTCTTCCAGATTTTAAAGCGTAATGCTCTAGTGAGTTTCCTACTTCTAGTGAGTTTCTTCTAAAGTTGCCTACTCCTAGACATCTTAGGTTTCTTCATCAGTTATGGGCAGGCAAAATGTAGATTATAATAACTAAAACAAATCATGCAATACAATATGCACTCACAACGGTTTGTAGAATCTTCACTCTTACTTGTTAAAATTTATTTGTTGTCTTGCACGAAGAAAAGGAATGGGTGTATATATATATATATATATATATATATATATATATATATATATATATATATATAGTTTATACAAGAAATTGTTGGCTCTTGAAAATTATGAGCACACTTCCACATAATTTCAGTTAATAGGGTGAACAACAATCTCTTCTCCCACAAAATATTACCTTTAGTGTTGACACCAGTACGAAGAATATTACATGATGGCTTAGAGATTATTGAAATAGGAAACACTAGTTCATTCTTAGGTACAGGTCAATGAATTAGTCTACATCACAAAAAATGCTTACACATCAAAATAGGTAGTGGATATGGTAATTAGCTAGAACTGATATTTGTCTCTTTTACTGGATTAACATCACTCATGTAGCCATTTTCTTCCCCTGTTCTTATTTGGATCTATCATGCACGGTTGTCTTTTTTATTGAGTTTGTAAATAGTCCAGAGATGGCTTACATATTATTGACATAACAAAAACTGGTTCATTCTTAGCGACAAGTCAATGAATTAGTCTACATGACAACAAACAGATACACATCAAAACATATAGTGGATATATTAATTAGGTAGAACTGATATTTGTCTCTTTTATTATATTAACATCACTCTTGTAGCCATTTTCTGCCCTTGTCCTTATTTGTATCTATCATGGAAAATTTTGTTTCTTATTGAGTGTGTACATAGTCCAGAGTCTAGTCCATCTATTTTTTGTTATGATTTCATTAGGGTATTTATTACATATTCCTAATCTCTAGTGGAACTATAGTTGGGAAAATGATCTACTATTTTCATAGTCTTCTCACTCTGAGTCACATATTTGATCTTTACAGAAGTGGACTTTTTTATTTCTACTTATGAAATTTATCTCTTCTACAGGGTTACTGGTCTCAAGGTAGAATTGTTGTGGGAGACATCTGCTACTTCAACCATTTATTATTCAGATAATGGCTTTGTGTATGTAGGGTTGACCTATGGAGATTAACAGGTAATTTGTGCCTATATAATCTAAGATTGAGTTTGATGTAGATGAAATCCATTTACTAATTACCACATTTTCCAAAAGTTTACTGAAGCTAAATAAACATCAAAAAATTTAAGATTCATAATGTTGTATGGGTTTCCCAACTAGTGATAGAGGATGACAAAAAGGAAAGTTCCCACACAATGTTATATAACCTTGTATTTTTCATTTATAAAATAGTAGTATACATGCACTATTGAACACCTATTAGATTTAAATTCATTAATGTCATATGCTTTTTGCTTTAGAAAATGTCTATTGTAAATAACAAATATTTATTGTTTATGTTGGTACAACTCGTTGAACAGATGATATGTAACACATAAAATTAGAAACCTTCTTATCAAAATCCTCAACAACTAAATTTTTCTTGAAGTGCAGTGTTCCCAAGGAAAAATGGTATGCACTTCCTTAAGAAGGTACACTGAGTAGATCAGGATTTAGATCTAAGTCTAGTTGTGACTTATTGTGTTTCACTAGTATTGTTGAACCCACGGTAAATTATCTAGATACCTGCATCATATATGAACTTTGTATTCATTTCACCATGACTGTGGTAATCTTGTGGAATCCACAATAAATGTTTGAGAAATCTGCAGCGCTAACTTCTATAATCATTGTAGTCCTTTTTTCTGTAATCACTGTAGTCCATTTTTCTTTTGTAATCCTTGTAATCATTGTAGCTCCACTGAATTAAGGAGCACTTTAACAAGATTTTAATGTAGTCATTTATGGAAGTGGAACTTAATCACCATTAAATTCTCATTTACTTTGGCAGGTTTCCCCAATTGGGGTAAGGATTGCCTCAATAAGAATTGAACTTATATATTTTTCAAGTGGAATTGATTCAGCGTTGATTGGAAATGGACCTGACATGATTTTTTGTGGTCAAGGTGACTTACAATTATGAAGGCTTCGACGACTATTTCTCTCCAGCTTGTATTGCAAACTATTCTCTCTTGTAGTTCTGACAAAGCACATTTTGTTATTTTTAATATTTTATCATTATCCATGTGTTTCAGTTTTGATAGAGTTTTCAAATCCTTTAATGATTTCATGTTATTGAGGTCTTATCTCATTTGAATTATTTGCATGTAGATGCCTTTATTTACCAAGAATAAATAAATTTTCCAAAGAATTGTTTCAATTTTGATATCTTTTACTGCCTTGGCTTTCCACTTGGTTGCCAGTCATTGAGGGGTTGTCACAGTAACTTCTATATTTTTTATTTACTGATTGTAGGTTATTGAATTCTTGTTTCATTTTAACTTTTTTGGAAGTAGATTTATGTCCTTTTTCATTGCTCTGTAGAAGTAATGTCTTCCTAAAATCCTTGCATTGGGGACTTTTTGTGTAGTGCTTCCTTCAATTTCACTCAAAAAAAGAACCCTAGAAAACTCCACCATGCTGATAATGGTAATCCACAAATCAAGGGAACATGAGGAATGAAGTACATCTCATTGTCTTGTATCTCCTAAAGACAAAGGCATGGTAGTGATGCAAATGTAATGAAATCTTGGGCAACAAATGTCTTGTGCTACTTTAGTTTTCTGACTCTGATTTTCTTGCATCCAGATGTATGATTATAATCCCAAAGCATGATCATACATGCACCCAGTTAAATCAAACATCATGGATGGAAGTAATATTGTTGACACCTTCTAACATTTAATGGGTTTCATAGATGCAAATACTATTTTTAGCACCTTTCGGCAATGAATTACAAATGGAGGCTAGAAACCAAAGTCACACTTAATATTCCTAAAAAATAATATGGTAATTCTTGAAAGAAGTGGAAATATCAGTCAAGGTGTCCTTCCTTGACCTGTAATTCTAGTTTATTTTATGGAAATTTGGATATGGAGGTCATCTTAGGATCTGTGGTTGTCAAAAGTAATTCAATACATAGTGCTTTGCTAAAAGATGTTTCTACTATGACGAATTGAACTTGTTGGGACAAGAAAAGAAATTGTCATGTTCCATCATCTTATTTTCTTCTTTTGTTATTTTCCAGTGCAATTGTATAGTAAATATTTATCAGTTTCTTCTATTGGAAAGTGCTTAGATCATTGAGATATTATGTTTTGATTAATTATTTCTTCTAAATTGAGCATTTTCCATGTTACATTTTTTCTATACTGGTGAATATATGAGAGTACAGAGCATGTAAATGCTAGAACAACTATGCAAAATGCCTTTCCTGACTTGTGTTTGCTTCATATAACTCTATCTCTTGCATATTATCGTATTGGGGGTGTTCTTTTCTCATTTCAAATGACAGATGGAAGCGACACAACACCTTATGATGTCACATAATTATTTAAAGGGTGCTAGCTCAATGGAAGAGCACCTTATTTACAAGAAGGACGTTGGTGGTTTGATTCCATCGTGCGCTAATATTCATATGGAATGACAATGATCAGTTTTTGGTGACAAAATCTTTCTACCATCACTAATGAGCTTATGGTGATAGTTTTCAACCCTCACTAAAATATGAAATGTTGACGGTCAACGAATGCCACCATATATATGCGTCAATAGTGATGACCATGAAATGTCCATCACCATAATTCATAATTGTTCATATCAAATGGTGACGGTCAACAAACGTCGCCATATATATGCATCAATAGCGACGACCAATAAAAGTCCATCACAATAAATTGTTCTTATTCACATGAAATGTTGACGGTCACTATCTGTCATTATAATCATTATTCTTGATGGACCTTAAATGTCACCACAACACATAGTTTTGGTGATGCCACCTTTAGTGACATTCAATTTTTTGGTGATGGACATTAAGGTCCGTCACCATTGCTCATATTAAATGGTGACAGTCTCTATCCATCATTATAAATCATTATTGGTGACGAACCTTGAATTTTACCACAAAACCTATACTTTTTGTGATGCCACCTTTGGTGATGTTCAGTTTTTGGTGACAGAGGCTCTTTTGACCGTCACCAATGCACTTATGGTGACATTTTTCGACCCTCACCAATGTCCTTTTTTCTTGTATATATATATATATCCCCTTCACATAAAGCAACATGTGATTTGGAATTTCACAAGTTCGCACTCAAAACATGACAGCAACCAACAAGTTAAAAAAAATTGAAAATTATCACAATAAGAGCATCTCTTTTCAGTAGTGGACACCAAACAATAACACAACAATTAGTTCACTTTAAGACTGCAAAACATTGGAAAAAAAAATTTGTTTAATTATCTTCCGATATAAAATGGACTTAATACTAATGAACCAAAAGAATTGATAATAAATCACAAATAGTTATATATAAAATACTCAATATGTTCGGTTGAATACTCAATTAAAAATGAAAATTTGAAGACAATTAGTCTATAAATAACCTATGATTATAAAACCTAAAATCTGCAACTACACTAAAGATTTATTTCTTACTTTGTGAATCATGTAGATCTATTGTGACAACATAAAAATCTACCTTTAAAATAATTATTTTCACAACAAAAAGTAAAAAACCGTGAATATATATGACTCGGTTATGAATAATGGAAAGTATGACGATCACATTCATATGATTCATAAAGAAGAATACGTATTATATTGTTTAGCTTTGAAATATCAGCAATAGGTCTTCCAACTTGCCTGTCACTAATGATGGCATCTTGCAACAAACACTGTTTGAATTTGACAGATTGCATTAAAATAATGAAATATCTATGAAGACATTATTTCCAACTAAGCAATTTCTATAAACAAATATTGAAATATTTATTAAAGAGAAAGATTATTCTAGCATAATATCATGTTAGAAAACCTACAGTATACTAAACATCCTTTATATACATCTATAATATCACCTCAAATTCAACTATCTCTTTCTGCAGCATTCCTTCAAGCTCTACAATTTGTCTCCATGATTCAGTAACCTTAATACTGGAATAAAAGGATTTAGATGTGGCTGTTACCCAAATTTTTTGTCATCTAACCTGTTATTATTATATGGACCAAAGTAAACCATGTGAGACCAATTTTACCCTATGTAAAATCGCTTTCACTATGACAAATAACTTAGTAATCCTTAATTTATTAAGTTGTTTATGGTCTAAACAGGAAACCCCATGAAGAAATATTGAATAAATCCATATTTGTTTGATTTTACTCAAGGAATAATTAACTAAAGAGCAGTTTAATTAATATTCCTGGTCATATTTAACCCAAAATAGGAAAATTAATTAGATAAATCACTATTTATCTTATTATTTTCTGGGAATAATTATTTAAACATTATTTAAATAATATTCCTTGTTAAATTTGACTAGATCATTTATAAATAATTGAATAAATCACTATTTATTTAATTATTACTCAACCACACTCTTAAAATAATAAATAAATCATTTATTTATTTATTGTTTACAAATAAAAGGATTTGACCAAATTCAAATTCTTTTTCCCTCCAACAAATATAATAAAATATTCCATAAAAGTTGGATCTAGATTTGGTTAATGATATTTTAACTATGCACCAATATCAAGACTAACTCAATATTTTGTTATAAATAGAAGGGTTTTTCCATTCACTCACTACCTTTTGTTGCCTAAAGATCACTCTGGATCTATACTTTTGGTCTAACTTTGATCCTTCATCGTTTTCATCTTTTTCTATCTTTTTTCTTGTGAACTCCCCTTGAGTTCTATTTTTGTCTGGGTTTTCTACACCATTAAGAGAGAGAGATCTTATATCTGAAGCACTGAGGACATACAATAACCCATCCCAATGAGGGAGACTAGTAACATATTTATATGTTCCCTTCCTAGGTGTCATAAATACAAAAATTCTTCAAAAATATTCTTGTCTTGTCTATTGGATGCATGGAGAAACTCTTGCTTTTATTTACTGCTTAATGTCTTTAAATCTATAGATATGGATTTTGTAGAATTTTTTATCTAAAGAAATTGGAAGCCATCTTTGATGTTTGGGTTGTTTTTTATGCACAGCTAAAGTGGGTATTTTTCATACTCTTGCGATTAGAATTCACACTAACAACTAGCGACTCCACAAGGGTTTATGATTACAACCGTTGTCATTTTTCATATCCCTACATGACCAGCTGCTTCAAACCCCAGGGTTTTTCTTTATCTTCTTGATTTTATTTTCTTGATGTTTTTTTTAACCTTTAAAACCCTAAAAAATTAGAAATTCTAACTTCCGTGTGTTTCCAGACCTATTCTGTAGGTGACAGGCATGAGTCGCAGCTGAGACGACACTTTTTTCTAAAACCTACTCCCGAGAGTGCTGGAAGTGCAGGTCTTAATTTTTGGGCCAAAACCTACGACCTCAACCTTCATGACGCCGAAAACAACCTCAAACCTATGACCTCTGTAGAAATCAGGTCAAAAACTGCGACCTGTACTTTTTGGGGAATTTTTTCTGTGATTTTTCAAGATTTTTCTGGGTTACTGTTCAAGGTTTTCTGACCTCTGTCTCCACCTTTTTTGGACCTATACTTGATCTGTTTTACTCGTCAAAGTAGGAACCTAGCCCCCTAGGGATTTAGTATGCTTCCACCTTTCTAGGAGCAATTTAGCTGAATCAGGCCCTCTGATATTTCAGTGTGTTCAACCATTTTTAGATCTGATCTTCTACCTTAAGATCCATTTCATATTGGTTATTCATCCATCCAAAACACCTCATTTCAATTTTTTTTGGTCCTCCTCTAGGGTCCCCTTCATTTTCCTTAAGGTTGTAGCCTTTCACCACCTCATTTGCAACACTTTTCCCTTAGTTTTTTTGTAATATTCCCAAATTTTCACATGATATTTGGAATATTAGAGTTCTTAATAAACTTTATTAATTAAGGAAATAAAAGGGTGGAGGGACCCATAATCCTCAAAGATGAATAAAATCCACTTTTTATATGTGTATGTGGATATTCTAGATCTAGATCTAAAATCATGGAGTAGTGGAGCAACTCCATTAATGGAGAACATGTCTCATTTATGAGATAGATTATGGAGGATGAAATAGTCAAATAAGATCATGGATCTTAAATGAAAAATCACGAGGATATTTGATAAGGTCAACTGAGATCTTAGTGCATTCAAAGAAGATCACAAAGCAGTTATGATAAGATAGTGGATGAAGTGATGCATTTAATGCACACATGATGGAGAGGGTGATCACCCCATATGAACATGATGTAGGACATGGTGAAACAACACATTCAACCATGGAGAATTATTTCCAAATGCAAAGCGCAGTTTTGGAGTGGGCCTAGGCTATGGAATGCTCATATCTATATAATAAAGGTGAAGGCACAATGGAAGGCATGATTTGGATTATTCATTTCTTGATATGTTTAGATCTAGAATTGTCTTAGGATATTTCTGTGCAGGCTTGGGTTGTTTAGCAGATTTTGCAGTGTTGTTTAGCACAGGGTGTTCCCGAGTAGGAATCCCACCTCTTTCTTTGAGTAACTCTAAGGAAGAGGATTTTACTACATTCCTTATTAGGAATTGGTGCCATATTCAGGAGGTTATTTTTAACATTCAGTTAAGAAACCGGTGGAGGATTCATCCTACCACTTTTTTCTTGACATTCAGTCTTCCAGGAGCAGCAGATCTATATCCGGCATTCGGGCCATTGGGTTTTACCTCCATGCAGTAGCAGTCCCTTCAGGGATTGCATAGTCCAATCCTGTAGATCTATTAGAGGAAGTAAGTTCCTAGTATTTCAGTTGGAAATCCTATGAGGGATCATCTCCTCACACTGGATCTATTATCTCCATCATTCAGGATCTTATTTAACATATCTAGCAGTAGGCTATTGAGCCTCCCTCTCTAACAGTGTAGTTTTCTGAAGTTGTTCTTCATCCAACAGCTATTTTAAGTGGAGGATATTGGAGGAGCTAGATCTTGAGCTTTTATCCGAAGGATCTAATGAAGGGATCAACCCTTCTTACGTAGATCTGATTGTGCACCATTGCAGCCATTATATCATCATATCTAGATTTAGATCTACATTTCTAGCATCATATATGTGAAGCCCTAAGAGCGTGGTTTTATTAGATTGACAGATCTGAGAAACCCTTTCTGGGTTATCTTGGGTATCCATCATAGATCCCATATGTCTATTTTCAGCATCAATGCAACTCCCATTCTGCATAGATATGACTTTATATCTTTCAGGAAGTTATAGTCCAACAGCTGCAGCAGCGACAACATAGCTTACCTTCCAGCAGTTCAACAGTTACGCAGTCCCTCTTGTGAGGTCATTGCAGGGTCATTCTAGGCTACCCTTTTGGCTTGAGTGTCTCATATTTTGAGCATTGTTGTACTTTGTTTTTCACCTCCTATATAATAAAATGGATCAACTATTTTTGTGCATTATTATGTGTATTTAGATTTATTTTTTACTTTGCAGCAGTTCTTATATTGTGTTTTAGTACTACTAAATTTTCCCATTTGGGAATATTACAGTGGTATCCGAGCATGATTTTTGGCTCAGCTTGTGGACAATTCATTTTTTACATCAAAAGAAGAAACATATAGATGAGATCTATCATGAAGGAGGGTTGTAGTTTTGCCACTCCTCTCTTCAGATCCATGCTATATCTCTCCAAAGAGCTCAATCAAATGAAGAGGGAAAGGAAAAGGGAGGATCCAAGAAGAAGATTTGATGAGGAAGGTCCAAGCACTTCCTAGCAGCAACAAAGAAAACCAGAAAACCATAGATCTACTATGCCCACTTTCTTTGAAGAAGGTGAAAGATATAGAAATGAAGAAAGGAAAGAACCTTAGACTCATGAGACTCTTAGTTTGTATCTTTAAGAGTACAAGGCATAGTCTAGAGCATTCATGAAGAGGCTAATTCTCCAATAATTCTTCCAAATCAAAGAAGAAAGAGGATCCTATAGCATCAGTATAAGAAAGAGGAATAATAAATTCTATTTGCCTGCATTTGGTGGATATTTCTCAAGAAATTTTATGGCTTGGAGGAAAGAGTTAGATACATTTTTCATGCTACATCATGTGGTTGAAAAAAAGGCCATCCAGATTGCAAAACTTCATCTTTTTGGTGAAGTCAATGATTGGTGGTTTGGTCACATGAAGCATGCAAAGGTGACTAAATATTCAGATTTATTTCACAAGTTGAGGAAGAAGTTTGATTTCAGAAAAAAAGAGATGTGTCAGAAAGAGACATCTCCTAAGGAAACAAAGGAGGATGTTAATCTTGTCACTTTGGACAAGGATTCACTACATTCACCACCAACAACAGAAGTACTTACATCCGGAGAAGAGACACTTGCAACTTTGCAAAATAGTCTTGAGCTCTTGACACATAGATCCCCATGCATGATTCGGCATGAGGAAGAGGAGGAAGATTCCAGTGCTGGTACACTTGGAGAAGAGCAGCCATCACTCTTATCACCAATTGGAGATATCATTATCTCGGTTGGAGGAACTCTTGTGGTCTTGCAAAAGGATCTTATGCATCATTTGATCTAAGGTATGCATACATCTTCATTTCATATTGTTTCAGTACCTCTTATTGAAACTTATGGGGACATGTCATCAGGGCCAATGCATAACCAATGGTTAGAAAAAAGGTTGATTTGAAGCAGCAATATATCACAACACAGAGGACCCTTGTCTAATTAAGGAGGAGAAGAAGAGTTATCACAGTTCATCATTGATGAGCTACATTCAACCCTTTGATTTGAAGTGTGGAGTTTCAGAAGATGGGATGGACATGATCCAATGTACAATGATTGGTTATGAGATCAACATTGTGCCTTGATTTGAGATAGCACATGTATTACCATGCAGATCTATAGCACTGTCACTTAGTAGAAGTGATAATGAAGGGGCCCCATTATTCTTGGAGCATTATGAAGGTAGCTTCACTCATGAAGCAATGGAGGTTAAGATGGTAGATGGTAGAAATCTTGAGATGAGGAATCTTTTCTCCTTTCTAGATTACACTTTCTCAATGAACATCTTATAGATCAAAGGGAAACTTCTACCTGCAATAGATCCAGAACCTCATTTGTTTTTTAGGGCCTTTGGTGAAAAGAGAATCTCATTAAGAGGTCTCATTGGAGGTGTAATTCAACATTTCATGGAGTACAAAGTTCTTCATCAGTCTAAGGTGGATGGTATTCTACAAAGGGAGGATACCATGTTTATGCAGAACATCATTCATCATCCACATGGGGATGAGTGGGTGAGGATGATAAGCAAGGGGTTGTATGACCACTTGCAGATATATGACATGGGTGATCAAGCTTGGCTACGTTGGTTGCCCTTGGGAGATTTTTGTCACTACCCAAAGGCTCCTATTTATTTTATCCATGCCTTAAAAAAACACTCATGAAATGAAGAAGGAGGCATGGCTGCACTGGCTACTCTTGGGTGAGTATGGTTACCACCCAATAGCTCATATTTTTCTAATTCATACCTTGTGTATCAATTATAAAATGCAGCAGAAGAAGGAATGCTCATTTTGGTTGAGATATTGTGGCCATCACATGACATCTCCCATGTTTATGTGTTTGATATTGTTTCTAATATGGCATAATACTCGCATGATATGTGATAATGGAGTTTATTTTTATTGGATTGAAATGACATTCCACATGTCCTTTAGTATGTTGTTTTTTCTCCATGATACACACGCTGATGTGAAGAGGTAGCAAGAGATCTTGTTGCTGTGGCTTCTATTGGGGGAATTTGGTCCTACATACTCCCCTACATTTTATGATAGTGTTGGAGGATGGCAACAAGAGGCACTGCTTCGATGGCTCTTTGACAGCGAGGCCACCCTTGGCCTCAGTTTTCCTTGGTCCCAGCCTCAATCTGTGTGTGTGATGTATCCAAATTTTCATGTCCAATCCTCTTACCTAGTCCGGAAATCTCACAACCTCCCTTTATTCTACGCTGGATTTTTTAAACAAATAAGTCTGGGTTATTTTAATATCTCAATTCAGAGAATTGAGATATTAATTCAACACTCCTCTATAGTTATAACCCGACAGTCCATTTCGTATACATATGCGCCAACTTCGCATATACAACCATTATACGCGACATAATACTTTGGGCTATTGAACCCATATTAATTGACCCTCGACATGTACATATATTTCCAACCGTATACCATATACCACTCGGAATTTCGTTAATTATCAATCACCACTATATATTAAAGTCTGGCCCACACCAACATACGTCACTTACCTCGATTAACCGTCGACCCAATCGGAGGGCTCATGCTCCATCGCGCTGCAACATCTAATCGGACGGATATCAATCAAATACACATGCCCGTACCTTAAGTTAACCTCCGTGCTACTTCCGAAGGTAATCACCGTGCGATGCACCTTCCTCTAGATCAACGGTATGTATCAATATCGCACGGTGTCCTTGGTCGATGGTTAATGTGCGATGGCGTGCAGTGGAGGTGGTTTTGCAATGTCGCTCAGGGACACGCATCGATCAATCTATGGAATCGCTCCCAACTCCTCAAATACCGCTTTCGCCGCAAAGGTGGTGCGATAAAACCCACCGTCCAGCTCCAAACCGCCGTTACTTTTCATCTGGTCATGGTTGCACTTCTTCCTACACTCCAGGTTCCGGTCCAACACTTCAATGCTCCGCTTTCGCTCTCACTTCAGTCAATACACAGCTTCTCATTACACCACACTCATCCAATGAACCCCACTTCCAGAGTTCCACTTGTATCACTTCGCGCGGATCAACTGCACTTTCACAAATACTTCAAGCGACCCATACGGACATGATCTATCATCGGACCCTTAACTGTTACAGATTCAAATAATCTCATCGAGAACACACATATAATCAAGGCACATACAATCAAGACACAACACTGACAAGAAAGCCGCTTTCTTCAATGACACACAGTATTCGTTAACCAGAGTTAAACCCCCACCAAGATTTCTCAACAAGGTTTCAATTTTAACTTCATACGCAGAGACTTATACTATACATAATTACAGAGAATAATCAACAAACGCTCGAACACGTACAGTATTCCCCACACAGAGTTTAACAACAAATGCACGGCTACACTAAGATAATTCCTTCACACAATTTGACCAAGAAGATATAAAGTCACACATGTAACTCATAAACAATTCTTCATAAATAGGTATATATATATACATACATATACAGGTGATAAATCTCAGCTAATTCTTACAATTTCATGACAGGCCAGATATTCAGTTCAGTGGCCATTATCCTCCTATTCTGTTGCTAAAGAGGTTCTCTACCTCTCTCCAGCTCTCTCTCTCTCTCTCTCTGACTCTCTCTGGGTCT
This sequence comes from Pinus albicaulis, assembly GCA_034641835.2. Classification (NCBI taxonomy): domain Eukaryota; kingdom Viridiplantae; phylum Streptophyta; class Pinopsida; order Pinales; family Pinaceae; genus Pinus; species Pinus albicaulis. The sequence goes on from CM076584.1 coordinate 1,069,746,176, forward strand.
CATCTAACCTCTTCAGGGTTACATTTATACAAGCATTCCATCAACTCTTAGCATTCCAATTCCTGAATCTAGACTCAATAACTGAATTAATCCTAAACTGACTCTTCGTATTCCTATCTCCACGAACTTCTCATGTTCTCAAAATAAGTTGAGAACAATTACAATCTCCTACCAAAACATTCAAAATATTAATATTTACAAGAAGTTCAAAGAACATGGGACCCCCCTGTGTCTTCTTTATGTACAAGTAACTTTTGAGCCTAATGCCCCTGCATCACTCTTACTTGGAGAGTATGGACACCATCCTTGGTATCTTGATGGTGTGGTGTGGCAACAGGGAGAATTGCTGCATTGGCTACTATTGGGAGAATATAGTTTGACATCTTTTCCCACCCATATATCTCTACTTATTTTTTACGATGTTGGGATGACGCTTAGATCCAACAAGGCCAACAGGACATGATGGAGGACATGGAGAAACAACGCAGTCAACCATGGAGACTTATGTCCACATGCACAACGTGGTTTTGGAGTAGGCCTAGGCTATGGAAGGCTCATATCTATATAATGAAGGTGAAGGCAAAATGGAAGGCATGATTTGGATTATTCATTTCTTGATCTGTTTAGATCTAGAATTTACTTAGGGAATTTCTATACAGGCTTGGAATATTTAGCAGAGTTTGCAATGTTGTTTAGCACAGCGTGTTCCCAAGTAGGAATCCCACCTCTTTCTTTGAGTAGCTCTAAGGAAGAGGATTGTACTACATTCCTTATAAGGCATTGGTGCCATATTCAAGAGGTTGTTTTTAGCATTCATCTAGGAAACTAGTGCAGGATTCATCCTACCACTTTTTTCTTCACATTTAGTCTTCAAGGAGCAGTAGATCTATACCCGGCATTCAGGCCATTGAGGTTTACCTCCATGCAATAGCATTCCCTTTAGGTATTGCGTAGTCCAGTCCTGTAGATCTATTGGAGGAAGGAAGTTTCCAATATTTCAGCTCGAAATCCTATCAGGGATAATCTCCTCACATTGGGTCTATTGTTTCCACCATTCAGGAGCCGATTTGAGATATCTAGCAGTAGGCTATTGAGCCTCCCTCTCTGAAAACATAGTTTTCTAAAGCTATTGTTCATCCAACAATTATTTTTAGTGGAGGAGATTGGAGGACCTAGATCTTGAGTTTTTATCCCAAGTATCTAGTGAAGGGATCAACCCTTCTTGCATAGATCTAATTGTGCACCATTGCAACCATCATATCATCAGATCTAGGTTCAAATCTGCATTCCCAACAACATATATGTGAAGCCCTAAGAGGGTGGTTTTCTTAGATTGACAAATCTGAGAAACCCTCTCTAGGTTATCTTGGGTATCCATCATAGAGCCCAGATCTTTTTAGCATCATCAGAGCTCCCATTCTACCTAGATCTAATTTTCTATCTTTCAGGCAGTTGTAGTCCCAACATTTGCAGCAGGGACAATGCAGTTTACCTTCCAGCAGTTCAGGAGTTACGCAGTCCCTCTTGTGGGGTCTATTAGCCACCTATAAAAATTTTTATATCAAAAGGTGGCTAAGACTTTTTGAGCCTTCAAGGAACAATTTCATTGCTAAAAATTGTTGGCTCTTGAAGACTCTTAAAGGCCTCATGCCTATCCTCTATCCGAACTTCACCGTTGTTCCCATTTTACACTTATAAATCCTACTGATTTCCAAGCCAGAATACTGCTGCAAGCACCATTTCCCTTTTCCCCTTCTCCCAAAACTAGCTTTTATTTTCTCCTCTTTTTTCTCCATAAAAATCCTCTATTTTCATGATTACTGTTGTCCCTTTCGTGAAAATCCTCTCTACATAGTTTAAAACTCATTTTTAAACTATATCGGAACCCCTCTAAACCATTGAAATGCATGTTTTATATGTATTTTAGTCTTTATCCCTTCCTTTTTTAACCCCGGTCATATTACCCTTCATATAACCCTCGGCCCCCCAGTCGGGCGCCAATTCGCATTATAAATATATATAAAACCTTTGGTTATATGAATTTTTCGATTTTTATTATGTTATAAACTTTTCCGCTGGTTAAAAAACCCCAGTCAATCTCCTCCATTGATCTGTTCTGCAGACCGATGGCGCGGAGCCTGCCACCCCAGTGGTCCTCGCCATCCACTAACCCATTCCAAAAACCGAGCAGTATTCATCGTACCGCCTTTGGGGGAGGGCAGTTTTTTCCTGATTGGCAGCGATTCCATTCAACGGTTGACACACATACTGGGCACTATTCATAAAACCATCGTCCATCACGCGTTAACGTTCGGACGTGGACCCCACGCGATATTGGCATCCACCGTCCGATCTGGGGCAGGCCATCCAACGACTATCACTCACCGAAGATGCCCAACAGTTAACCGGGCTACGGCATGAAATTTAACGAATCTCCGCCGTTGATCTGATCTGCAGATCGACAGCCCACATTTCATCGCCCTGTTTCGATCACCCAGTCAACGTTTTCCACTTTGACTTCCCGTTTCCACTCCCGATCGTCGATCTCTACGCGATCGACGGCTCTGATTTAGCAATTCTTTCGCCTTCTCTATGGCTTCTCCTGATAAATCCTGACCATTGCATGATGCCATCTAACAGCCATGCTTCCTCCACATGCCTTCTGCAGCAATAAACCTATATATCCAAGATTTTTAAATATTTGTTTGTATTTTGCATGGTTTAAATGGTTTTCTCGCCATTTTTGAAGAAAATTCGAAGGCAGAGGGTGACGATCCTCCCGCCTTCGATCCACCAGGGGAAATCATTCACAGGTGTTAAATCCACATTTTCATCAATCATTCATTAATAATTGATGCCACACAACCCTGCGTAGCCCTACATACTAGCAAAAACCACAAATCGGGCACAGTCAGAGAGTATCACTGACGAAGGCCAAAATTTATCAGAACCGAGGATTAAATACAGATTTCGCGAGGATCACGGCTAAGAATGTTTATCAAAATCCTAATCCCCGATTTAAAACACAGTTTAAAGAAGATCTTAAGGGTTTTATCGACAGGAAAACCTCCACCACCACAATTGAGGAAAATTGATCCCTCTAGCTACCACGATGCCACCTATGTCTCAAAGTATTCAATCAGAGGCCGAATTTATTGATCAGGATCAGATATTCATCTCAAAACGCAGCCAAAGAGGAAACCCTGCCAATGAAATTAATGACAAACATCTGCAGAGTTACTTTGACGCCACACAGAGCCTCAAAGGTCTACAAAAGCTCCCACCGAGCTTCAAATTTATGTAAAAAATTTAATGCAGAATGCACCCATGTAAGTTTCTTCATTGAGCCCCTCAAAGGCCAAGAAGCCATTAAGTCTGTATTAATTGTAATTGAGATCTTTTATCAGATCTCACCTCCTCATCCTTCTATATATACTACTGCAAAAGATGAGAGAGGGGTTGGTTGCAGAACTTCGATATACACTTGAGCTCAATTTTCTAATTGTAAATAGTGTTCACTGGCTCTTGGAGCTCTGCTAGTGATAGATAGGTTAGGCTGAGATGTGTAGATAGTTGCTAAACTAAAGCACTGGACTTAAAGCTGTAACTGGTTTGGAGCATCAATACAAGCTGATTTATGGGATCTTGGTGTATGTTGACGGTGATGTTTTTCTTATTGTAACTTGTCATTTTGTTTCTGTTTTCACTGTGTTCTATTTTCTCTTATAAAGAATAGCATGGATAGAGTTAGGACCTATTGTACAGCAGTAAACTTCTCTGACTGAAAATATTTATATATATGTTTTCTTCTAAACTCTGTTATTTAGGAATGATTTAATTTAGTTTAAGCATAGGAATGTTGGCATTCCCTCATCTTATTGCCTTAGCTGAATGTTATTCTTAAATGTTATTTTCAATATATGTTTTGTGAAGATGAATTGAAGAAGATATGGTCAGCCTTGGTCCCAGTTTTATTCCCACAACTATCTGGATGTTTCCATTGGAATGTGTTAAAAGTTGGCTAGTTTAAAAGTACTTACCAGATCTTAGGCCATTCTGTGTTACCTTTGTGTTTGTCTTGAAAGTAACCAAGTAAAGCAGAGCTAGGAGAGGATTTGTGGTGAGCCTGGCCCGCTAGTTTCTTCTCCAAAAGTTGTCTTCAATTTTCCCCTTTGTTTTAAAATGTTTTCTATTGAAATTGTATCAAAGGCTGGCTAGTTTAAAAGTACTTACCAGATCCTAGTTTTCTTTTATGTTTTTCTTGAGTCTATGTCAAAGGCTGACTAGTTTAAAAGTACTTATCAGATCCTCGGTCGTCTTATTTCAGACTGCTTATTTCCTTCCATTAACATTATCCATAAAGAATCAAGAGATCCTTAGACACAAATGACTTGCCCCATAGACCACTCTTGCCTCTTGCTGCTCTAATTAAACCCTATTATGACTCCATAGCCCAATGGACTAAAGCTACTACTATCTTTTTGTCGAAGCTCACGTCATTTCTGTAAATCTCTTCACCTTGAAACTCTTTTGTATTTAGGACTTTCCACCTCAAACAGTAATCATGCTCAACCATCCAAAAAACAAACAAACCCTTGGCCTTCATAACTAGCCTAATATATTTACCCCAAAACTTCAAAGACAAATCCACCTTTGCACTTATTGGAGAGATCCCTCTCCGGATTCAGGAGGGCTTGATCCTAGAATCCAAAAGTGGTTGAAACGATGTTTCTTCTGCAGTTTTAGTCTCACCAATTTGCTAAAATTATAGATTCCTAACTTTTCTGGCGACTCCGCTAGGGACTTCATTTGAATTTTTCACCTTAGGTTCCCTTAAACACTTCATAAAACTTGTGAGTTAAAAGCAACCTTTTCAAGCACTACCAAGAAATGGTAATCATGGTAAAACTTGTTTGAATCAGTGACAAACTAGGTGAACCCTAGGATTCCCATAAGTCTTTATCTAACCTTGAAAGATCAGCTGGCTTAGCCATAAGAGTAGACTGTCTTTGTCTCTTAACCATAGAAAAGTTTTGAACAAAGTTAGGATATTCTTAGAAACCACACAATTGAAAAAGAACTCAGAAAACCTAAAAATATTTCAGATTGGTATTCAATAAACATGGTGGTGGACCATAAAACCTTTTACCTTTGAAAAGAGCTAAAAACTTCCACTTGGAGACTCCATAATCCTTAACAAACCTTAAGACTCCACTGGGAAGAACCCTTATCATTGTAATATCTTTCAAACTCAGTTAGAGGTGTAGGATTGAATCTCAAACAGACTAGTTGACCTTTTAAAGATTGTCATATCTGGTTGAACTTTTATTGTTTTGGGTCTGAAAAACACAGCTTAGTGGCTCCTAGAAAGATTCACACTAGAGCTTATCCTGACCCTGATCCACCTGAAGTAGGTTATAACCCAGAAGGTATCCTTAAGAAGTCTCCTAAGATAAAATTATCAACTGTTTTCAGATCACCCTTGAGAGCTAATTCAGTTCCTGAAAACCTTGCAGCTCTACAAGAGTCATATGGTGGTGGACCATAAAGCATTTTACCTCCTTAGGAGCTAAAAATCTTCCACCTGGCGACTCCACACTCTGAAACTCCCAGAAGACCAAATGAATCCAATGGTAGAAGACCCTAAACTGATTGACCAGACACAGTGACCAATTTCTTGATTTACAAACATGATTCCAAGAATACAACGAAGATATGACCCAATGAGTAGAGATCATATCTTTGGGTTTCGACATAAGATGCCCCAGGTGAATTGGGATGACAACCTGCCTATTTTTCAAGGTGAAAATTTTGATGACCCTCTATTACATCTCATCAAATTTCACATACATGTATGGAGTTTGAAAGTTGAATGGCATGAAGACTGCCTAATGAAAATGTTCATGTTAACATTAGAAGGAAAAGCTAGGGATTGGTATGAATACTTGAGATCTAGTAGTTTGTTTTCTTTAAGGGACCTTGAACATGTGTTCTATGAGAACTATAAAGAAAACACTACATCATTATCATTGGGTGTGATATATTATGATCCATCACAAAACATCACCCAACACATTATAGATAATGAGGAAGCTTTGGAAGAGATGCATCCTGAAGATCTTTTAACAGCCATTCATGAGTTTAATCTCCTATTGAAAAATTTTAAGAACATAGATGAATCAATTGAGGAAGAGATGATCCAAGAAATAAACAACATCCCTCAAGATATCCCTGGAAACTCAGATATTGATTCATCATCCCTTATAGCTAAGGCTCAAGAAAACATCCAGCCTCAAAATCAATATTCACAAGAGACAGAGAACTGTTGTACTTTTGTTCAAAGGGACATGGAAACATATTCCCCTTTAATAGAGAAGGAAATAGATCAGACTATTTATAAACAGTCAGTCTCTGAAACTTTTTACAAAACAAACACTCTTGCCCATTCACATAGAGAACTCTGTTGTACAGATTTAAAAAGTTCTTTTGTGGATCAGAATGAAGAAGGACCTACTGATATCCCAATATGTTTGACTGATGAAAATGTTTATTCTAATAAATTTTCAAACTTCAATCAGTCTTATGATGATGATGATTTCCAAGCAGAAACTAATCATGCAGGGCAACCATAATTTGATTGGTGTTATGAGTTTCACCATCATCAGCTTGAAAGCCGCAATCATCCTTTTCGATCCATCATAAAAATCTTTCACTTAATTGGGAATCAGCAGCCTTTCAACTCAGAAGGTGAAGAGAAGAGTAATGAAGAAATTTTTGAGCAAGAGGAAACCATTGAATACACCCCCACTCAAGAATATAATAACCTCTTCACAAAGTTCAGCCCACTGAATCCAAGCATACCAGGGCTACAAGAGGACAACACTGCCAAATATGATGAGTCCTCCAGTTCAGATGATGATGAAGAAGAGGGAGAGAAACAAATACAAGACTATCCTGCTGTGGATATACCATCTTCCCAAGAAGAGACTTCTCCCTTCATTAATGTCAAACTGTCATCCAAAGAACCTGAATGTATATTAGAAGCAAGCATATGTTTAGAGAAAGAAAATATTTCACTGTTTGCTATTGTGCAGGTTAAAGATGACGATACTTCCAAGCTACATACTGAAGAGATAGTCCTCAAAGCTGATGTCTTGGAAGTAGATAATCTACCAATTGTGGAGGACCAAAAGGAAGAGAACCTTCATATTTTCTTTGATAATCCTATGAAAGAGTGTGTGGAAATCCCAACTGGCTCAAATTATCAAGCAGTGATCCTTTGCAAGAGCCAGAGACATGAAAAGATGTCACCTTCTGTGATAGCCTTGATATTGAAGGTTAATCTTCAATATGTTCTATGGATACCTCTGACAAGCAGCCAGAGTTTCTACTTCTTCTTGACATTACTCAGCTGGCTGCATTGGCATTTTTGTATCATATGATAAATGTAAATAATCCATGTTTAGAATAGGTTAGATAGGAATGTCAATAAAGCTCAGTTCTGAGCATGTAGATTAGTTGTTGTTTTCTTCTTTGAAGAAAAATCAAAGATTCAAAAATACAAAAACAAAGAAAAGAAAGAAAATAGGGTAGATTGTCAAAACAAGAAAGGTATAGCCCCATACCAAAAAAGAGAAACAAATTCTAAAAGTGTGAAGCTTAAATGCCACTCCTACAAAACACACTTCTAGTTAGTCAAACAACCTAATATTGACTAAATTAATTTTAAATTTTCTGCTGATAGGATAGTGAATTCGATTTGCCAAACTATTTAATCTTGGCTTATCAGTAGATAGTTTAGGATAGAAATTAAAGGTTAAAACATGTTCAAAATCTGAACCTAAGTTTCCAAATAGAGATGACTCAAATCTGTTTTATTTTCTGAGTCAAAAAAGAAGGAAATCTGGTTCTAATTAGCTCAAAATCTGAACCAGAGAAAAAGGAAGAAACAACTCAAACAAGAGCCAAAACAGAGCTGTAAAAAGAGAAGGCCATGATAAGAAACTTTCAGATCTTAAGCCTTCCATTTTGTTTAAATTTTCTGCAAAATAAATGTCTATGTGCAGCCTGTTTTTATGCCATAGACCAGCATCAAGTTAGACTGTTCAATCCTGACTTGGATGCTTTTGAATTTCTGTTGTAGAATTTAGAGAATAAAAATCTGTTGGACTGTTTAATCCCAACAGATAGTAGAATAGGTAGAGAAGCATATGAACTCAACTGTTTAATCTGAGTTTAGGGAGAAATAAGGAGTAGAATTAGATTACTTTTATGCTTTCAAAAGAATAAAATGTTGTAAAAGAGTTTTCCAATCCAAGTGCACTCCAATGAAGAAAATATGTTAGATCAGTAGGATTGGGTAGTTAGAAGTTTGTATTGATGAAGATCCATTGTTTTTATAACTACTAATATGTTTTCAAAGCACATCATCCATAGAAAGGAAGGGCAGCCCAATGGATCAGGTACAGGTCAGCCTCCCAGAGAATGCAGGTCTAAAGTTCTTGATGCCTTCAAGAAGGCACCATCCCCAAGTGGAGCCACTGTTAGCCACCTATAAAATTTGTTATATCAAAAGGTGGCTAAGAATTTTTGAGCCTTCAAGGAACAAATTTCATTGCTAAAAATTGTTGGCTCTTGAAGACTCTTGAAGGCCTCATGCCTATCCTCTGTCCGAACTTCACTACTGTTCCCATTTTACAATTAGAAATCCTACTGATTTCCAAGCCAGAATACTGCTGCAAGAACCATTTCCCTTTTCCCCTTCTCCCAAAAATAACTTTCATTTGCTCCTCTTTTTTCTCCATAAAACTCCTCTATTTTCATGATTCCTTTTGTCCCTTTCGTGAAAATCCTCTTTACATAGTTTAAAAATCATTTTTAAACTATATCAGAACCCCTCTAAACCATTGAAATGCATGTTTTATATGTATTTTATTCTTTAGCCCTTCCTTTTTTAACCCCGGTCGTATTACCCTTCATATAACCCTCGGCCCCCTAGTCGGGCGCCAATCCACATTATAAATATATATAAAACCTTTGGTTATATGAATTTTTCGATTTTTATTATGTTATAAACTTTTCTGCTGGTTAAAAAACCCCAGTCAATATCCACCATCGATCTTTTCTGCAGATCGACGGCGCAGAGCCTGCCACCCCAATGGTCCTCGCCATCCACTAACCCATTCCAAAAACTGCGCAGTATTCATCGCACCGCCTTTGGGCGAGGGCAGTTTTTTCCTGATTGGCAGCGATTCCATTCAACGGTTGACACGCGTCCTGGGCATTGTTCATAAAACCGCTGTCCATTGCGCGTTAACATTCGGACGTGGACCCCGCATGATATTGGCATCCATCGTCCGATCTATGGTGGGCCATCCAACGGCTATCGCTCACCAAATATGCCCGACAGTTAACCAGGCTACGACACGGCATTTAACGAATCTCCACCGTCAATCTGATCTACAGATCGACGGCCCACATTTCATCGCCCTGTTTCGATCTCCCAGTCAACGTTTTCCACTTTGACTTCCCGTTTCCACTCCCGACCGTCGATATCTACGCGATCGACGACTCTGATTTAACAATTCTTCTACCTTCTCTATGACTTCTCCCGATAAATCCTGACTGTTGGATGATGCCATCCAACGGCCACGCTTCCTCCACATGCCTTCTGCAACAATAAACCTATATATGTAGGATTTTTTAATATTTGTTTGTATTTTGCAGGTTTTAAATGGTTTTCTCGCCATTTTTGAAGAAAATTCGAAGGCAGAGGGTGACGATCCTCCTGCCTTCGATCCACCTGGGGAAATCATTCACAGGTGTTAAATCCACGTTTGCATCAATCATTCATCAAGAATTGATGCCACACAACCCTGCGTAGCCTTGCATACCAGCGAAAACCATAAATCGGGCACAGTTATAGAGTATTAGTGACGAAGGCCAAAATTTATCAGAATAGAGGATTAAAGACAGATTTCGGGGGATCACGGCTAAGAATGTTTATCAAAAGCCTAATCCCTGATTTAAAACATAGTTTAAAGAAGATCTTAAGGGTTTTATCGACAGGAAAACCTCCACTGCCACAATTGAGGCAAATTGATCCCTCTAGCTACCACGATGCCACATGTGCCTCAAAGTATTCAATCAGAGGCCGAATTTAATGATCAGGATCAGATATTCGTCTCAAAACGTAGCCAAAGAGGAAACCCTGCCAAGGAAATTAATGACAAACATCTGCAGAGTTACTTCAACGCCACACAAAGCCTCAAAGGTCAAAAAAAGCTCCCACCGAGCTTAAACTTTATGTAAAACATTTAATGCAGAGTGCACCCATGTAAGTTTCTTCATTGAGCCCCTCAAAGGCCAAGAAGCCATTAAGTCTATATTAATTGTAATTGAGATATTTTATCAGATCTCACCTCCTCATCCTTCTATATATACTACTGCAAAAGATGAGAGAGGGGTTGGTTGCAAAACTTCGATATACACTTGAGCTCAATTTTCTGATTGTAAATAGTGTTCACTGGCTCTTGGAGCTCTACTGGTGATAGATAGGTTAGGCTGAGATGTGTACATAGTCGCTAAACTAAAGCACTAGACTTAAAGCTGTAACTAGTTTGGAGCATCAATACAAGCTGATTTATGGGATCTTAGTCTATGTTGACGGTGATGTTTTTCTTATTGTAACTTGTCTTTTTGTTTCTGTTTTCACTTTGTTCCATTTTCTCTTATAAAGAACAGCATGCATAGAGTTAGGACCTACTATACAGCAGTAACCTTCTCTGACTGAAAATATTTATATATATGTTTTCTTCTAAACTGTGTTATTTAGGAATGATTTAATTTAGTTTAAGCATAGGAACGCTGGTGTTCCCTCATCTTATTGCCTTAGCTGAATGTTATTCTTAAATGTTATTTTCAGTATATGTTTTGTGAAGATGAACTGAGGAAGATATGGTGAGCCCTGGTCCCAGTTTTATTCCCACAACTATCTGGATGTTTCCCTTAGAATGTGTTAAAAGTTGGCTAGTTTAAAAGTACTTACCAGATCTTAGACCATTCTGTTTTACCTTTGTGTTTGTCTTGAAAGTAGCCAAGTAAAGCAGAGCTAGGAGAGGATTTGTGGTGAGCCCAGCCCGCTAGTTTCTTCTCCAAAATTTTCCTTCAATTTTCCCCTTTGTTTTAAAATGTTTTCTATTGAAAGTGTATCAAAGGCTGGCTAGTTTAAAAGTACTTACCAGATCCTAGTTTTCTTTTATGTTTTTCTTGAGTCTATGTCAAAGGCTAACTAGTTTAAAAGTACTTATCAGATCCTGGGCTGCTCTTTATTCTCCATCTGTTTATTTCTCCTTTTGATTGTATCATTTTGTTCCATAAATCAAACTTCAAAGAGATCCTTAGACATAGATGACTTGCCCCATGGACCACTCTTGCCTCTTGCTGTTCCAATTAAACCCTATTATGACTCCATAGCCCAATGGACTAAAACCTACAATTATCTATCTTTTTGGTCGAAGCTTACTCTGATTGCTTGCAACTTCTTACCTTTGAAACTCTTTGCATTTAGGACTTTCCACCTCAAACAGTAATCATGATCAACCATCCAAAAAACAAACAAACCCTTGGCCTTCATAACTAGCCTAATATATTTACCCCAAAACTTCAAAGTCAAATCCACCTTTGCACTTATTGGAGAGATCCCTCTCCGGATTCAGGAGGGCTAGATCCTAGAATCCCAAAGTGGTTGAAACGATGTTGCTTCTACAGTTTTAGTCTCACTAATCTGCTAAAATTACAGATTCCTAACAGGGTCATTGCAGGTCATTCCAGGCCACCCTTTTGTTTTGAGTGTCTCATATTTTGAGCATTGTTGTACTTGATTTTTCACCTCCTATATAATAAAATGGCCAAGCTATTTCTATGTATTCTAATGTGTATTTAGATTTATTGTTTACTTTTTTGCAGTTCTTATATTGTGTTTTAGTATTATTTCATTTTTCCATTTGGGAATATTACATTTTTTGCTATTTTCTGCACCTATTTTGAGAAAATCATACCTTTAGATCATTGTCCCTTCCGACTTTAGAACCATTGGCTATTTTTGTCTGTTTTGACTATATTTTTTCCCACCCATAGTATAGTTGGGAAACCCGCCTCCTTGGGTTTAGATTGATGCATATTTAGGTATTTATTTTTTGTTATATTCAGTTTACTTTACTGTTATTTGCAGATTTATTTACAGTTATACAACACACTTTTTATTTTTTCTCTACACACGTCTGGGTTTAAAAATCAAAGTTAACAAAATTAAACACACACACCCTAAGTGAAGAGTTTCTAGTTTACACCACCAGGCCAAGACTATAACGTTGTAATCGTTTGATCCCACAACTCTTTGCCCTTGTTTCGACATTGTAGTCATTTGATCCTGCACCTCCTTTCCCTTGTTGGTCTCTCTTCCTTTTGTGATATGTTTTTATTCTTCCATCATTGCACCCCCAAGGCGTTTATCCGAGAGTCTTCTTGGCCTTCATCCTTTGTTTCCGTTAGGAAGACTTACTCCTCCGCGTAGTATTCAAGTTAGTCCTCCATTGAGTCCCCATTCTAACTCTGCTTCTGGTTCATTCGGTTCCCCTTCTGGTTCTATCACCGGTTCTTCCCCTATCACCTTCACCATGTATGGTTCAGGACCTAACGCTGGTAGTAGCCTTAGCCCTAATGCTAGGAATACTACTAGTGGAACCGCAACAGGAACTATCCCAGCTGCTCCCTTGCTCCCTTATATGGTAGGCCCCAGTCTTCTTGATTTTAACCAGTTGATCAATGACCCAATACACCATGATCCCAGTTGGCATGTTGTGCCAACCAAGCTCCCTTCCAACATCCCCAAGTTTGAAGGTCTTTCTGGAGAATATCTTACAAACCATGTTTGATCTTTCCACATGTGGTGTTCATCTAACTCCATCAATGATGACTCTGTCCGTCTTCGGTTGTTCCAACGTACACTTACTGGAGAAGCTTCTAAGTGGTATGTTGACTAGGCCTCCTCCTCTTATACTAATTTTGTGACTCTTGCCCGAGCTTTTCTGTCTGACTTCCAGCTTCCCCTTCCTGATGACACTGGTATCGAAATTTTGACCTCTTTTCGCAAATTTTCTGTGACCCGCCTATCCGATCATGTCCAGGAATGGTAGAGAAGAAAGAGCCTATGTCGAGCCCTTACCTTCGAAGACCGTGTCTACATGGACTGGTTTCTTAGATCCCTTTTTCGTGCTGTTGGAAAATATGCCGCATCTCATTTCCCTAAGACTGAAGAAGTCACTCTCTAGATTGCGTTGAAATATGACCTAATCTACGCATAGTCTGGTTATGTTTATATCGTCTTACCTGATCTCCCTAGACCTGGTGGTGCCAACGCACCAGGGCCATCCCATGCCACTGACGGTATTTTTGGAGCCTTTTATCATCCATACACTCATCATCCCATGGGTTATGGTTTCCCTCAGGGAGGGGCCAGCTCCTCCAACACTTTCCCCCCTCCCAGTAGCATGTATCTAGGATACGACATGCCTCCCCCTTTTTCTGAATTTTTTTAGAAAATTTTTTCCTAACCTCTTTATTATCTGTATCCACGACCTGGTGCTCCAGCTCCTCCATCATTAACACCCACGCCTCCCTTGCCTTCTCAACCCCCGCAACAACAAGCACCACCCCCCTTAGGGGAAGGTGTATGCAGATTAGGGCGCGACTAATCTTCCTAATTACAAAAAGAAGAGGAAAGGCACCCAAAATCAATATGCCCCACGTAATCCAGGACCTAATCCCCAAGGGAATACACCTAACACTACCAACCAGCAATAGGGCACTTAGCCCAAGCAGGACATGCTTATTCGCACAAATAAGAATTGTTCTTATTGCATTGTCTATGGTCATTACACCCACGATTGTCCTCTTTTACCAAAGATGCGTCAGATGTGGGAGACTCAAGAAAAATCATGAGGACATCAAGCCTCCCCTTTGGTTCCTCCCAATGTTGCACCTATCCATCCCACTGTGTTTACCAATCCTTCCCCCCATCAAGGATTCATGGATACCCAACCCCCTGAAGGTCAGGCTGCCACACCACCTCCTCCTTCTAGTACCTATAATTACTAGATTCTCATGATGAACTATGACCAACCTATTATCATTGACCTCAACCTTCAGACATGGTCCCGTCAGTACAAAAAGCCTCTTGCTACGTCTTCCCCCTAGCCCCCTTCTTCAGGTTCCACAAAGCCTCTTTCAAAAACCAATGATCCTTTACTGATCCCTCAGCCTAAGGTAGAGGTTCATACCAAGATCCCCAAGGGACCATTACACTGAAACACTGCTTCTGGTAAAGTTTCCCATTCGTATAGTATAGTAGATGATTTGGTGCAATCCCCTACTACTATCTCAATGTTGGAACTCTTCCAGTCATGCCCTTCACAATGAAAAGATCTACTAACTTCCATGGGCGCTGTGGATCCTTCAAATGATCGTTTGATCATCTTCGATGTTGAATGGTCATAACATCCCCCCCTTTCTGCTTCTGTCACCTTCCAAATCCCTGTCAATATCCTGAATGCCAATGTCTGCTATTGTATCATTGATGAGGGGGAATCCACCTATGTGATGTCTACTTTGGTTTGGAAGCAACTCAGATCTCCTGAGTTGGCCCCTTCCACTATCACCCTCCAAGCGTGGGATGGTCACTCTTCCCAGCCCATAGGCCTATTCCACAATTGTCCTATTACTCTTGTGGGTAAGACTGTTTGTGTTGACATAGAATTCATTGATGGCCCCTTAGATTAAAACATTCTATTGGGTCGTAGCTACACTTATGCGATGTCTGTTGTCCCATCTGTGGTTCACTGTAAGATGTGTTTTCCTCACAATGGAAATATTTTCCCCATCAACTAGTTGAAATATTACAAACCGAAGTCTCAGACCTCCCTTGAGTCCATCATCTCTTCGGTGGCCAATAAACAAACAGTCAAACCTTTGACTAGTGTTTCACCCGGAGTCTAAAAATACTCCTCTTTTCTTGTTTCATTCCGTATTATTTCTCCTCCTGTCTGTGATCCCAACTCGTTGAACTTTTTCATAATGAAATCGTCCCGGTCCACCCTCAAGCGGCCCAATTTGACTAGTTAGCAGCTCCGCCCTCCGCAACTTGCTCCTAGCACCTCGAATCAACCTTCAAGACCCCCTCCTCTAGGCCCCTCACCTACAGTTGGTACCCATGAACCTCTCTACCCCCTGGCACGGTTCCTCCTATCCTTAACCATCTCAGAGCTATCCGCCTGGCCATTACCCCTCTGGTCAGATACCGTTCCTAGCCCCCCCTCCTAGGGTATTTTCAGTACCTATTGTGTCTACCTTATCCCTTCCTAACCAAACCCTGGGATCCTAGTTTGGTAAATTGATCCCCCATCCGCTATTCTGCTTGGTTAGCCCAAACCTTACCTTGCTTTGACCGTGGTTCAATTAGTCCCCATGACCCCTCCCTTTGCTACCATGCCTCAACCACCTCAATAGAAACCTACTCCTATTGCGACAGCTTCAGGTGAAGGGGGTAAAGCTCGCAAGGAGGCACCAAAAGACAAGGCTACCCCGACAAACCCTTCTCCTCTTGAGCCTCCAAAGCGTACCACCCAGTGTGCTTTGCGTGATGTTATCAGTCATGCCACCCATACCTATCTTGAATTACCTCACCTCAAGCCCATGGTCAATGAGATGTTTCTAGAGTCTGATATCCCTGAGGTCTATGTCACTATACCCGATTCAGTCCCAAAACTCAATTATTTGCGCACAAATCATCCTTGTGCTTTGCGTGATTTCCATGGCAACTCTACTCACCTATGTCCCCCCCTTGAAGAGTACTGCTCCTATCTGGAAATGGTTCGCCAATTCAAGGCCCAACACAATGAGTCCACTGCTCCCTTGTTTTCGAGTTATTTTTCAACAGAAACAGAGCACCAACCTACTCCCATTGAAATTCCCCCTCCTAATGTCGAGATAACAGAGCCTCTAGAAACCATTTTTTACCTATCATCATTCATGAGATCCACGGTGGAAGCTTCCTCTAAGACTTCCCCTTCTGTTTCACTTGACCTTCTTTCAAAAATCACCCTAGGCTCAACATTGGTAGATCCCTTATCTTCTTACTCTTCTGTCACCCCCCATGATGTTGTGCATGTGAGCCTTTCTTCACATGATGATGAGTCAGGTAGCTCTACTGTGTTAGGTGGTCCCCTTTCCTCCATCCACCCCATCTTCCATACCGATGAAGACATTATGGAAGTGATGACCGACCCTGAGTTTATGTGGGATGATATGCACCATCGTCCGTAATTCCTCTCATAGTAGTTCCATGATCAATATGATGTGGAAACAAAAGACTTAATTCGTAATGAAGTCGATTGGTTTAGAAATCCCATCCCTGCACCTAATTATTTCGAAGAAGGAAATATTGCCAATATCTCTCCTACCATTAAAATAAACATTTATGACAAACCAGGGGTAGAAGAAAACATTACCTTGGGTGCCCAATGCTCCCCGGAAGAAATTGAGGCTTACACCAAGCTATTCAAGTAATTTCACGATGTTTTCACCTGGTCCTATTCAGAAATGCCCGGACTTGATCCCGCCATTGTCCAACACCATATCGATACATGGCCCGATGCAAATCCTATCCATCAAAAGTTGAGACCTATTAATCCTTCTAGTCTAGAGGTTGTCAAAGCTAAAATTGATAATCTCATGCAGGTTGGTTTTAGCTATCCCATTAAATACACCACTTGGGTGTCCAATCCGGTTCTCATTCTCAAGAAACAAGGCACCATCCTTGTCTGCACTGACTTTCGGGACTTGAACAAAGCTTGTCCCAAAGACAACTTCCCCATACCATTCATTGACCAAATCATTGACGAGTGTACAGGGCATGAGGTTCTATCCTTCGTGGATGGTTTCTCCATATACAACCAAATTCTTATCCGTCGTCCTGATCAGCTTAAGACTGCATTGGGGAACCTTCGCCTATAGGGTCATGCCCTTCAACCTTAAGAATGCTGGAGCAAATTTTTAGTGGGCCATGTATTACTGTTTCCATGACCTGGCTCATATTATCCTTGCTTATTTAGACAACCTCACTACACGTTCTAAACATCGTGTGCCGCACCTCCATGATCTGTGTACTGTCTTTCTCCGATGTCACAAGTATAATATCTGCCTCAACTCGCTAAAGCGTGTCTTTGGTGTTCTTGCCGACCGTATTATAGGATTCATTGTGTCTAAATATTGTATAACACTTCATCCCTTGAAATTTCAAGCCATCCTTCAGCTTCCTATTCCTTGTACCTTACGCCAGTTACAAATCCTCCAAGGCAAAGATAGTTTCCTTCGAAATTTCGTACCTGAATATGCCACCACCGGGCATGGGTTCCTTCGAATCCTGATATATAACATTCCATTTGTGTTGGATGACTATGCTCAAGATTATTATGATGCCCTGAAACATGCTCTCATATCCACTCCCTTGATTCTTCCCCCAGACATTGATAGGAATTTCATCTTTTACATCTTAGCATCCACCCATTCATTCGTTGGATTCCTTATTCAGGAAGATGACAATAGAATCGAGAATGTTATCTATTATGTCAGTAAGAACCTTGTAGCCCCCCTTGTATCCTACTCACATGAACAGAAGTTAGCACTCGGTGTCATTTTCTCAGTCTAAAAACTTTGTCATTACATCCTCATGCGTTCCACCAAGGTCATGACCAATTCCAACGTTATGGCCTTCCTATTGTGCCATCGGATCATTGAAGGGAAGTATGCCCGTTGGATAATTATCCTCCTAGAATTCGATCTTCAATTTGTCACACCAAAAAGTAAGAAATTTTTAGCCCTCGTTGAACTCATTTCTAAATTACCTACCGGTACGCAAGATCCTCTAGTTAATGATGATTTTCCCGAGGAACATCTGCTTTCCATTACCGCGGATGATCCTTGGTATGGTGACATCCTCACTTATTTATGAACCCAAAATTTTTCCCTCCATCTTGATCATGATGCTCGACGATGTATCCGACACTAGGCCCCCCACTACCTTCTCATCAGTGACGACCTTTATCGTCACAGTGTAGATATTGTCCTTCATCTTTGTCTCACGCACGTTGAATTTGAGAAAGTCCTCAATGCCTGCCATAGAGGCATTTTTGGTGGCCACCTCTCTAGTCTCGCCACTTCCCAGAAAATCATGTGCACTAGGTATTTTTGGCCTTCTCTCTTCGGTGATTGCATTGAAGCAGTCAAGAATTGTTCCAATTGCCAAAAATTTACCCCTAATGTGTGAGCCCCTCCAGCTCCCCTCCATCCTGTCATCTCAGCTGGTCCCTTTTGTAAGTAGGCCATAGAATTTATGGAGTGTCGAACTCCATCTTCTGGTAACCACAAGTATGTCATCATGGAAGCTGAATATTTCACAAAATGGGCTAAGGCCATGCCAGTGTTCAACAACATGGAAGCTACTATAGCCCTCATTTTCTTTAACCATGTTATTGCTCGATTCAAAGTTGGAAAACAATTGATCTCTGACCATTGCCGACATTTTTAAGATGAGATATGGCATGAGCACCAATATTCATCCTCCTATTACGCCCAAGGTAATGGCCAAGTTGAAGTGGTCAATAAAATCCTTAAAACCATGCTTGAATGGACGGTGGATAAGCACAAAACCAACTAGCACCTAATGCTTTTCCCTGCTTTGTGGGCCTATATAACTTCTGTTAAAATCGCCACTGGGTTTACTCGTTTCCACCTTATTTTCGGTAAGGAGGTATTTTTACTAATCGAGTGTGAAATCCCTTCCCTCCATCTAGCCGTTGAACTTATCCCTGACACCCAACCTTTAGAACAAAAACTTATCATGCTTGAGTGTGCTTCCTAAGATCGTTGTGTTACATTGAAAACCACCGAAGTAGCTAAGAAATGCACCAAAGCTTAATATGACCGAAAATTATACCCTCATACTTTTGATGAAGGTGATATTGTTCTGGTGCATGACCAGGCCCATGGTTTCCTCAGTCATGGGAAGTTTGACTCATTATGGCTAGGCCCTTACATCATCAGTAAGGATTTAGGTAAAGGGGCATACCTCCTAGAGGATTTCGAAGGCCACCCCCCTCGTAATCGTCGTAATGCACTCTATATTAAGAAATATTTCCCTTAGCATTTCCTTCCTAAAATTCATGTTCTATATATTTTAGGTAGCCAGCTTGTAATTTTTTGTGATTTGATACTTCAACTAGACACATTTTGTCCAATAAGGGTCATTTCGCCACTCCTCAAGATCAAATTTATTCACTTGCAACATTTGTACTTGGGGCACCACTTTTCCTTAATACTTATCCATGCTAGTGTCGATTTTCGTAATGAGGAACCATCTTGTACTCATGTTTTTATGGTCCCCGCTGAACTTTTTTTGTGTTTCAGCTTCATCGCATCGCCCTTGTTTAGAACATCCAAGTTGAGTCATCATCACATCGATGGAGTCCATCCTAAGTCCCTTTGTATCCCGTTGTAGTCCTCCATCCTTCATTGCTTGGTTCCTCCCTCGTGCCACGCATTGTGGCCTCAAGTCATATTGTTCCATATCCCCTTTGATATTGTGTCATTTGCTGCGAGGTCATCCATGCCCTTCATGCTCTAACAAGGGAAGTTTTCAGTCCGTTACTCAGTACCCCCCATTCCATAATCATCCTTGGTGTTAGTTTGTCAGTCCCTCTACTATTATCTCTCGTGCTTTAGTTGAGGATCCCTTATTGCCTCACCTATGGCAGACCTCCTTCTCTCGACATCAACTCATTCATTCGAGAAGACAGGTCCAGAGGGCGATGTACATTGGTACTAGTTTCCACTCTTGTTCAGTGCCTTGGATCAGGAAAAGGGACTCCTTATTTCCCTTTGACTTGATTGTTTCTCAGCTCCAGCTCCTTACAGGATGATCGTGATCTGTATACTTGATGGTTCAATGATACAACATATTTTATCAGTGATTCCCGAGTGTGTGTGAGAAGTTTCAAACCTCATAGGGGGTAGCCCTTCAGGTAGCCTCCCACATGCCCAGATGACCTCTTCATTACAACCTTCGATGCAGCTCCATAGATTTGGTGGTTTTGGCCTCATCCACTTGCAACGCCTTTTAGTTTGCATGTAACATCGAGATTTTCAGAGCCCTATCCTATTTACAGGGCCTCTTTGGTTGTCCTTATATCTCACGTACTCAAATATTATTGTATAAGTCCTAGCTGTTATGCCAGGCACAATATGTATGTGGGATCCATTATCATATTTTTATATGGCTCATGTTTATGCCATCATGTACTATCTAGTTCAGTCCTTTGTTTACTTGACGCATTGCTCTTTGTACTTTGTCTCTACGAGCATAGGTATGCCTCCCCTGCCTCTTCTAGAACAGGTACTCACTCATAAAAGAGACTTATCGCACATGTAAGTCTCACCTCCTCAGGGTCTTTTCCTCTAGCGCTTCAGTCTACCATATATTTATTTCTCTCTGACTTTCCCTTTAGTGTCTATTGATTGAATTCTTACATCGTACTTTGGTCATTCGATTAGCTCCTAACGCTTGCACGCTGGGGGGAAATCTGTTACACCAATTTTTGTTCATATAACCTGTTACTATTAGACGGACCAAAGTACACCATGTAAGACCAATTTTACCCTAAGTAAAATTGCTTTCACTATGAAAAATAACTTAGTAATCCTTAATTTATTAAGTTGTTTATGGTCTAAATAGGAAACCCTATGAAAAAATATTGAATAAATCCATATCTATTTGATTTTCCTCAAGGAATAATTAACTAAAATATAGTTTAATGAATATTCCTGGTCATATTTAACCCAAAATAGGGAAATTAATTAGATTAATCACTATTTATTTTATTATTTTCTAGGAATAATTATTTAAACAATATTTAAATAATATTCCTTGTTAAATTTGACTAAATCATTTATAAATAATTGAATAAATCACTATTTATTTAATTATTACTCAACCACACTCTTAAAATAATAAATAAATCATTTATTTATTTATTATTTACAAATAAAAGGATTTGATCAAATTCGAATTCTTTTTCCCTCCAAAAAATATAATAAAATATTCCATAAAAGTTCGATATAGATTTGGTTAATAATATTTTAATTATGCACCAATATCTAGAATAACTCAATATTTTGTTATAAATAGAAGGGTTTTTCCATTCACTCACTACCTTTTGTTTCCTAAAGATCACTCTGAATCTATACTTTTGGTTTGACTTTGATCCTCCATCATTGTTATATTTTTCTATCATTTTGCTTCTGAACTCCCCTTGAGTTCCATTTTTGTCTGGGTTTTCTAAACCCTTAAGAGAGGGAGGTCTTAGATTTGAAGCACTGTGGACATACAAGAACCCATCCCATTGAGGGGGACAAGTAACATCTTTCTATTTTCCCTTCTCAGGTGTCATAAATACAAAAATTCTTGAAAAATATTCTTATATTTTCTGTTGGATGCATGGAGCAACTCTTGATTTTATTTACTGCTTAATGTATTTTAATGCATAGATCTAGATTTTTGTAGCATTTATCTTGATCGCCTAATTGCAGATCTAAGGAGATTGGTAGCCATATTTTTTGTTAGGGTTGTTTGTTATGCACAGCTAAAGTGGTATTTTTTCGTACGCTTGTGATTAGAATTCACACTAATAGTGTCTATTTTCTATCCCATCTGAAAAAAAAGAAATTAAAACTCTCTCTAAAAAACATTTCCAGTTTATCTGCAACCTATACATTTTCATCAAAATGCACATTAGTTTGGATTTGGGGGGTCCTATTCCATAGGTATGATAGACATATAAATTAATTAGCAAACATCTACCCATATGTATAATATGTTTCATAAAGTACCTTTGCGGCTTCCTTTATGAACCAATCTTGTTTATGTGGATCATGGAACTCTAATTTTGAAGGTGGAAATTGCAGAGACAAAAAATTTATGGAGGAATATCATAAACATCCAATCATACTTCCAAGCCTCTTACATTGAATTTTGGAAGAACGTAGGTCCAATATATTAGTATAGAATAGCCATTAATTGTCATACACAATTATGGGTACTCCAGAAAAATCATGACTTACATAAATTATGTAAGATATCACAAGGTCAAAATAAAAAAAAAATATGAAAATTTCTTCCAAAATATCAAGAAACTGAATTCAATGGAATAAGAAGAGAGAATATTGTGGCAATGCTTTAGGTGTAGCTTCAAAGTTTGCTTCATGGTTTAGCATATTTCTTAAAGCATGGTGCTTGAAAGGGATGGAAAAGGGTAAGTGGAGAGAGGAGTCAACATTGTATGGTACATTTGATGAAAGAAAAAAAAAACCAATTATTTTTTACAAGCTCAAAGAGGAAGCTTTGAAGCCATAATTTGAAGAAGTTGTTCCTATCTTAGATGGAGAAGGAAACATATAATTGGAAAGAGAGGGAACTGATGGTACATTTGGAGAGGGTACTGCAGATCCATAGGGAAGATACCATGGCATCCTTGACGTAGAATGAGATCTAGATGATTTTCTCCAGAAAAATGGTCTCAAATCACATGTGGCGTGTTTCAGTGGTTCTCCCATTTGTTACACCTACAACTATTATGATAAATAATTTCACGAAAAAATAAAGTAGGCTAAAAATGGGGGTCTAGTATTATGGTGAATGGACTTGTCCTGGACATATTTTGGTAGAAATTATGTTTTATCATTGAAAAATGTGTCACTGCCTTGTGTCCATGTCCACATTGACACACCGTTCTAGCTTGAGTTTACTCTTGTAAAGTTAAGTAGTGAACAAGTGAATGTTATAAAAAATGGAGAATGGTCAAATAAAAACAATATACTTGAATTTTCTAGCAAGACTGAAGCAAACTCTTGTGATTAAATCATCTCAACATCTATGAGGAAGTAGTAGATAAGAAATCCATTTTTAATTTCAATAAGAGCGGGGAGCTAAAAATGATACTCAATAGTAATGGAATGGAAGATGGTATGATACTTTCAGATCTCGAAGCTTCCTCAATGGAAACCTAGGGTTTTGAAAAACCTTGCAACGACACTGGTCTGGGCACGCCCTGCCACACCAATGGCTTCATGAATCTCCGACAGAAAATCACACCTCTCTATCTCTAACTGCACTCAATGACAAACCCAATGGGAGGGGATGGCATCCGTGCCCCCTCTGGCAACAACGATGTTGTCATTCCTGACTCTTCGAAAATTTTGTCCTTTGACTTTGTAGGGATGCAAACTAAAACCACAATAGTGCGAAACAACAAGCCTCTCGAGCCTACAGGAAATACGGAATGACTTATCTTCCTATCGTAACAGAACGACCAAATATTGACCTACCAAGCCGTCGTATCAATGCAGAAATACAGTACATAAAAGATCATGCATTCGTAGGAAAATTTGTCGGTTTTAGCCTACCGAGAAAGCAACCCATGGCTGGATTGCCTCTAAATGGAAGCCAAAGGGACATGTTACTCTCCAGTTAGGGAAAAAAGGCTTCTTCCATGCCATCTTAAACCGTATTGAAGACAAAAACCGTAGCTTAGATGAAGGCCCCTATTTTTTAACTCAGCGGGTTTCTATCTCAGGGACTGCGTAGAAAGATTCAACCCAGACAAAAAGATTTCAACTAGGCCCTGTTTGGATCAGAATTTACTCTCTACCTCTGGAATATTGGGATGAGGAATCCATAAAGGACATAGGCAATGGATTAGGAGAGTTCATCAAGGTCGCCGAGGAAACAAAGCTCATAAGATACACTTCATACACAAGAATATGTGTTTACATGCATCTAGCAAAGGCTCTCACGGAGTCAGTAAGTCTTTATCATGATGATTTTGAATGGGTACAAACCATAGACTATGATCATGTCCCCTTTCAGTGTAGAAAATGTCATGAACATGGTCATCTCTTCCATGATTGTCTGCTTAATCAGCCCCCCAAAACCAACGCTACCTCTGAAAACACCGATGTAGAGGGGTTCGCTAAAGTCCCCAGCCGTAAAAAGCACCATAAGGAACCTCCCTCCACCCCCAAAGTTCCACCTCATGTCTCTACTTCTCCATCCACTAGCAATAGCTTTGATATCTTAGCCAAACAACCTCTTCCAGATGGAGAATCTTCACAACAAACTGTGGAAACAACCAAAACCTCCACCTCTGAACCTTATGCTGACCCACTAATCCCCCAGACTTCAACCAAAGCTCCTCAAGAACCCCCAAGCTTCACTCCCAATCTCAGTAAGGACTCAGATGTGATTATCTGGCAGCCAAATCTCATGGATATAGATGGTTTATCTCAAGCCAACCCCCTCACAGCTGGATCAGTAATAGAAGGAAGGAATTCAAGTCATATGGAAGAGGAACCTGAAAGCATTGACCTAGGAGATCTGGACATTCTTGGACTGGAGCAGGCCTATAAAAAAAATATATGATAAAATGTACCGGACAGATAGATAGATAACTTAGAGGTGATTATATTTTGCGTGCATCAGCAAAGATCACTAGGCATACAACCAGGTAGTCATTGGGATGGAAAAAAGATATTCAAGGAAACAAAAAAATAGGGCAAAGAATAGATCTGCAAAGAACCATCATTGTCGAGGAAATGTTGGTGGAATCTGGAAGATATCCCAAGCTGACTAAGTTTTAACGGCCGATCTCAAATAGTTCCCAATGAAACTCACATCATGGAATATTTGAGGGCTTAACAGACCTGTGAAACGCTAGATGATTAAAAGTATGATACAACAGGAAAGGCCTTATGTCTTTTTCATGCAAGAAAATAAGTGCAATACCCACACCCTCAGCTCCATCATCTCCAAAGTTTGGTTTGGTTGCCACACAGTAGAAATATATGCCTCTAGAGCCTCGGGAGGCCTAGCAATCACATGGGATCCACATATCATTTCCTTCTATTACTTTCATGCCTCACATAATCTCATACAAGCATATTTCCATATTATTGGATCCAACATTCATGGACATCTCTCTAATGCCTATTTCCCTCAAGATTCGACGCAAAAAATTGCGTTCCTAAACACCATGGAAATCCTCAATGCCACCTGACGACATCCACTTTGGATAATCGGGGGACACTTCAATATGATTACTGTTGTGCTCAACTTAGTGTTCCTAAATTTAGGTCATTAATTGTCAACCAGGGCTAGTAAACTGCTGAAGTGTGGTGCACTGTATGTGCCTAGGTATCTGTTTCTCACTACGTTGTGTTTAGTGTTTTTCTGATGTTTTTGGTTTTATGGTTTTTATGTTGAAAAAGAGCTAAGAAGTTTATACTAAAACAGAGTGAAACTATTCTAAACTAAGTGTGCACTAGAGGACAGAAAATGAAAAGCTTGATAAGGACTCATAGCAAAGAAACAAATTACAACATGAACTTAGTAACCCATATCATGAACTCATCCAATTAATTCATTTAGAGATATGTTGGAATAGCTTGAGAAAAGGATAAGTTTTTAGTGCAATTGAGGTTTTCCTAAGTCAACAATCAACTTAAAATGTTACAACATCTCATCCATGGTTAAAGGTTTATTGGAACATAATTGGAAAAGAACATTTGTAGCACAATAATATTTCTACTCTAAACTAACTTCTAATTCTATTCTGCAACTCAATTTAGCACTACTAGACCTTATTCAAAAGTTATAGATTTCTTTTTAGAATAGTCTTTGAGAGAAGGCTTGTTTGTGAAATTGTAAAAAGGTTGCAAAATACTCAAGGCCCGAAACTGATATTACTAGCTTCTGTCCAGATGATGATGTATTAATATGAAGTTAGAACAAAAGAAGTTTTGTAGATAATGAAGACCGTGGTATCTAAATTTAACAACTAATGCAATTTAAAATGCAATGGATAACAACTAATCTAGAATGCTAATACAGTGAACTAAGACTAAACTAGAGTGCTATTATCTAACTTGAAATGAATTGGAGTTGAAATAGAATGATACTAATACAGTGAACAAAGTTAAACTAGAGTACCACTATCAAGCTTGAAATATAGTGACAGAATTAAACTAGAATGACATCTACCTCCAGAGTATTGACTGAGCTAAAATGCAACTAATTCTATGAAATACTACAGCCCTGTCTTGTTTAATATGAGTGATATTTTGAAATAGTTTGTACAAACAAGTCTCGCTGTATCATTCAGTGCAAATGGGCATAGAAACATAACAATACGCAGGTAAACCAAAACACTACAGCTAAGCCTTATCCAGAGTTAGTGATATTTTGGAAGAGATTAATGAGAATAGGACTAGCTGTAACAACTAATTACAATTGAACACAAAAAAAACGTAAAGTTCTAAATTGCTACAATTATGCCTCATTCCGGATTAGTGATATTTTGGAATACTTCATGAGAACAAAGCTAAACTGTAGTATCAACTGTAAGCAAAGTTCAGAAAACTATTTAAATTGAGAATGAAACAAAGCTACGGCTACTTATCTAAACCAAATGCATAACGCTTCACGGGCAGTAGGGGCCCTCTACCACCGGATCAGCATGCGGATCTACTCAAGATTGACTCAGCTCATGCAATAAAATGATGTCTCTTTCATTAAAGGAGAAATTCTTCAAAACAGAGCATTTACAGCCTTCCAAAATCTAGCAACAGAAACAAAATCTAACCAATAGTTTCTCGGTCTCCCGAGTCATACTTATAATGAAATTACATAACTAATTCTTGAGAAAAACAGGGATAAGTGTCTTTCCCATTCCTAATCAAATTAAAACTCTTATTAACAGTCTTGTGCTTTACTGCGGACATCTGTAGAGTCTGTGTTTTGATAGGAAACTGCCTCTCTTCTTCGTGCATAACCGCTTTGATACTTTAAGTCAGACTTCATGGGGAGCAACAAATGATAAGGGAATGATGTGGAATATGACCATATGTTTTTTTCCCTGAGATGACACCTAGAACCTGCGTAGACATGAAGACAACCATAGAATCGGCAACTAGCTACAGAATGTCTGCATTTTGTAGCTAGGTGTAGTCAAAAAGTACTACAACAACGAAATCATGAAAACATAGCAAGTTAGACATTATATACAATCTCAAAGTAATTTTAACTAATATTATTGATCTTTTAAGCCTGAAATTAATAATGTACAAAGGAAATGAAGTGGAATGTGGTGGCAGATAAGAACATCTTTGAAGCTCAACATACTCCCACTGCTAGGTTCTTGCATGTCCTCATGCAACTATTCCATGAACTCTGAGACCTCTGCAAGGACATCCAACCCTCTTCTTCTGCTTTGCCTGGCAGTCAATGGCCTTCTGGGCTTCCTTATGACTAACTTGAATCTCAAATTTGTGAGTGCCCTGGTTAACCTTTTATTTTTCCTTTTCAATTTTTCACTGGCCTTGTACAACTTTTGCAATTGTAGAGACAGAGTTGAATTCATATCAGTTTTTAGCTTAACCTGCTCCCTTAGAATTTCATTCTCATTCTTGATATTCCTGTTGAGTACTTCTAACTCATATTTATCTCTTCTTAGGATATCAATTGCAGATTTTGGTGGACTAGGAGTTCTGTCTCTACTTTTTGAAGCTCTCTTCTCTAGTGTCTCAACATAATTGTAAATTTCTTGTTGTGCTGGGTCTATTTTAGGAGCTTCTTCATCAAAATCCTCCTCATACTGATGCTCAGGTGTTTCTTTATCCTCAATGTTTATAATTTCAGTTTTTCTAACCCCTGTTTTCTTTAGTATCCCTCTAAGTCTGTGGCTCCGTCTTGGTTGAGATGGCCCTTCTCCTTTTTCTCTGGCAGATTTCCTTATTATCTTCTCTTTTTTAAGCTGCTTCTTAATTTGGGCCAATTTCTCAGAAATCATTTCTTCACTATCCTTTTGTATTGTTTTACCAGTTTCAGTTTCAGTTTTGGAGGTTTTCCATCTTCTGCTTCTTTTTGTAGATTTGTCTTTAGGTGGAGGTTCCTTGGGTTCTTGAAAGTGATTTCTCACTAAGAACTCATCTCAATTATCTCCCATTTCTCTTAAATGATATTCAATCAAGATTTTGAATAAACCATGGTGGTATAAGGTTGTTTCCAGAAATTGAACTCTCTTTTGAACACTTGAGGCCATTTTCTTTAAACTATGAAGCAAGAAAAAGGGCAAGTTGATTTCTTCTTCTAAGAAATGCATCATTAACCGAATATGGTAAACATAGAAGGTACCAAATCTACCTTCACAAGTGATAAATTTTTGCAAAATGAGTAACATGTTCCTCCACTTATTCTTTAATGCCGAGCTAGGAATACCCTTTTTAAAAATGGAAACATCCATACCTGGTGACTTGAGTATTTGCTTCCATGTCTCGTTATGGAATTCTCTATTTTTGAACCACCTTTCTCCGTGTCTAGGTAGTTTCGTTGCCTTTGCAATGAAAGCCTCTGTAACAGTGAATTTAATGTCTCCTATTTCGACCTCGGCTCCATTGAAGGACCTTGCAAATGTTTTAGTCACCTCTTTGTGAAAACCCCTAAATTTCTCCAAAAATTGCAACCAACCTACTTGCTGTAACATTTATCTGGTTTGTGGATATCCCTCCAAGTACTTAGTTCCAACCGGTTCAATCCTCACTATGAGACCCATAGTTTTTTCTTTCCAACCTTCAAATTACTGCTCCTCTGCTCATGGTGAAAATGACTGTTAAAGAGATGTTTTTGCCCCATAGATGATTCCTCTGTTTTACAGACCGAAATAGTTAAGAGTTGGCTACGGGAAAGAATGATATGGAGTGGTTACGGAATGAGTATAATGAGGTGAGGGTGATGTAAATGAATTAATGAGTTGGGAAATATATTGGAAGAAAAGACCGCGGAGATATTTCGTAGGAAATTAAAAATCATCATTAAATGCTTTGGCCTAGTGACGTGACTAATCCAATCACCTCAGTACTTTAACTGTTAAGTTTTTAAATGATGATCAGATATGGGATTTGGAATGGCGGAATAGAAGGAATTTTATCCAAAGTTTTTATGAGAGGTTTGTTAGGCATGATCAACACAATTAATTAAAACAACTTTTTGAATTATACATAACTTAACTATACTAAAATTTTTCATGATCTGTCATTATAATAATTTCATAACTTTTACCTTTTCCTTTCCTCTGATTTTTGTGATCTTCATATGCTTTGTTCTCCCCTGAAAATCATTAATCTTTGAGTCTTCATAACTCCCTTGATTTTTCTTGTTGTCATGGATATGCAGGATCATTTTGTTGCAGATAAAATAATTACTAGATAGTGCCTTCAGGATCTCTGACTGCAGAATGTCTGTATGGCTGCAGAATGTCTGATTAGCTACAGAATGTCTGACTGATTGCAAAATGTACCTGTAGAAGATTTGAAACATGAAATGGAATGGTTTGGAGCCTGAATGGAATGTTGTATGGAATGAGTGAGAATGGATAATGAAATATGGTGTAATGGAATATGAATGAAGTGAATAATGGAGTGAAATGGATCACAACTTATGAAGTGGAGTGGAGTGTGAAAAGTAGCCTCCAATTCATGATGTGTATTATTTAATTGCAGAAAGACATCAAACTTAAAAATCTGAGATGGAAATGAGGTGGACCATGGAATGAAATGAATGAAGTATGGATGAATGAAATGAAATGGAGTATGAAATGAAATGGAATATGGATGAATGGAGTGAGATGGATCATAAGTGAAATGAATCTGCTCTTATGATTTTGTAATAACTGCTTGTAGAAAGAACATATTTGAAAATCTAGAGTGTCAGAAAGATTATGATTTTCACTCCACCTTTTCTGTATAAAAATGCCAATCAGTGATTGGTTTTCATGTTTATACTTTATTTATTTATTTTATTATTATTATTATTATTTTCAATCATCTGACTTCAGAAAATTTAATTAAGTTGATGAAGAAGAAAAATTCCTCTTCATTAACTTCACATCACTGTTTTCCTGGAATCTCTTGACAAATTCTTCTCTTGAGAGTGGTTTGTGATACAGCTTCAATCTATGACCATTCACAAGAAAAGTGACCTCTTCTTCATCTATTGTCCTGATTTTTATTGCTCCATTGTCAAAAAATTCTTATAATTTCATATGGCCCAAGCCAATGTGTTTGGAATTTACCTTGGAAATCCTTGAACTCTGAATCAAACAAGAGAGCCCAGTCACCTTCTTTGAATTTCTTTTCCTTGATGTACTTATCATGCCATCTAGTCCTTTGATGTTGGACTATACTTGTTTTCTGAACTTCATCTTGTCTGATCTCATCCAATTCATTAATCTGCTCCAATCTGAGCTTTTGTGCCTCTGATAGATCAAGTCCTAGCTGAACTACCATTTTGAAAGTTTTAATCTAGAACTCTATGGGAAACAAAAATTGCTTTCCATAAACAAGTTCATAATGAGTATGGCCTGTTGTGCTTCTCCATGTAGTTCTATAGGCCCACAAGGCTTCAGGAAGCCTATCTACCCAATCTCTTCTATGTAAATGGACAGTCTTCGTTAGGATCCCTTCAATGACCTTATTAGTAGATTCCACTTGACCGTTTGCTTGTGGATGATAGGGAGTAGATTTTATGTGTCTGATTTTGTACCTCTCCATCATTTGTTCCACTAGCCTTGATGTAAATTGAGCTCTTTGATCTGTAAAAATTTCCCCTGGGACACCAAAACGAGTAAAAATATCCTCAAAAATAAAATTAACTACAGATGCTTCAGTAGCAGAAAGTAATGGCTTGGCCTCTACCCATTTAGTAGCATAATCAGTGCAAAATAATATATATTTCTTTTGTCTTGATGGAGGACTAATAGGTCCTACAAAATCCAAAGCCCATTTTTCAAAAGGTTCAATATGTACCTGAGGCTATAATGGCATCTCACTTGAAGGAGAAGGTTTCCCTACCCTTTGGCAACTGTCACACCTTTTGACATACTCTTTAGCATATTTAAAAAGGGATGGACAATAATATCCTAAATGAAGGATCTTATAGGTTGTACTTTTATCAGCAAAGTGTCCGCCACAAGGTTCATCATGACATGCTTTGAGAATCTCAGGTATCTCATCTTCCCGAACACATTTCCTAATGATAAAATCTAGACCTGTCTTGTATAACTCATTAGCAACCCATGAATATTTTTCACTGTCATAAATGATCTTTCTTTTGTCTCTTGCATTCATTATTGAAGGAAATTTCCCTGAAACTAAATAATTAGCAATGTCAGCAAACCAAGGAGTTTGAGTAGAAATTGCAAAAAGATATTCATCAGGAAATTGAACTTCAACTAGGGTATTGTCTTGGACATTTTGGAGTCTAGATAGGAAATCAGCTACTGTGTTTTTTTTTCCAGGCCTATCTAGAATGGTAATGTTGAATTCCTATAAAAGAAATAACCATCTTATGACTCTGCCATTAGTAATTGATTTGTTCATTAAATATCTAATTACAGAGTGATCTGTGTGAACAAAAGTTTCATAGCCTGTTATATAGTGTCTGAATTTGTTTATGGCATGAACAGTAGCTGAAAACTCTTTTTCAGTTATAGTATAGTTTAACTCTGAAGGAGTCAAATTTTTACTGGTATAGTAGATGGCATAAGGAATCGGGTCTTTTTGTCCCAATATTGCTCCTAGAGCTGTATCTAAGGCATCTGTTGAAATATGAAAAGGTAGCTTCCAATTAGGTCCCCTTAAAATTGGTGCTTCAGAGATTTTTGTTTTCAGGGTCTTAAAGGCTAACTGGAAATCGGGATTCCACTTGAATTCGCAGTCTTTGGTAAGTAATTTGAAAAGTGGAGATGCTATCTTGGTGAAGTTTTCTATAAACCTTCGATAATATCCTGTAAATCCAAGAAAACTGCTAACATCTTTTTGGCAACCTAGAATAGATAAGTTAGAGATGACTTCAACTTTTGACTCATCAACTCTAATCCCATCCCCTGAAATGTGATGACCCAAAACAATTCCTTCAGTAAACATCATAAAACACTTTTCATGACTTAGTGAAAGATTTGATTCTTTACATCTCTTTAAGACTTTTTCCAAGTTTTCTAAGGCTTCTTCAAATTTATTTCCATAAACTGTGAAATCATCCATATATACCTCTACACAATCATGTATTAGATCTGAAAAGATTCCTAGTACTGCCCTTTGAAATGTTGAAGGTGCATTGCATAGTCCAAATGGCAATACTCGGTAAGCATAGGTACCCCAAGGACAAGTAAATGTGGTTTTGTCTTGATCTTCCAGTGCTACTTGGATTTGATTATAACCACTAAACCCATCTAAAAATGAGAAGTACTTTTTTCCAGCTAATGTGTCTAACACCTGATCTATGAAGGGTAAGGGAAAATGATCTTTAAGAGTAGCTTTGTTTAATTCCCGGTAGTCAATACATACCCTCCATTTACCATTTTTCTTTGGCATAATTACCAAAGGAGAAACCCACTGACTATCTGAAATAGGATAGATAAAGTTGACATTCAATAATTTCTGTAATTCTTCTTTAACAATCTCCCTAAGATTTGGATTCATCCTTCTCTGAGGTTGTCTGATTGGTTTACAATTTTCCTCTATGTAGATGTGATGAGTGCAAGTATTGGGGCTTATCCCTTTCATATCAGTGTACTCCCATGCATATGCAGAAGAATGTCTCTGTAATATCTTGACTAGCTCTTCCTGTTGAGATCTCTCTAGGTTCTTGTTTATGTTTAAAGTTTTGCCTGGAAATATCTCAATTGTAGAGCTGCCAAATTTATCCATGGAATAGAGAGACATCTGCCTTGATGACAAAAAATCAATCTTGGATTCTTCTTGAAATTGTTCATGTTTATATTCCGAAGAGGATTCAAAATTTTCCAAGGTATTTAGAATTTGGCTATCTTCACTAATTTCTGAAATTGTGAAGAGAGGTTGTAAGTCTTCTTCATCCTCTATCAATTGAGTATCATCTAATTCTGTAATTGTTCTTGCTGGAGGATATACAAGGTAAATTTCTTGGTTGAACTACCATCAGAGATATACATATCACCGGATCTACAACTAATGAAAGCATCAGCTGTAGCTAACCAAGGTCTTCCTAATATAATAGGGTGTCCTCCTAGATTATTCTTAGGAGTTAGGATCATAAAATCCACAGGATACTCCAAAGAATCTAGGGACACTGGAATGTCTTCTATTACCCCATTAGGTTTAATCACAGATCTTCCTGCTAATTGTTATAATGTGGGTGTAAAAAGAAGATTAGGAAGTTTCATTTTATCTATGATTTGTCTACTCATGATATTGATTGCTGCTCCTAAATCAATGAGTGTGTTTTGGATCTCAATTCCATTGATGTGAATTTTAACAACTGGATTTCCTGGGTCTAGATACTTTGGAATAGTAATCTTACCCATCATGATATCTGCTATTTTTCCTGCTAGCTGAATTTTCTTTATCTCCCTTATTCTTTTTCTTGTTTTATTCATGCTCAAATATTTTATTGTCTTTGCTAAGATTGAAATTTCCGTGATGGCTTGCAATAATGGGATCTTAATACAAACATTTCTCAGCTCATATAGGAAATCATAATTAGGCATCATAATTTGTTTTTCTACACCCCTATCAATTTGTAATCTTTCTGGGAAGGGATGTGTAGAAGTAGATGTTGATGGATGCTCTAATATAGGAGTTGAAATTATTGGTTCTTTTTGTTTTGAATTTTCAATGGTTGAGTCTTGGAAAGTTGTGTTCTCTTCAAGAATTTTATTTACCCGTAGAGAATCTTCCTCATAATTGTCTTTTTCTTGTATGATTACATAAGGTTTCCTCTTTTCAAGTATTCTTCCAGACCTAAGTTGAACATCACTAAGGTCTAAAGGAGTGATCAAATAAGTTGGAAACTGTTGGCCTTCTATCATGTATGTGTTCTGAGGATTTTTATTGTTGGGGTTTGGTATGGGTTGGGCAAGCAATTGATTTGTTTTCTAAGGAAATGGTAATGGAAGTGGTTGATTTTGATGTTGTGGATTTTGAGGATTTTTTTGAGGAGAGAAATGTGGATATGGTGGATAGGATGTTGCATATTGGTAATACTGAGAGTATCTTCCATAGGGATTTTGTGCTCCTTGCGCCCAGGTTTGTGATTGATTTTAAAATTGGGGCCAAGGTTGCTGCCAAGAATTCCAATTTGGTGGAGGTTGATATACATTTGATCATGGAATCCTTGTGTTTGAGGTCCTTTCCAAGGCCTTCTAGAGACAAAATTGAGAGATTCTATGGAACTTGTAGGAGTATCTTCTTGAAAGACAGCTTTAAGACCAGGAATTGAAGGACAACTCTTGGTCTCATGTTTTTCTAAACAAATTACACAAGTCTCCACAACTTTGGCATCCAAAGGGCACTCTCTCAGGGCATGTTTCTTTCTACATTTGGGACAAAAGATTGCTAAGGCATCAGATTCATATTTTTGCTTGTTTTGTAACTTAAGGGTGTCTATGTGTTCACTAAGACTCCCCAAGATATCAGATTTGAACTCATCAAGCATATGTCCTATTTCTGGCTTACTTACTGTCCCATAAGTAGACTTACTTGCCCTTGCAAGAGCAGTGTCTCCTGGTCCTTCTACAGTTTTAGATTTCCCTCTTGAAAGGTTGATACATAATTCAGCTATTTCAGGTAATGTGAGCTGAGATATATCCCCTTTTCCCATCATGTTAAGGATATCTAACCATTCATCCCTAATTGTTTTCAACAAGAGAGCTTTTAAGGTGTCTTGGTCTAAGTTTTCCATTTTTGCTCTTTTGATGTTGTAATGAAATATTTCCAACAAATCTTCCAAGTTTTCATCTTCTTTTTGTAGCATCTTAAACACTTCCTCCTTATAATTGACTGGCATACAATAATCCAAATACCTCTCTATAAATGCTTGTTTCATGTCTTCCCATGTCCTAATAGAACTGTTGATCAAACTCATAAACCACTTCAATGCTGCTCCTTTCAATGTTGAAGGAAATAGTTTAAGTTTTTGAGCATCTTGTAAGTAGTGATAAGTTCTACACAGGACTTCAAATTCAAATAGGAAGGTTTCAGGATCTTCAGTTTTAAGTCCATAAAAGTTTGGAAGGACAGAGGGTGAAATATTTTTCATAGTTGCATTGGTTTCTTCATCTACTATAGGAAACCCAAAAGAGCTTCCCATCTCTCTTCTACCTCTTCCTCTGCCTCTTTCTCCTTCTACATCTCTACCTCCTTCTCCTCTACCTCTACCTCTACGTCCTCCAAATAGTGTGTGTTCTCCATTAAAAACTCCTCCTCCCCCCTCTTTTGCCATAGTTGATTCTTTTGTATAAGTTGAAAAGTTTATGTCCCTAGCAAGGGTTCCTGAATCTCCTTCTAAGACAGGTTCAGTGGGTAAAGTGGAAGGTCTTTCTAACGGAATATCTGATCTTAAGTTCTCTGGAAGTCTAGGATCAGTAAAGGATGGAATGTGGGTTTGAGTTGGAGGTGCGCTGGCTCTAGGTCTTGGTGAAACAAGTGGTGTTCTAGGAATCAAGCTTCTGCTTCTTATGAATCTACCCCTTGAGTCTCTTTCTCTACGCATATCATTGTTTTTGGGTGATAAGAAACAAGGCTACCTAGTTACACTTCCCCGGCAACGGCGCCAAAATGTTGTGCTCAACTTAGTGTTCCTAAATTGAGGTCATTAATTGTCAACCAGGGCTAGTAAACTGCTAAAGTGTGGTGCACTGTATGTGCCTAGGTATCTATTTCTCACTACATTGTGTTTAGTGTTTTTATGATGTTTTTGGTTTTATGGTTTTTATGTTGAAAAAGAGCTAAGAAGTTTATACTAAAACAAAGTGAAACTATTCTAAACTAAGTGTGCACTAGAGGACAAAAAATCCAAAGCTTGATAAGGACTCATATCAAAGAAACAAATTACAACATGAACTTAGTAACCCATATCATGAACTCATCCAATTCATTCATTTAGAGATATGTTTGAATAGCTTGAGAAAAGGATAATTTTTTAGTGCAATTGAAGTTTTCCTAAGTCAACAATCAACTTACAATGTTACAACATCTCATCCATGGTTAAAGGTTTATTGGAACATAATTGGAAAAGAACATTTGTAGCACAATAAGATTTCTACTCTAAACTAACTTCTAATTCTATTCTACAACTCAATTTAGCACTACTAGACCTTATTCAAAAGTTATAGATTTCTTTTTAGAATAGTCTTTGAGAGAAGGCTTGTTTGTGAAATTGTAAAAAGGTTGCAAAATACTCAAGGCCTTAAACTGATATTACTAGCTTCTGTCCAGATGATGATGTATTAATATGAAGTTAGAACAAAAGAAGTTTTGTAGATAATGAAGACCGTGGTATCTAAATTTAACAACTAATGCAATTTAAAATGCAATGGATAACAACTAAACTAGAATTCTAATACAGTGAACTAAGACTAAACTAGAGTGCTATTATCTAACTTGAAATGAATTGGAGCTGAACTAGAATGATACTAATACAGTGAGCAAAGTTAAACTAGAGTACCATTATCAAGCTTGAAATATAGTGACAGAATTAAACTAGAATGACATCTACCTCCGGAGTATTGACTGAGCTAAAATGCAACTAATTCTATGAAATACTACAGCCCTATCTTGTTCAAGACGAGTGATATTTTGGAATAGTTTGTACAAACAATTCTGGATGTATCATTCAGTGCAAATGGGCATAAAAACATAACAATACACAGGTAAACCAAAACACTACAGCTAAGCCTTATCCAGAGTTAGTGATATTTTGGAAGAGATTAATGAGAATAGGACTAGTTGTAACAACTAATTACAATTGAACACAAAAAAAACGTAAAGTTCTAAATTGCTACAATTATGCCTCATTCCAGATTAGTGATATTTTGGAATAATTCATGAGAACAAAGCTAAACTGTAGTATCAACTGTAAGCAAAGTTCAGAAAACTATTTAAATTGAGAATTAAACAAAGCTACGGCTACTTATCTAAA